>JARYHS010009186.1:47566365-47663422 GCA_031002005.1 Vandiemenella viatica | reverse complement strand
ATAATTTCTCTCCTCATATTTAGATATACCAACTAATAGGGGTTTCTCCTGCCAGTGGGAATTGAAGACTTTCACACGTTCTCAGTTTGCATAGTTTTGTGTTTTATCTTTAATAATTTATTGTCTAGTGTTACCCAAGTTATGTTTACTATAGAGTTATATTAATTACAAGATTACGTAGACAAAAGTCGAGTTAGTGTTATGTTAGCAGAAATTTTATAATGCCAGTGTATCATATATCATACGCAGAAACTCGTACTGTGAAAGATTATTTTCGCTTTATCTGCACATTATCTCCGTCTTATAACTTTCCTTTTCGCATAGGTGAAACCACAGTAATGTTTTACATCTCCCTTATTTACAGCCCTAAAATATCAAGAGACAACATTTGCTTCATAACACAATTTGCTACTGACTTAATATAAAACAGATTTAGGAAAAAAAGAAACAAAAGTTACAAATCCATCAGAAACACACCTGTGATTTGGTTCTCCAAGCAATACGATGAAATCGTAAACGAAACTCGCGTTCGCGCTGAGATCGTTCAAAGACAGGGAAGGAGAGTGTAAACTGACGGACTTATAACACACATGAAATATCCAACTACCATGTGCCAAGTACTCTATGGGGAAGTACCTCTGCCAGCTGCGTCTACGGTCGCTGCTTTGTCCACTACAAGCCTGTTAATGGGGGAGAGGAATGGGCCAATATACACTCCTGGAAATTGAAATAAGAACACCGTGAATTCAAGGGATGGGAAACTTTATATACACATTCCTGGGGTCAGATACAACACATGATCACACAGACAGAACCATAAGCACATAGACACAGGCAACAGAGCATGCACAATGTCGGCACTAGTACCGTGTATATCCTCCTTTCGCAGCAATGCTGGCTGCAATTCTCCCATGGAGACGATCGTAGAGGTGCTGGATGTAGTCCTGTGGAACGGCATGCCAAGCCATTTCCACCTGGCGCCTCAGCTGGACCAGCGTTCGTGCTGGACGTGCAGACCGCGTGAGACGACGTTTCATCCAGTCCTAAACATGCTCAATGGGGGACAGATCCGGAGATCTCGCTGGCCAGGGTAGTTGACTTACACCATCTAGAGCACGTTGGGTGGCACGGGATACATGTGGACGTGCATTGTCCTGTTGGAACAGCATGTTCCCTTGCCAGTCTAGGAATGGTAGAACGATGGGTTCGATGACGGTTTGAATGTACCGTGCACTGTTCAGTGTCCACTCGACGATCACCAGAGGTGTACGGCCAGTGTAGGAGATCGCTCCCCACACCATGATGCCGGGTGTTGGCCCTGTGTGACTCGGTCGTATGCAGTCCTGATTGTGGCGCTCACATGCACGGCGCCAAACACGCATACGACCATCATTGGCACCAAGGCAGAAGCGACTCTCATCACTGAAGACGATACGTCTCCATTCGTCCCTCCATACACGCCTGTCGCGACACCACTGGAGGCGGGCTGCACGATGTTGGGGCGTGAGCGGAAGACGACCTAACGGTGCGCGGGACCGTAGCCCAGCTTCATGGAGATGGTTGAGAATGGTCCTCTCTGATACTCCAGGAGCAACAGTGTCCCTAATTTGCCGGGAAGTGGCGGTGCGCTCCCCTACGGCACTGCGTAGGATGCGACGGTCTTGGCGTGCGTCCGTGCGTCGCTGCTGTCCGGACCCAGGTCGACGGGCACGTGTACCTTCCGCCGACCACTGGCGACAACATCGATGTACTGTGGAGACCTCGCGCCCCACATGTTGAGCAATTCGGCGGTACGTCCACCCGGCCTCCCGCATGCCCACTGTACGCCCTCGCTCAAAGTCCGTCAACTGCACATACAGTTCACTTACACGCTGTCGCGGCATGCTACCAGTGTTAATGACTGAGATGGAGCTCCGTATGCCACGGCAAATTGGCTGACACTGACTGCGGCGGTGCCCAACCGCTGCGCAGCTAGCGCCCTCCGACGGCCAACACTGCTGTTCCTGGCGTGTCCGCTGTGCCGTGCGTTTGATCATTGCTTGTACAGCCCTCTCGTAGTGTCCGGAGCAAGTATGGTGGGTCTTACACACCGGCGTCAATGTGTTCTTATTTCAATTTCCAGGAGTGTATTTCCAGCCGGTTTTCAATTAATCAGTAGACCAGATATGATCAGTGGCACGCGAATGGCGAGGGCAATGGAAAGAAACAGCATTAAAGCGTTTTTTTTTTAATTTATCCGTGCGTCGGATATCGCTATCAGTCGAACATGCCGACGACGAATTTCGCACATGAGACTGTCGTCCATGCACTCGCTTCTCCACTTACCAGATATTAACCAGTTACTGTAATTCTTTCTATATGGCCTCCAATATCTGGTGCATGACCAACGCTTTAACACCTGCAGTCGCAATCTCAGTACTGTTATTAACTATCTAGTATATTTCTCTTAAATGACTCATCCAGGCTTTCTTTGACACATTAAAATTACAATTTATTTTACAATTTTAGAACTATATTGAGATTAACAATTGGTACTTATCTCTGTTGCTTTTCACGATGCGCTATAATCAATTGATATCCAACATTCACATATTCAACACCTTTCTTTTCCCTCGTGCTACTTGCATATTATATACAAACATTGAGATATATGATACCACTCTTCCGAGGATTTATTCAAATTTTCTTTTACGCTTCTCTTTCTAGAAACCTTTTCTTTATAACATTATCATTCGATATTGATGGCTTCCATTAAACAATATCTTTCAAACAACATCCTTCCTTTTATTATTTATCCGTCAGCGAAAGATACTGCTTCGCGCCATCTTTGAACCACTTACGTTTTCAGAGGTAAATATTGCACTTTATTATTCTATATTTATGCAAATATGTTTACAGTAATGAACTTAATTCTAAGTAAGGACTGTGTACCTTACACTCTGAAAAGGTTTAACTACCGAAAATTATCCAATAGATTTACATTAAGATAGCTTTGCTCTGAGTAAATTGTTTAGAAGAAAAACTGACCACCAATCGCATGTCCATGTGGGAGCTGCTGAGCAAGGAATAACGAGTAAGAAATTACGCAGAAAGTTCTAAGAGTCGCAGAATGGAACTTTAGAAACTTTAATGAGGCCAACAAATTAGAGAACTGGCAGAAAGACAGATGAACCGACTTCGTAATTTCGTCCTTACAGAGGTTTAGTTAAACAACGTGTTTCGCGTTCAGGGTTTCTTGAAAACTTGAAAAAACCCTGTCTACTGAGTCTGAAGTTCGTTAGTACGACTGAGACAGCGGGAAGCAGTCGTTAGGATGACGGGCGTGTTTGAAGAATAGTTTAAAAAACGGCACTCAGTTTTCTAGCACTCTACATATTGATATTTTAAGGAATCCGTGAATACGTAAAATTTACAATTTCGCGTATAATTAGGAGTCATTCTAAATACCGAAAGTAAATATCAATATAATTTTCACTTCTTGAGGATGAATTGTTCATATTCACTTTGTTTTAAAATTTGAGCTTTATTTTGGCTTATGATGAATATTAGGTTGCGGTTCTTAGAACAGATAACACGAATTTAACTTTTATTTACTGTCATTACGTAAAGTAAACCTTCCATTTGTCCGTTAAAAAGGTTATTATATTATTACTGATTTATACTTTTAACATCAATTTTAAATTCAATACAAATACTAAATGAAGATAAATCCATCACAATCGTGTTAATAAATCAAAGCTTTAACATTGTGAGAGTCCTGTCTAAGTGACAGAACTGAAAGGGTAGCCGAGTGGTTGATTTGTGGACGTCTGATGTGGCGGGAATCTAGAGGAGATTTTGCTAACCTCGTGGCGATTGTGTAGCTGAAGAAATCTCTGGTATCTTGAGGCGAAGCTCTTCTTTCCAGTCTAGTGGGCTACTAAAGATGATGTTAGGTCAGGATTATTTTAACACCAGCTGATTAATAGGTTCAGCAACCCAGGATAAGGAAGACTAGCTCGTGTTAAGTGGCTAGTTGAGGATCTATCCTGATAAATGATAACAGGCGGCTAACAGTTCACAGAATCCCATTTAATGATCAGCGAAGACTGTAGACAATACAGTTGATAAGATGACCTGCAAGGATCTGTCCGGCTACGCCTATGAACGATGCTTCTGCATGTAATTGAAGTTAGACTGGTTGAATGGACACTGAATGGCTAGATGGAATGCCTGGCCCCATGATGTTACGAAGGCCTACATGGTGTACAGACTGAAGCTTAAGAGAGTTGGCCTAGCTGTTAGTTACCCATAATGATTCGATGAAAGCTACTCGCGGACTGAGGACGAGAAATATATCTTTACTTCGGAGGTAGACCCTATTGACGTCATTAACCAGTTCAAATCGGTGCTGATTATTGACTCAGCGCATCAGCAGGTTTTGTGAATAACAAGTCGACGCTGAGGTAGCGCTTACAACCTGGCTTGGCTGCCTCTAACTGCATCGAAAATTACTTTTATTAAAATCTATGATTATTATAAAATAAATCCCTATGGATCAAATACGATACTGACAACATGTCCTAAAATTCATAATACTGTCAGCACAATAACACTGACGTTAGATACTAAATTTCATTACCGGTACAGTGATGTGATTACAAGAATAATTATCATTTGACGAGAAATAACAAGTCGAAAGCGCAGTCCGTTTGGTTTGGTTGCGGCACCGTGATGGTGCTCGGCGCCTTCCACGGAGTTAGCTGGTTCCAGTCTTGGTAATTCTTCACCACCAGGACTCGGCCGGCATTGTAGGAGAGACGGTGTCACAGTTCCTAATCACTAGATTGTGCACCAAAGTCTTAGGCTAAATCCTAAACCTCTCCGCAGCGCGTATGAGGTGAGGGGTATGGCACTTCTCACGGTGGTTTGTCCGTAGGATGGGGACGTTAAACCTGACGGCTCAGTTGCTGTTCTTGCAAAGAGTAGACCGAATGGGCTGGCATCGGGTTCTACAGCTTCCCTTCTTCTATCTCTCACCCGCGACGCAAACAACATTCTACACTGGACACACACACATCACAGTCACCCACGGTACAGTAACACGAACACTGTCACTCTAGGGAAGGCAACTGGGAACCACCCCAGTCCATTCTCACAGACGTCCCAGAGAAGGGGTAAGCGCCTACGCCCGGTCCCACTAAAGGTCCGTTCTCACGACGTCTTGTAACTGAGGCCGCCCCAGACGGATACCTCACAACACGCCGTGGGAACGGGGCGCCTCTGCTGGCGGAAATGGCACGCAGCTACCCACTCTCTGTCGGTAAACATCACAGGCGTGTGTAGTGGTGCGCTGTTGCCATCGGTTTGCAGCAGAGGTGCGCGCCCCTTCTGTTGCTGTAAAGTGCTCTGTGGCAAACGACAATAGGCATCGTGGTGGGGAGTTGGCGGAGAGGTAAGCGAGGGCTAACCTGTGGCGCGCGCTCGTCCCTACACTTCGTCTGGCCTCCGTTACAAGACGTCGTGGGAACGCCCCTTAAGGCGTTCATAGAAGAATAAGGACAAATACCAAAGAAAATATCAGCAGAACAAATATTTCACATCTCACGGATGAGTCGTTCATATTCACTTTATTTATGAATATTTGTAATAGGTCGTCATTCGAACAACAGATAACACGTATTATTTGCTGACATTACTCATAGTAATCCTTCCATTTGTTCGACGGTTAACAAAGTTGCTATTCTATTACGAATTTATACTTTGAATATCAATTTAAAATTTGGTGTAAATACTGAATCAAGAACAGAGATTTAGATTAAACCATTAGAATCGATAATAATAACTGTATTTTCGGGGAATGCCGCGTTGTTTATTTTTTAGCTTTTGGGTGCTGCAGCCTACGTCATAATAATGTTTGTTTACATTGCAACGAGCGCCAAGCGTCATGTGGATGGAGATGCGAAAAGTTTATAAGCTCACTGCAAGCTTGGCCAATCATTAACCAGGGTTAAAGACAACAGCTTGCTGATGTTTATGAAATCCTCAGCAGTAGTGGGTGTTTACATCGATGACACCGGTGGAAGGATCAAGAACATATCCGCCACTGTAAATATAACAACAGTGACAAATCCCACGCTACTAGCAGCGGATACGAGACAAAATTCGAAGACTCGAGACAAGTCCATGGCCTCGATGAGTGAAGGAGACGGCAGAAATTTCGAATACCAACAACTTCAACAAAGGCAGCCTTGTACTGTGTGATGCATTGTTCAATCGTTATTCCCTTTCATCAACCAAATCATGGGTATAGCACCACTTGACATTCGAAGGAAAACAGGTGCAGAGATGGAGAAGAGGAAACCGGAAACAGACCCCAAACACCCTTTGTTCGGACACGAACCTCAATCCGCAAGGCTAAAGTCAAGAAAGAGCTTCGTACAGTTATAACATCTTCACCTGGAGCACGCCGTCTAGAACTATGGCGAAATTCGTTGCCTGAGGGGCTCTGGAGGAATATCAAAGGACACCGGCCGCGGGGTGTAATCAGCCATATGCCATATGGAAGGCATTAAATAGATTAAGAACTGAAGTGTCCCGATGCAAATCTAATATCAAAAAAATGGGGTTACACTACTGAAAACGAACTGTGTGAATGTGGAGAGCTGCAGGACCCACAACATCTTCTGGTATGCAGGAATCTACCTGAAACCTGCAGTATCGACGACCTTTTTAGAGCAAATGAGAAGGCCATCAGGATTGCGGAATTCTGGTCACATTACATTTGATTGTGATTAATATTAATGAATTTTATTTGTTTTGTTTCATCTTATAATGCTATGTCCTGGACAAGAGAAATAAATAAATAAAATAAATTAGCCACAACTGACACACATTGTGTGAAATTTCGTATACCTTTATTCGTTACTATTAGAATTAACACAGACACATACACACAAATCGTAACAGTCAACCGGAAAAAGATTCTTTTTAAAGGCCTTATGGCTCGTCGATATCGAGGGATGTACGAAACAGAAACAAAATAGGCCATGACATTAAATTTTATAATAACTCAACGTTCCCCTGGAGTGATTTTGGGGAGCGATGGAAAACCGAAATCTTGATATCCAAGCCTTGGGTATATCGTCAGCCCTGTACCAACCAGGCTCAATCGTCTGCAAGAGAACTCAAGTTATGAGAAGCTATTGAAATGTCGAAATGAAACATTTAGTACTCGTGCCGTCTGAGCCATCAGCAAGTAACAATAAATGAAAGAATCGTAGACCACTTGGAGGGTATTTCTGCAGGAATTCTCATAAGAAATAAGAACTCCGTGTTTTATTTTTGACATTTAGAATCTAGACCTGTATGTTCCTCAAAATTTAGTTTCGAGGTCGTGGTTGCCAAAGAAACAGTCATTTCCAAATAGTTTAGTGCTACTCATTTGTTGCTGATACCTAATTTTACCGCTAGAATTCGCCACCTCTTTGCTTGTGTGGACCTAGGTGAAGTAAAGTGTTTACCGGTTCTTGTTTTTTATCCCAGGAATAATTATTATCCCAGAGATCTAAATAATACGTTGATTTGATGTAAGAAGTTTTTTTTTGTTATTTTATTTCCGGTTTTCCTCCAGTTATCAGGAAGTTTTGATTTTCGCTTTATGTATATTGTAACATAATGTAACTTATAACGATAAAAAATTAAAAAATCAAATACCTATAAAGCTATGTGAAAATTAGGTATTTTAATAAGAATGCTTCATAAATATTATATCTACCCACGAAGAACGTAACGCAATGTAGAAAAAATAAGAAAGCTATCTAACATTTAGGCATTTTATTACAAAGATGAAATATTCAGCAAAAATGTGATCGAGTTTTAGTATTGATATTAAGCAGAGCTTATGGATAGGATTCTATCTGAAATTTGTAATGTAGTATCGTTGTAAACTTTACTTTAAATATCACAATTTAACATTTGGTTTACACGTTTTCCAGGTACTGTAACATACTATATTTAAGGAAAAGGAAGAAATAAATAACATAAGTTGCTCAGTCATAACAAACGTTAACAGAATCCAAATAGTGTGTGAGTATCTGTGGTGTGATATTTGGTTCGTTTCTTTTGAGGTTAAGAAAGGGGTGTTCATCTCAAGCGCAGTGTAATATGTGGCTCCTGTCTCTTCTAGTTATGAACTCATTACTATTTCTTGCTCTGTCCCGTGATCACGCACGAGTGACAAGAAATATCGCAGATTTAAATGTAGATAATAATCTTAAAAATCTCATCCAAATCTGTTAGGCAGTTTTTGCGTGATGCGATAACAAAGGAACAGACAGAGAAAGCCCACTTATAGATTTGTATATATATACAAATTTAAATTGGTTTCTGTACATAGAAATCATTAATTTCATGCGTTATTGTTAACGAATAGTTATTACCATTTTAATCACTGAGGAAATCGAACTCATCTTTGCTTAGATACACACTAAAACAAGAAGTTGGAGTTGCTTGTTTTATCTGCCTGAAATCATAGTACCTCCCCAGCTACTGAGACCTAAAATCTAATGTGTAACTAGAGAACAGAAAACCAACAAATATGATCAAGAATTCCATTCTTAATAAGCAACTGAAATGGCAGTTTATTATCAACTGAAAGTCACCATAAGAGGGTAGTGTACTGTGTGGAACGCTGAGAAAATGTTATTTTCACGCTTTTTATATTCAACCACATAATTGTGATGTTAACAATGGATGATTTTATTAAGAACGTTATTCTCAATGACAAAATACTAATAGAAAATTTATTGTTTACCCAAAATTCCGTAGACAGAGAGGAAGTAGAATCGTTTAAAAGCGTTTGTCATGTGGCATAATACAATCTCCGATTGGAATGACTAAAACAAAAACAAAAAATGCGATTTTTCTTAATACTTGTAATAGTGGTAACAGTAACAACTAATAGAAAAAAAAATCATCTACAACTGATGAAATATCGCAGACTGAATTGACAATTTTTTGCCTTTTTTTCGGTTTCTTCGTTTGTGCGATCGATTATATACTTTCGTTCACCTGTTATACCCTGTACCTCGAATAAGGAAATAAAGATGTTTTGATATATTCGTGATCAAAGTTTTGAACAAATGTTTGTTTATAATTTGCCCCATAATTCACGATCGAGACCGGAAAGGTTTTATACATATTCTACACTGTTCGAAAAAATAACAATAAAGCCCTAGTACACCTGCGAGAAAAACGGTGGCTCGTATATGGCGGTTCTCTGAGCGCACTCTTTCAAGCATATTTCGAAAATAATTTCTTTTGCGTGATTTTCACTAACATTCGTGACACTTCAAAGTATCAAAAATGAAAGGAAAAAACTGATTTAAAAAAAAAAAAATCTGTTGATTTAACTAACCGCTTGAATCAGAAATAGAATCAACTAAAATATTTTATACAAATTAAATAGTTTCAGAAACTATAAGTTGATTTAAAAACCGTAGAAGTATGCTAGTTCCTGTAAATTGGATGTATGAATCAATTAAATTTACGATTTGCTTAAGTTAAAACTAGTGAACGCTACTTCCATATTCATTATTCGTTATTTCTTCGTCCCGGAAGTATTGGCATGTAATGGAAGATAAATATACGGCTAATTTCCTGTAGATTTTATACAGTACAAGGAGATGATTTTAACCTCAACTGAACCTATAAACTTTGAGTTTGTGAATAGAGGCACAGGCAGACTTTAGAGAAATCACATTAAATTCTCTCTCTGAAAGTCAGTTGGAAAATTATTTATAAGTGTCGTATTACAGAAAACTAGTCTATTTTAGTTTTCTTTGCTTCAAGCTGTATAGTTAGTATTGAATCAGGGTTACTGATCGAAGAAACGCGGACTAAATAATTCTCGGTCAAAAAAATCATGAAAAATTAATCTCTTGTTTCTCATTAATAACTTACTTTTGTTTTGTACATATATGAAAGTATGGATTAAAATTAGCATAAAACAAATGTAACACATGGAAAGAACACATTTTATACACTCAAGTCGCAAAGCAATTGTTCAAAACATTATGCATACTCCATTGCTGCTACAGTATTCACTGAGATCATCCATTATGATTTCTACCGTTAAAATTAGAGATAGCATTAATATAGGAAAGCTTGGTACCAAAGTGATAGCTGTACATACCGTACAAGAACCAGAAAGAAATGACTGCCGATGGAGATTCTCCAGTTTTTTTTATAATAATAATGTAATTGATAAACTGCGATGAAGCGTATGCTCCGGTATCAATCTCCCTTCACACCAGTCCTTCTCCCTTTCTCCTCCAACCCACTTTTTCCTTCAACTGATTGTTACTTTAAATTCTTTCAGTGTTTTTGGTAAATTATTCATCACCTCCCCTGGCAACTTATTCCAATCCCTTACACTCTTTCCTATAAAAGAAAAATTTTCCCACATCCTTATGCCTGAAATCAAGTGCCAGCTTGTGGTCATGGTCATCTTTACCCTTCCAAGCACCTCTCTCAATTTTCCCACCAATATATTTCCACGCTTCATCATCAATATAAGCCTTGTTCATTCCCATGACTCTTCTCACCCTCCTTCTATCCTTTAATGAATCCCACTCCAGGTACTTTATCATATTAGTTACCGATTGCGTTCTGCGGTAATTTCCAAAGACAAATCTAGCAGCCCCCCTCTGCACCCCCACCAACTCCTGGTCTTGATACCCAAAATATGGGCTTTTTATCTGCATACCTAATAAGCTGGCACCTCCTCTTTGTATTTATCTTCATCCAGTGTTGACTCTCCCAGCTAGTTATCTTATCTAGATCACCCTGCAGCTGTTTACAGTCTTCTATTGTTTTTATCCTTTTATACAACATTATATCATCTGCAAACAATCTAACGTTTGACAATAAACCATTAACACAATCATTCATCAGAACAGCAATGGTCCCAATACACTACCCTGTGGCATTCCCATGTCAGTCCTACTTCTTTTTATACTGCATTTCCTTCCCTGACTTTTTGCTTTCTACCTTTTAGGAATTCTTCTGCCAGCAAAACACCTTTTTATAAACTCCGATAGTTTTTACCTTATTTAGCACCATTTTATGGCTCACTCTGTCAAAGTCCTTTGAAAGATCTAGTGCTGCACTATCAACTTGACTTCCTCTGTCCATTTCATCATAAATATCTTGCATATAGCCTACTAACTGAGATTCACATGAATATCCTTGTCTAAAGCCTTATTGCTGACTTGAAAACCAATTACGTTCCTCACAGACACGTCTCATATGGTTCTATATTAATCTCTCCGTTAATTTACCTACCACTGATGTCAAGCTGATTGGCCTATAGTTTTCAACCCTATATGTCACCCCTCCTTTATGGAGCGGTAATACTATCGCAGTTTTGCAGTCATATGGCAAACAACAAGTATCCAGACTCAATTAAAATAATGTTTCAAGATAAGGTACAATGTCCCATCCTACCGGCCCCTTTACGGGTTTTTAGATTCCTCAGTTCCTTCATGATATCTTCATATTTGATTTCAAATTTTCTAATCTGCTCACTTCTAACTTTGCAGATAGAGTCGTTTTCTGAGATAACGCCTACAGTTCCTGAATTATTGTCCCTAATTGTCTCACTGAACCAGTTACTTAATAATTCTGCCTTTTTGAAATCCTCAGTTACTTCTTCTCCATCCTTGTCTATAATTGTCTCAATACCCTTTCTTCCCGTCAGTTTTCTGATATAACTATAGAAATTTTTAGACGCATCAGTCAGAGGTTTCTCTGCACCTATAAAACTCTTCATAAACTCATACTTGGCCAATTTCTCTGAAATTATTAATTCCTTGGTTAGTTGTTTCAAGAATTCCCTACTGCCTTGGTGTCTCTTAACTCTGTTGACGTCTCATCAACCTCTTTAACCTCCTCACCTCCCTGTTTATAGAATGAAGATTCTGTACTTCCCTTTATCTTCTCTTTTGGAATAAACATTTCTCACCCTTTTTTTTATTATTTCCTTGAACTCTTCCCACTTCTTTTCCACTGTACTTGAGCCATTCATCGATTTAATAAAATTACCCCTGAAATATCTTTTCAGTTCCAAAATTTGTGCATTTTTATAATTGTATCTATTTCTTCCTCCAGTTTTGGCCACTGGCAGGAAATAAACCTATTTGAAGCGGAACGATGGAACGTATCATCAGTACCACTATTATAAAATTCCTTCTGCAACAGAAAGCTTGGACGTATAATCTGTTCCAAATATTGTATAATTCATTTTCTTTTTAAGGGCTTTTCTTCTCACCACTACAGCCGGTAGAGGATGGAGGAATTCGGCCACGCCGTTTAAAAGGAACAATTCCCTCATTCACGGGGAGTGATTTCGGCTAACATTGGAAAAGGAGAGTCTGGATGGCCGAACTGGACCGGGAATCAAACTCGCGTTCTTCCGAATGCCGGGCCCGGAGTTTCGTTAGCCGCTCTACTACTATATGAACTCTATGAACGTAAGAACAAAAATTGTCCTTCCATAAAGACAAGAAACCTTTCAAAGAGCTGCTCATGTGAAACTGGAGCAGTTGTTTTGTATAAAGTCTTATGTCAGTTACTGATATACAGTATACTTGCAAGCTGATAGTGTCTCCCTTCCATTAAAAGAAAATGTTAGATCCCTCAGATCTGCACCGCTCTATGGTGTTATTTGCGTATGGCGATCTAATTAAAGCAAGCTGAAGTCAGCAATTGTGAAAAAAGCCAGAAAAAGTTGTGTTCTATACATGAAGATTGGTAATTTGGCTGAAATATCGTCATATGAGAACACGACGCACTAGAGATTTTTATAATACTTTCTCATCGTTCGGAATATGAGTATTAATATGTTAAGAGAAAGTTCTCAACAAATATAACGGATCTTTTTAATTATTTTCAATTACTTCCTCAGTTTTTTTGTTTATTTTACCCCTTTCATTAGTAATTTTTGCACTAATGTAGTGAGGTGTTCATTTTTGCAATTTTGGTAGCTCCGGCATGTTGCGTAAAGAATGGAGCCCTTCAGCATTGCTACGGCCTGACTCGTTTGGGAACGACTTCCACTGTCCGATCGTCGTCAGTATGACATTGTTCGAAAACTTGATATGGCCAATCCATTAAATTTAGCTACTGGTTGATCTACTCACACGTGCTGAGGGTCGGGTTCCGCGAGTCATGAATGTCTAATCGATACCTCATCGTGCTCGGCCAGTTGGTGTTTTAATTTACTACAGAAATAGCTTAAGTGGAAACCAGTAAGGCAACGAATGAATGTAATATTGGAATATTGTGCAGTATAGTAATAAGTTGTCGATATCGGCAAAAGTGTAGCTATTTGTGCCAGAAGAGCTTATTAAAGAATAAAGACAGACGTTTTACGAATTAACTCTTAATCCAGATCATATAAACGAGCTTTTAGTTTCATTGCGAATATTAAGAAGAGAGAACATTTATTATTAAGTATTCTTACTTTTTTAGTTTAGTTTTTTTTTTGTTTTGGTAATGGTCTTGTTATTCAGAAGCCTACAAGACGTAGAAAACAGGAAACAATGAGACAACCTTCTTTGAAACTAAAACATTTCCTATGGTTATTATCATTGACGAAAAAGACGGAGTAAGAAAGAGAAATTATATGTGATAAACGTGGACGTGGGAATATAAGTCATCATTCGGGTAGAAGCGGGTTCGAATCCTCGACCAGGCATCCAGGTTTGGGTTTTCCGTATGGTTTCCCCAAATCACTCCAAGGGAATGTCGAGATAGTTCCTTCAGAAGGCTATGGCCGAAGCTCTTCCCGTTCCTTGTCTCCAGTCCCATCCCGCCTCTAATGACCTCGACGTCATGGAGTCATAAGTCAGAAAGGAAAAAAAATTCTTAATACGTCAATCGCTGAGTATCTATGAAAAACTTTTGGAAGAAAAAAAAATTTTTTTTTCGTCATCAACACTTTGACGACTGCATACTCAAACTGTTGAAGAAATTAAGTTGGAAAAGACAAGTCTTTAGCATTTTGTAAATAATTATTGAAAGGGCAGTTCATTCGACATCCTGCATCAGTCAATATTGTGGCCCTCTACATTTAACCCCTCACTTCAAAATTAATTAAACAAGTATAAAAATTTATTCAATCACTGGCGGAGCTGGAAAAATATATTTACGATCTGATTTTATTAAGAAGCACAGTTAATGGAGCGGCACGGAAGCTGATCATAGTTATTGTGATTATTTGACAGAAACGGTGATTAAAACAGGAATAAAATATATATAGAAATATTCGCTAAGTTCAGACGAGAGACCGGCGTTGGGAAGGCCGTTAGTGGAAACGCCAAGAACCCCGCCTTTGTGTCGCCGGAAGTTTCAAGGTCCCGAGAAAATGGCCAAAGGCCGATGATCCAGGACACGCCAGCGGAGGAATACAGGTTCTCTGGTAGAAAAATATTTCCTTTTATTTCCGGGAAAAACAGAGAACCGATACATATAACCAAAACGCTTAAAGTTCAAACGATTGGTAAAAAAAAAAAAAAATTGATTGAAGACTCCGAAAGCGAGGTCTGAGGGGGGGAAAAAGGCAGTTACGAAAATTTCATTCTATCGGTACTTTTTATGGTAGAGAGAAGTGATCGGTCGATAGTCCTGATAGTGGATGGAGTTATTGTAATACTTATCTTGATGTTTTCCAACTACAAGTATTAGTCATCAGTACAGACCGGATTACACACAACACAAAAATCTAGAAATATGCATGAAAAAAGATTAAAATATTCATTAAAAGTGTCAAAATATGCAATGTTTTATAATATAAAAATAGTAATTTTTATTTAAAAATCAGCATGTAATTAGTAAGTAGTTGAATAACATATTTATAAATTTGATAACTAACAATTTTGTAAACGTAAACAATCGGGTACTGTTCCAAATATTCAATAGTAAGATTGTTTCTTCGACCTCTCAAAATATTTTTATAATTGGATATGGACCATTTCACATCCTCTGATATAAATGGGCAGTATTAGAAATTAGGTCCTGTGTTAGCAGTCATTGTTTCTGGAAAAAGTTCACCCACCGCATTATTAAAACTATCATTTTGACACCTGCGTTATTGTTCATAATTTTTTCAATCTTCTCTTTAAGTTTACGCAGGGCTACCTCTCGCAATGAGGATTATATTCATTAACTGAATCGATTCATTCAACGTCAGACCTTGAGTTTTAAGCTTTTTAATACTTGCAGGTATGTAGGAAAAATGAGTGCTAATCACTGCTATCGTTTTAATACTTGAATTGTTAAATGCTTCTTTGTACTGACAAACTGCCATAGCCTCTCCCCTATTAATGTCGTTTACTACACCTTTAATGGCCTCAAAATGTTCATTGTAAAACAGTACAGCTTCAATCCACGACGCCCATCGAGTTACCACTAGTTCCCGAGGTAAAGGCACATTTGACAATTTTTTATAGGCATTATTACGATAACCTGCCTTAAGAAACGCTTTCTTTGTTGATGAAATCAGTTTACTTACCTTCCAAAATGTGAATCGTAGTTCTTCAGCGATTAGTCGTAGATTAAGAGCTGTGCTGCTAGTTGGTTTTCCCGGCTAAGGTCAAAGAACCACGACCACAGTTTAATTTAATTAAATAATTATCTGTTCTCATTAAATGAGTTATTTCATGCCGTTCCCAATTGCGACAATTCAATTAAAATTTAATATTGTTGAATATTGTATCTTATAACTGTATTGGCAATTTAGCCACGATTTTTTTTTAAATACCATACTATCAAAAAAGATATCACATAACCTGGACTTTTCGAAAATAACAAAGAAATTAAAGATGTTTCACTGGTTGCACTTGCTGATAGTACCCCTGCCAAAGTGGCATTACTGGATTTAAGAGTAACTTAATATCTTTCAACTCTTATTGGTTAATTTAATTCCATGAGATTTCTTGCTTTAGTTTCAGCTATGATCTCTCTAACAGTGTGTGAAGATATTTATACCCATTTTGGATTTAACAGCATGTCTGGCAGAAATTTTCTACTCATAGGAAACCAGCCTATGACATGTAATACACCAGTACATGAAATATATGCTGCTACTTTGTTGGCAAACGAGTTGGTTCATTTTTATGAAATATTTCATTTAGACGCCCAAAATCACGATTAGTTGGTAAGTAACTATGTCAATTCACGAACTGAAAATATGATGTTAATAGTGAACATATTAGCCTAGTACAGTTTTTTTTTTCTTTTGGCAAGCTGGACCCTTCACAAAAAAGTTTTATCTTCTTAATTTGGAGATTGGCGATAAAGATCATGAGTTACGCCATTTCTACTGGTGCCGCTCAATGGACAGGTCAACTGAATATATCGACACATTAGAAATGAATATAGTTTGGATGTAAGACATTTTGGAGCCAGATAGACTTTTCCCAATATTTAAATATTCGATAAAAGAGGTTTACAAATAGCATAGAATTATATGATAAATGAATGCATTGCTTAACCTTTCATTCAAAGAACTGTTTGGATTTTAAAAAGTTCTATAAAATAACTTTTTCAAATTTAGCTGAACTGATGTCAAACGAAGTATAAGAATAACAAAAACAATGATAACAGGCGTTTAAAAACGATATGGGAATAGAAACAGGAATATAAATAATTTCAGAAGTTATATTTCAATTGGAGAAAAAAAAGAAGATTTCAATAGCAAATTAGAAGTACCATAATAGCTTCTCCCTCTGTGAAAATACTTTTAGTATATCCCCGTTAGTGTAGGGTTCAAAATGTTTTTCCTAAAGTTGTGTGTATTTAACGCAGCATTTCAATGGAGGGTAGTGAAACACAGATATTGCGGTATGTAAAAACGAAAGAAAAATAGAAGTATTCAAAATGAGGTAATGCAACTCATGAAAGAGAGCTACAAAATCTTTAACAGCTTGGTCGTTAAGCATAACAACTACGCTAGCTGATTTGGAACTAAATAAATAACAATATTCAGCATATAACTACAATCATTTCTTGGTCACGGCATAAACTTCTGTCTACATTTCTAAAGCATGGGGGTTATTTGTGTAACATAAAAACGCGCTATAAAAAGTTATTTTCGTTAGATGTCCGCGGACATCATGCAGAAGTCTGAAAATATAGATATACTTACAATTCAAGTACAAAATGTTTTTTTTTTTGTAATTGGAAATCCCGAACCCTTCAATCTAAATGACTGCATAGCCGTAGAAGTAGGAAGAAATAAAACATCCACAAGCATTAAAAGTCGTTGTCAACTAAACATAGAAGGACAAAATTTTCTATAATTTCGTTATTCAACGTTCAGCTACATAACTGTTCTCTGCACACATCTAGCTGCTTTAACTCAAATTGTTCCCTGAGAGAGTTGTTCTTAAAATCTGGAAGCTACAGAGGACTGAGCGAGTAAATAGACGTAAGTGTTTAAAAAAAAAAACCGAAGAAGATAAAATATTTCTGAATTACTGATTGATTTGGACGCTATATAGTAATTAACAGACGTCTAAGGAAGCCATGGACAAAAATGAATAATTAACACTGGAAATACGAATCAGTACTGAAAATTATTAGTGACTTAAGGACGCTAATTAACTATCTTATGATTATTAATCTGTAATATGTAGGCATAAAAATTGGCTCAGTTGATTGAAATTGCTCTCACACCCTTCGGAGCGAACGCACATAATCTAATCGAGGCTAATGCTAAAATTAGGTGGACGAAAGAACTAGCACCACAAATAATGAGTAGAGAAATGAGTTTATGGAGAACTTTGTCAAGTCTATCTTGTCAGCTGCGAAATGGTTAATGCTCATATTAAAAAATATATATAGTAAGCGTTAGTTCATCCAACAAGTGTATTTTTGATAGTATCAAATAGTTTTACTGGAATACATAGTGGGACGATACAGGATGACCACAATACCAAATTGAAGCTATTTTACCCGGCTAGACTCGAACCAGCGACTACAGCACATGGGACCAGGCCGCTTGCCTTACATTACGTGGACAACTGGTTAATTTATTAAGAGTGGGTCAATCAAGCGGCACTATGAAATCATAGAAGTTTAGAACACTGGATCAAACATTTTCTGTAGGCAAGGGAAGGTAGTATAGGCTACAGACCCACGCCCTTGAATACTATGCCTGACTTCGGGGTATACGTCATACACCTCGTCCGTATCTCTTCAGACTCGGACTTGTTAGTTGAGAAGCACAATTGTTTCGCCCACGGTAGGGCAGACTTTCCAGCAACAACATTCGTGTTGTGGTTTAAGCTTCAGCAGTTGCCGAATACCCTCCTTTGATTTCAAATTATGATACACCAATAACAAAAACTGCATTTTCTAAGTAAAAAAAACACAAATTTGATCCCGTTGCATCGATAAGAGTGTTTTAGAATATCATACCGAGCCAGGTGGGTGAGCGGTAGGGCTCTGACTTTGAGTTCGAGATGATGCTGGTTTGAACCTCCGTCCAGTCATCAATATTTTGGTTTTACGTTGCTTCCCGAAAACACTCCATGCGAAATGCCAAGATGATTTCTTCAAAAAGGCCCTGGCAGAATTTATTTCATTTCTTCGTCCCAGCTCTTTTCACCCCACTAGTGACCGTGATGTCGATGTGGCAAAGACCTCCAAACAAAAAAATAATACTTCGAAACCGGCAGAAGATACATGATCGACTACATCACGTCTATGTGACAGATTTGCAGGTAGGTGTTTCAACCCACGGGAAGCCTGGCCAGGCAAGAGTGTTTCTGCCTCTCCAAACAGCCTTCGAGCAGACAGGCTCATTAAAGATTCGCTCGGCTGTCTGAGGAACCGCAAGCGGAATCGACTGACAGTCTACACCCACGCCACCTTGTTTCGATTTCATGATGTCTGACCACCACTTTCACCTCCACAAAATATCAAACCCGTGTGCCACATTACTTGGGAGTATTAACCTCCTATTCATACAAAGCAGACTGAAGTAATTTATTACTAGCTTCAAAATAAGTTGCTTAGCTTATTATACCCTTTTAAGTATACAACGTCTTTCTGTGTAATGCTGCCCCCCTCCCCCCGTAGAATTCCATAATCAGTTCTATTAGCAATACATCTCCTATTTTTCTAAATCAATGCTTATCAGTTGAACTTCAATATCTAATACTATACTCGTACCTAGCAGTATCAACAAGTTGATACATGTGAGTTTTTTAGTTCATTGCTTAGTTACCAGTCCTTAAATAACTCCATCATCTCATTGAAATGCGCAAAATTAATATTAACTTATACTCTCCATAAAATTTTAATTTAAAATACTACTGATAGAACAGGAGAAGAACAAAAAAAGGAAAGATAGATGACATAGCATATGTAGCAGATAATCAAAGCAGCTTTTAATGTGGGTATTGTTATTAGTAGTTAAAAACAGGTTATGAGATGTTGACACATCTTTATATATAAAGATGAATGTATGTTTGTTTGTTTGTTTGTTTGTTTGTTGGTTTGTTGGTTTGTTTGTTCTTCATACAAATCCACAGTTTTTATCCGTTCTCGATGAAACTTTGCACACTTATCCTTTGAAACAAGGAGAAAAAATACTGTCTACATTTGGTTGAAAAATTATCTGTATAAATAACACATTTGTCTCATAACTTCGAAATATGGCGGTAGACAGACACTTTGGATGTGGACGACTCCGTACCGAGTTACCGCGTAGTGGACTGGCAGCTGAGTGGCTAAAGCGCTGGCTTACGAACGTCATGGTCTCCGGTTCGAATCTCCGTCGGGGATAAGATTTTTAAAAATTGTTTTTCATCGTAAGAGTCAGGCCTGGGCCGTAGGTTATTCGGATTGAATGTTAAACCGTAGATATTAGAAAGTTAGGGGTGCAATGCGAGGCAAATCGTAGGTATTCTTGCAATGTTGTAGGTGTATACTCTTTTACGTTATAATGATCCCTCAGGTTTTGTTCGCAGTCAGTGTGTAAGTGTGAACCACAGTAATATTATTAACATTAGGGATGTAAGTCTCTGTCTTTTTGATACGTTATGACTCCCAATTGGCTATATCGTTGTGATGGAATTTTATAAGGAAATCTGTATGAAGGGCACAGGATATTGTTTGCAGTGTGATTAACAGTTGTAGTCACGAAATTTTGAGACCTTATCGAATGGTGACAGAAATATGTTGGCAATTGATTCTCATAACTTGGAAATACGGCGATTGACAGACACGTTGGATATGCACGTCTTCAGACCGTGTTTCCGTGTAGTGAGCTGAAAGCTCAGTGGTTAAAGAGCTTGCTTACGAACGTCGTGGTCTCTGGTTGAAATCTCCGTCGGGGATCAGATTTTTAAAAATTGTTTTTCATCGTAAGAGTCACGCCTGGGTCGTAGGTTATTCGGATTGAATGTTAAACTGTAGATATTAGAAAGTTAGGGGCGCAATGCGAGGCAAATCGTAGGTAGTCTTGCAATGTTGTAGGTGTACACTTTTTTACGTTATAATGATCCCTCAGGTGTTGTTCACAGTCAGTGTGTGAGTGTGAACCACAGTAATATTATTATAAATACGGAAGTAAGTCTCTGTCTTTTTGTTACGTTTTGACGACTAAATGGCCTTATCGTTGTGATGTAATTTTATAAGGAAATGTGTATGAAGGGCACAGGATATTTTTTCCAGTATGATTAACAGTTGTAGTCACGAAATTTTGAGATCTTATCGAATAATGACAGAAATATATTGGAAATTAATTCTCTTCAAGAGGCAGGTTCGACGGTAGAATGATATAGCGATAGCTTTCCTGTCATATTATGCCGACTCGATATTGTTTGGGACTAATCCTTCGTTACCAACAACTTACTATATTTAATTCTGGCAAAAAAATTCTTAATCCACGCGTACGAAGTCGCGGGTACGAGGCTAGTCAGTAAATAAAAGACAAAAAACAAATAGAAGTTTTCGTCAGTCATTATTAATTTCATGAAGATTTCGTTAAAACTATGTGTGATATCTAAAATTGGATAATTTTTGGACTTTTATTAAACACAGCTGAGAGTAATTAAATTCTACCCAATAAATTATAAACGAAATGGAGCTGATCAACAATCTGTGTTTATATTTACCACCTTACAAGAAGATACGTTGTGTTTTAAATATAGCTTCATAATGTAGAGGAACGATAGTTCTTACCGTAATATTTACAAACCAAATTTACGGTAATATGAGATTCATCATGAAAGAATTTTATCAATAAAAACTTCTGCAGTAAATTGATTCTTTTCATAAATAAACACAATGGTTTTATAAAACTGGTAATTTTGCATAAAAATGCATTAGTGAGATGTTACTAACAACATACGTTTGTCACCAGAGTTTGATCTCAAGATAATATTTCACAACGTCGACCAAAGGTAAGAAGCTTTTGTATCCTTAATAAACCTTTTATAGTGCATAGAGCTGCTACTCCTGTATTTAGTAGCTCATTAGCATCTAAATAATTTCATAAATCATATTTTGCCGAAGACCCGTAATTAAACAGCCTGATTCAATTTTTATATATATATATATATACTATTATTCAATAAGAAGAAAATGTGAGTCTCCAATAGACCCAGGACGAGTGATAGAAAAATTACACACATGCATTAGAGATGAGAATATCACCAGTTGGAGATAAAATTTTGAACCAACACAATATTCTCTATTTAGTTCTGTAGTTTGTGTTACTCCATTTTGTAAATAAATATCTTGCAGCAAAAACAAGATAAATAATATTTTATCCTAAAACTATTACTAAAAATTGTATTTCTATTCCTGATTCTAATATGTTATTGCCTAAGTGGTTCATATGGGTTCTTACCTCTCGACTAACCTTATTCCTACTTGCCACCAATTTCCAATTTATATCGTCTGTAAAATTTAAAGTTAAAATTTATATTTTGGAGTACTAAAATTCTTATGGTCGACATAGGGATTTAAACAGTTCAAGTCAAATTCCCATAAATGAGTTTCTTCTCCGTCTATGTAATTACAAACTTGCAAGAGTGTGTTGAATTCAAGTTGACCCAACCCATCTCATTACAATAATTACCATTTAATGCTGCAAAGAAAATACACTCCAAGTTTCATCAAAATAATAAAATATTATTATGGTCGTGCAAAGACATGAACACTTAAAACAGAAAGTAGCATAACAACCATCGTGAAGATAGTGATTTATCTAGGTATATCTTTTCAAAGTAAACTAATCCTTCATTACATGAATTTTGCAAATTATGGGCAGCTGTGGCTCGCCACATTCCTTTGCTTGAGGAGTTAATATCTGATAGTAAGAAGCGGGTTAAGCTTTTGCGTATCACGGAGGATACTACAGTTATTTTCCGGTTCCTGAAATATATCAAATTGAGGTTGCTAGTTGTAACTTGTAATGCCTTACACCTAAGGTTCAATATTTATGCTAATTCATTTATGTGGGTAAAGTTTATTAATTTCGTTTCGGTATTTAAAACTTCACTATACCGCCTCTTTTTTTCCCGTGCTAATAAAGGAAACAAAAACCAACAGATCTTTTGTAGCGAAGCGTATCATGTTTTGGTGCGTACAGTTGGCCAACCTGACGCCAGCCAAGATGGAGTCCGGGAGCCGGCTGCCGGGCGGAGGCTGCGGCCGTATCGATTCTGTTGCCGAGCGAGATTCCTCGTCCCAGCCATCCGGGGCCGCGCTAGCGACACACGATACATATTCATGACGAAGGACACACTTGTGACCCACTGGGCGTGCACGGCAGACCCTAACTAAAGTTGCTCATTGCGCCCGTCCCTATTTCGAACAAGACTTGCACAATGGCAAATTACGATCTCTAGAATACTTCGTTGCTAAGCAGTTTTATTTTTAGAAAGCAATACCTTGACAATACTGATAAAGAAAAATAACCAAAGCAATTGAATTTTTGTTCGTTTGCAAAGGCTACAACATTTTATACTGGTATAGGTGCGTGGATGACATAATCTGCCTGGTTATTGAAATATAACAGAGACGGAAAACAAATAAAGGAACTAAAATCCAGTTGCTTTGGCAAAGTTTAATCAGTCTTATTTAAAACTGAGGAAATGATTCTAACTTCCAGATATTTAGATAATATCATCAAAATCTCCCTTTCTATAATTTCTGGAGGTTATTAAATAACGTATCAAATATTTTAATTTGGGTCTTCTAAGCATACATTTATTGATGACGTGCATTTATAGATGACGTGCATCCTCGCTCTCCATTGTCATTCGGTTGATCTGAGTGTCACCAAAGCGTCAGTATTTTATATCCAGATTTTCCCATCTCACTATTTCCTTCCAGTTGCTAACTTCACTTTGTACCTCTTTTATTAAAACATCCCTCAGTCTTACACCTGGCCTCCCTATTAGGAGAATTCTTAAACTCTGCTGCATATATGCAAGGTGTCTCGGAAACCTGCTTTGTGACAACAACTTGAGACAGAGCCAACGTTTGACATTCTTTCCTTTTTTTGCGTGGAGTAGCGTCAATTTTTTGGAACCTAACGGTTCAGCCATATTACTTTGGCTTTCATCAGAGGATGGATGAAATGTTAGGTTTAAAAAAAAATATATCTCCACTAAGAAAATGACAGCATAAGTATACACAATCGGATGATATTCCTTCTTATGGTATCTCTCAGGCATTAACCGCTCCCTGCTCCTATCTTATCTATGCGATTTTTTATAATTATTTTCACTTGTTTACCGAATCGTACTCCTCAGAGATATTATCTCTCCTCTCTCACTATTCTTCTGTCACAGTTATTGTGGCAGCATTTATACACTATCATTTTGGAATTTGTAGAAGTAAACTAGAAATATGGATTGTTTTCAACCAAAAATTATAATTACTTTTTTTTTAATATTCGCAAACAGGTTTACCATTTTAAAGGTGTCTAACGTCAACTGGGAAAACTGAAACTTTCTCAACATGTAATTACATACAGGGAACCCAAGAATGAAAGGATAATCCTAGGTCACATTATTTGCTAATACACAGGGTGTCCCAAAATTGAATGACCAAACTTTGTGAGCCTATTTGGGGCTCAAAAACTTCCTACGAAATCTTTCTCCATTATCATTTCTTACGGAGATATTCGGGAAAATGAAGTACAGTTCGTACTTATAAAACGGACTAATGTGCGCCTGTTATGCCGCGTAAAATCAACATTTGGAATAACATCGTCATCAATCGAAGAGTAGGTTCCATTTCTCTCTTTTATTTCATTGTTTATTAATGTTACTCGGTCTTTTTTTTATCCTTGCATGTGTTTGGTTACTTACATTTAATGTCAATCAAAATAAACATTCATTCAAACAAACTGTACTTGAGTTTACCGTTTGAAACTTCATTTTCCCGATTATCTCCGTAAAAAATGAAAATGAAGAAAAATTTCGTAGGAACTTTTTGCTTCTTTTTGATCCCCAAATACGTTCCCAAAAGTTTGACCATTTAAATTTGGGACACCCTGTATAACAAAATTTTATTGTAGTAAAAGTCTCACCATTTTCGAGATATTGATTTTTTAAATATTTTTTCGAAACATGTGACTTTGTTCAGTTTATTCCCTGCAATTTCTACAAATGAAGACTTTTTGGAACCTGTTTTTTTTTAAATTTACTCAAAGATATTTTAGTAATCGAAAATAATGTTCTTTAAAAAATTTTTTAAAAAAAACCTTATAAAAATCTTAAATGGTATAATTATTTTATATTTCTTTTAAAATGATTTTTTATGGTAGTTCAATCTGCTAAAGAGACCATTGTGCATTTTAAACATGTAGCAAAAAAAAGTGATCACAGTGATTTTCAAAAAAAAAAAATGGTTTTTTAACGTTTTATGAAACAAACGAACATTATTTTAGATGACCCAAATTTAAAGAAAAAAAACAGGGTTCAATAAGTCTTAATTTTTTAGAAATGGTATGGAATAAACTGAACAAAGCCACATGTTTCAAAAAAAATTATAAAACTTGATATCTCGAAAGTGGTGAACCTTTTACTAAAATTAAATTTTGTCATATAGTAGGATATGATGTGACCTATCTGCGGTTGCGGGATTATCTTTTCTTTCCTGGACGCACCGTATAAGTCTTCATACTGTTCCTATTGATTAACTTCACTGTTCCATATCAATACATACGTTGATTAGGCGCCTGATTTTATGTTAGATGGTTGCTGAGTAATAGTGGCAGATGTAAAGGCGGAATCGAGATGAAAAATGATTTAGTAAAAGTCTCCATGGATAAATTCCACAAGATCTGACTGGACCCAGCTGTTACCAAGACTATATAGCAATGTTTTGCTGGCGTCTTGGTGTTATCAGTCTTCTACTGTGCTCGAATTTATTTCTCAATAACATGTTTACAAATCTCAAATAACACAACAGCAATAAAAAAAATCACAAAACCATTACTTCTGTTACATTTCCTCACCGGATGAAATATCTCTTTTTTTTGCGATTTTTTTATTTCAACAAAACGTGTGCATCGATTGTTAGCATGTGAAATACGCAATCACTTTATCATTTCCATTGAAACTGCAACAACAACAAAATGCTTGTGGTAATACTAGGCTGGAGGCCCCGCTAGACAATTCGACCTCCTAGGTAAGAGTTTCTATACTCCGCGCAAAATTTTATCTGTCGTAGCCTAACTAGCCTAGCCCAATAATCCTAAAATTTATCGCGGAATCCGAGACGAGGTAAAAGTCTGTTTAAGGGCTCTTAAGAAATTTCCGACGATACTGAGGAGCTTTACATACGCAGCCGAGCAAATTAACGAGTGATACAGCGCAATTATCAAAGCCGGATATATATTCTGAGAAACATGTTTGAAGCGATCACAAATAATACAGTCATAATGATTTCATGGGACTCTGGGGGTCTTTTAAACAAAGAGAAGGGTGGTAATGTTACTTCGTTGTTGAGTTACGAAATGCGCTTCGATTATGTCAGTGGTTTATTTGTTGTTAACGGTTCTCCTTGGTATTTATGCACGCTGTAGATTAAATCAATTAAACAATTCGGCCATGCACCATCTGTAAAATATTATTTTAACCCTTTTTTTTTGTAACAGTACCAGCCTGAACCTGATTTAAAGAACATGATTCAGATGGTAATTCTCACTGATTAGACGAAGTACTTTATAACACATTTATTCAACGCAATACACTGGGCGCTAATAAACAGTTACATACAGCGGCTCAAAAATAATTTAATATCACACACTCTGAACAGTCTGTCTCGACACACATCACGCGAATGAGTCTGCAGCTGTCTACTGCGTAATCGAAAATCCCTTTCTGCTCTCGAGCAGATGCAGGCCACCAACACAGCTGACCACGCCTCTATGTTATTGTCTCCCCACACAGCTGAGTGGCTCTAGCACTGGTAATATTTATCTTTACGTCAACTAAACAAAATACTCCACACGTGAAATCTCAGATACAAAATTATGCATAATTTTACAGAAATTTTATACACACTCTCTCTCTAAACATATATATATATATATATACGTCTACTTCAAAACTGTTATCGATAGCACTGATATTTCAATCAATTTACTGTTATTAACTGAAGCCTGTATAATGATTTACCAATACTGCAAACATAATTTCAAGAGGCGCTCGCTGTGTAAATTTAGCGTCCTAATCCACTTCCCAGCCCGGGAAATTTCGTTTTCGTCGGGAGGACCGCAGCGAATTGGCTGCTGGTGATCTATTTACCTTGCGGCGCAATGGCAAGGCGCTGAATATTCGAGAGACCTTGCTCAGTGCTAACGCTTCAAGATGAACTCTTCCAGGCGTAAACATATTTTCTTCTATACTATATGGCCTTAATGGATCCATGCTCATAATGTGTTCTGCTCACAGAGTGGCCTTCGCTTGCTATGTTTTTCCTTTTTATTCTCTAACGCATAGCTTACTCTTCAGACTTATCCACCGTCTCAATTTTCCCGAGTTTTCCATGGTTTCCCCTAATCACTCCAGGCCAATGCCAGGATGCTTCCTTCAAAACGCCATGGACGAATTTCTTCCCGTACTTTGTCTCAAATCCCATTCCGCCTCTAATGACCTCAACGTCAACGAGGCATAAAGCCATAAGTAAAAAAATAAGTTAATTTTCAATGCATCGCCCACCGTATGCCGTAGCAGAAACCCTGTTTTCCTCATGATGACAATTTTTTTTTTTTTAATAAATGCTTTCTACCCAGTTGTCAGGCACTTCCATCTTGTTAACTTAGTCTTTCCATTCTAATCCATACACGATCTTCTAAAAATTCAGTTGATGCTATATAGCTTGTCGGCTTTTTGGTTACTGACTAACTCTTACTATTCGACAATTTATGATGATTTCTCTTACTCTCTTGGTTCTCCAATTTACAGATTGCTGCCTTCGGTCGCCAGGATATTTTAGCTTTCCCTAAAGGTTTCCGATTACTACTGTTCTTGACTGATTCCAATAGTTCTTCAAATGACAACACATCATTTTTGAATTAATATTTACTTTAATAAATATACGTGATCTCTAAAATAATATTAGCCTCCAGACTTCTCCAAAGATACTAAAACGCACACAAACAAATACTGAAACTAACTTTCAACTCAGCTCGTCATCTTCGCGAATTTAAATAAGCGCCAGAGAAGCATCCAGAAAGCCACAAAGATTGACGAGGTACGTTTCTTGAACGGCGACTATGCAGCCAATAATCAAAACCACATTAAAACAATCAGAATTACCACAAAATCACTCACAATCATTGGAAAACACCTCGAAATGAAAGTTAATACAGTTTACGCACAAGATTGTTAGCATAAACCTCCAAACAGCTGAAAATTGTTCTCCAAATATCGTGGCTCACCTCAACATTTAATTAATGTTTCATACGTAGGTCTAATACTATCCTTGAATATACCACATAATATTTACACAGTTTCTCTCCATAAAGTATAATACACACAAACTCACATTTAACCACATGCAAAATATCCAGACCCACAATTAATCATCTTGCTATAGATAATTCTTAAAATACAATTTCATAAGCGTCAAGGTCTTTAGAGCCGGTAGGGAATTCCAGGCAAGAAAAGGGAAAGAATTCAGCCATGGGCTTATGAAAATCCATACCCGCATTCGCTTGCTGTGATTTCGGTAAACTGTGGAAATCCAGAATATCAAAACTTTCAGCACTCCACCTTCCGGCTCGGTTAAAGATTTCAATCATTTCTGCTCTTAATTTCTTTGCATCCATCTCTCTGTACCACTGTACCAAGCTGTACTACACTTTAAACAAAATATCTGGTCTATCTTTTTCTGCTGTATTTATCCAGAGGGCCATAATATTTTTATTTTTTTATTTTTCTAGTTTTACGACTTGACGTAGAAGACTCTATAAACAGAAGAAGATGGACGGCAAGGAACGGGGATTAATTAATTCATGAACTTTCGACGGAACCATCCCGGCATTGTCTGGAGTGATTTAGTGAGTGAAACCATGGCAAACCGGAATCAGTATGACTGGACGGGGATTTGAACCCTCGTCTGCCAAATGGCAGGCCAGAGCCACTTCTTAATGTACAGTGTGTCTGGTGAGCTGATAGTTCTTCCACGTCTGTATAAGAATATCCATGCAATTAACATTCGTTGATTTTTATATCTTTTCCTGACCTTAACTACAAGTTCAAACATCGATGGTGTCTCCATATTATAATCTGAGTCTACAATATAAAAAATCTGGCTGTTTACAGACATGTGATATTTTTTTTTCTGTCTCTGGATGGACGAAACTATGTATATGGAGGAAGCCACTAACACTGTTATAAACTTATTTTCGAGGAATACTTTGACTTCTTTAGAAAATAAGTAAAAAAAAAAAATCCACGTACATTAGCAACAATATACTGAATGAAATGAAAGAAACTTAATAAAACATGGAGGAGTATTGTTCGTAATTTTAAAACACTGGCTGTCGCAAATCTCCATTTGAAAGTTTCCGAATTCCCACTATCACGTTAATCTCTAAAACAAATTGACACTCAAGTAAGACACCTCCTCAAATTTTTAAGTGTTCATAATTAGAAAAGAAGTGCTTAGGTGTCTAAAACAACTTCTGATGTTAACACAGAATGTGACTGAACAATGACACTAGTTAATAATTAATCACTGGTGTGCTATCTGCAGTTTGAAACGACAAATGCAAAGCATTTAAGTGTGAGATAAACGTTTTCTCTGACAAACGTGCTACTGATGTTACTGTCATTTTTGTTTTCATTTTTGGTAAACTTTAACTGGTATCATTTTAAGGTAAAGCAGCCGGTATACATATTATGATATTACAGATATGAGAAAGCTGCATTGAATCAAGAGAGATGCTGAATGCTGGAGAACAGGTAATCGGGATTTATCAAAACCGGTTGTTAGATGATGTGGGACAAATAGGGATCACCCCTATAGACGGGTTAGATTATATCAGTGATAATCAAATTAATGGAGAGCTTGTCTTCCACCACATCAGGGATCTCAGTGAGAGAAGAAATTTGTTTGTAAACAAGTAACCTGTGTATAAGAGAGACGTTTCGTGTGAATCTTGTTTAATGGACAATTTGTGAGATACTCGAAGCAAAATTGTCATGGAAAGTTGATAATATGACAGTGGATCTGTCCGATACATTTGAGTACTGATTCGATTAATACAACTTACGTACTTTTAAAAGAACATTCAAAATGCTGATGAGTCAGTGCAACCAGCCTCTGTGTAAGTTTGTAAGTCGGTAGGATGTCCACGCTTGGTGGGTGAGCGGTAACGTTCTTGCCTCTCATTTGGGAGGGAGGACGCGAGCTCGAATACATGTCCGGTCATCCAGATTTGGGTTCTCGAAGGTTTCCAAAATCATCAGCCCTTTCCCGTCTCTAATGACCACGACGTCGAAGAGGCGGAAAACTGTTAAAAATCGGTCAGAATCTGGGCAGCAATTACCAGGACGTGCCTGGACTGAGTTCCCCCGAACACTAGGCCACCCGCAGCACACCACTCTCAAGGACCTTAACTGTTGCCAAAAACACAGCAGCGCCCACGGGGAAAATAAGTTCATTGTGCACTTTATCCAGATATAACTTATTTATTTCAGTTGATGGCAAAACTACAAACGTTAGATATTTTCTAAAATCACTTGTCAACTACAACTTATGTGTCGTCGGATATAGCCCACAAGAGAAATGCAAGGAATCGAACTTCTTGCAAATGATCCTCAGTCCATCCTCGCTTCTTCTTGTGGTGCTATGCAGAATACTATTCTCCTGACAGCACGATCTTACATGCAAGCCGTGACTTAACACAACTAACGAAGCCGTAAAATCAACTTTGCATTCGCTATTTATAGAGTTACGAAGTCAACCATGAATGACGGTGAAATATTAACAGTTTTGCATCTGAAGAGTTATTTCATTGTCTACCAAACATAATACACACTATATCTCCCAGACAACAGCGTAAAGTTGCAACTGTATCTTATTATATAATCTCTTTAACCGTTAACTTAAGCCTTTCTGTCACAATATCGTCCGAGACAGCAAATTGCCCTTATCAGCACAGTACGGTTTCTCCCACTCAACAACTGTCTTCCTCCAAGCAATCCTTCTCTTTCCCTTCAACACATAACTTTTGCATTCATTGCTGTCAATAAGCAGCCAGAGTTAATTCTGCGATCATAGGCTTATAAGTTACGTAGGTTTCCGCGTCAACGGTCATTGCCCCGAAATACAGGGTGTTTCAAAGATGACTTACAACTTTGAAAATTTATATAAATTTTATGAAACAAAGTACGGAGCTGGCTTTGGAGTTGTTTTAAAGGAAAACACTTCAAGTTTTGACTCGCGTAGTCCGCTAGTGCCTAATCGCACCGCACAAGCGCTAGCGGCAGTTACGTTAAAGATGGCTGCCTTCACTGGACCCGAGCGTCCTAGCTGTGTGTTTTGGTTTGAAGAATCGAAGTCTGCGACAACAGTTCAGCGTTATTTTCGTACCAAGTACGGTAAAGATCCTCCTAGTAGGCCTGCAATTTATGAGTGGCGTAGATGTTTTTTAGAAACAGGGTGCTCAGTAAAACATAAAAAATCCTCAGGTCGTCCAAGCACATCTGACGAGGTCGTTGAGTAAGTGAGAAAAAGTTTTGTCAACAGCCCTACGAAATCGACTCGGCGTGCATCTCGTGAGCTGCAAGTCCCACATACGACGGTTTGGCGTGTGTTGAGAAAACGTTTGCATTTGAAACCATACCGATATTCGCTTTTACAAGCAATTAAAGACACTGATAAGATTGCACGTAGGAACTTCTGTGTGGATATGTTAAATCGAGTGGATGATGATGAACATTTCTTGGACAACATAATCTTTTCTGACGAGTCAACTTTTCACTTAAGTGGCAAGGATGCAAGGATTTGGGGCAGTGAAAATCCACATGAAACATTGCAACATGTTCGTGATAGCCCTAAAGTGAACGTTTTTTGTGCGTTGAGCAAGAGCAAAATGTACGGCTCCTTTTTTTTCCAAGAGAGAACCATCAACGGGATAGTGTACCTTGATATGTTGCAACAATTTTTGATACCACAGATCGATGAGGATGACCGAGAACGAAATGTTTTCTTTATGCAAGATGGCGCACCACCACACTATCTGACTGACGTCCGGGATTTTCTCAATGACCGCTTTCCAGGTCAATGGATTGGCCGTGATGCGCCAATTGCATGGCCCTCCCGTTCCCCAGACCTGACACCGCTAGATTTTTTCTTCTGGGGTTTCATAAAAGATTGGTGTACGTACCTCCTTTGCTGGCCACTCTACCTGAACTTAGAGCAAGAATTTACGCTGCTGCTGAGCAAGTTACACCTGAAATGCTAGTGCGAGTCTGGGAAGAAATCGACTACCGATGGGATGTCTGCAGAATAACCAACGGAAGCCACATAGAACATCTTTAGTTTAAGGTAAAAAACCTTGAAGTGCTTTCCTTTAAAACAACACCAAAACCAGCTCTGTACCTTGTTTCATAAAATTTATATGAATTTTCAAAGTTGTAAAGTCCTTTTTGAAACACCCTGTACTACTGAACACCAAACCCTGTTTCAACAATTCCCTTGAGACGCCCACGTATTCACTACGCTCCGAGGCGCGCAGTTCATGTGGGTAGGCCTAGACTTTACCCTCGAAACTTGATCCGTGTTGGCGTGATATCTGTACATCTACCTGTTACAGATTCTTACAGATGTTTACGAAAACGATACCTGGCATAGTAACCGTTATATTTACCAGAAATTTCGCTTCAGTTCTCTTCATTATATTCATTCTCCAGCTCTAGACTCCCGGGTGCTGATCACGAGCACTCTCCACTTCTTCCTGCCCATGAATAGTTGTTGTTCGTGAACAGTCTTGCAATCAAACCCTAATTCTTCTATATCCTTCTTTATTTGGTCTATCAATTTCTTTTTGGGCCTTTCCACGCGTCATAAATCTGAATTTTATCCTTGAATTTTGCGCAACGTCGACAGTTGAATCAATTGAAGATGACCTAAACTAAGAAGGGTAAATGGTTTGCACTGCCTGTTCACCAGCCATGCAAATATCCTCCAGAGGCATACTTTGTTACTTTACAGGCAAAAACTGACGAATGTCGCACATATTGCTAAGGAGATTACGGAACGTAGCATATAAATTACATTTAGTCAGGACAATGGAGACTTTTGAACTTTACTTCTAAGTTCAGCATGGTGAGATCTTAATTTGCAGCAAAGATATATTGCTGCTTCGACTTTTCTAGCAAAATTTTGTATTTCCTGGTTACATGCTATTTATCATGGAGATTAGCGACCCTGTTTGCAGTATGATAATGCTGTCAGGTACTTACGTCAGTTTAGAATGATACAGTTATCCTATTGTTGGAGTAGTGAAATGATTATTTCACCTGCAACCTTCTACTTCGTTTAGAGATGCCTTATGGTTTTTTGTTACTCAGAATTGATATGAGATAGAAACACCCGTTTATCAATTAACTGAAGTCTGTGGGGGCTCCATCACATGGTGAAAATATTGAAGTAATTCTTCGTCACATAGCTGAGTTCACCAAATGGCGGAAGTTGCTTTGAGATAGGCCTGAAGTTATCCTGCTCGGGTTCCGGCACTAAAATGAATTTTAATCATTCCGTACCTGACGAAAACAGCGGAGGAAGTGAATAAACAAGATTATTACTCATAAGATTGTGTTCCAAGGGATCCGGATAAAATCCAAATTTCTGCATTCAACGCTTATGGATAAAACATTATCTTAACTTACACACTAGAAATGGTTTTTGTAGTTCGTATTGGCAGCCATTGTTTATTTACAGTACTATAATTGGACATACCGGTATAACCGAAATCGATATTCGCACTTTTGAAATATGTTCTCAGCGTGGACGTCATAGAAATTAAATTGATAAGGTGCAAATAAATGTTTCTCTTCACTTTCCATCCGCTTACTTTGTCCGTGAAGCGTTGCCGTACAGTGTGTGTGGTCTGCAGGTACGGCGTGTTGCTGGTGGCCTAGTGCCCGGGCGAGCTCAGCCTCCGTCGAGGTGCTTGCAGCCGCCACACCCAGTTAATTGCCGCTGCAGCATCACGCAGAGATGCAAACCAGTGTCGATACCACGTCAATCAAGTTAACGGTGTGTTCACATTTTAATTATAAACTTGGTAACTCATCATTGTCTCAATACTTTACAATGCTTCTTGGGATCCTTTCAGAAAATGCTTCACAGACACCATTCGATTTTTTATTATATTATTCGGCTAAACTGTATCCTGCTTTCTCCGTTCTTAATTTCGGAAGGTGTTCATTTATAACTTCACAGTGCTCTTAAATTTTTATGTCGTTCCCTAAAACCACATTAAAAAACTTCGATTAGTTTTCCCGGCATTGTCAAGAGCCTTAAGTCATGCAGACAGTTTCAAAAACACTTTGTGACTTGCTTCTTCCGGATTTCATCCGTCGATTTTTAATTTTCCTTCATATATAATAACATTTATACTTGTTCTCTTGTAACTCTTCAAGTTTTGGCTTAGAAGTGGAGTTCATTTTTCGAAATTTGTTAGTCTCCAACAGATTTCTTTCGTTTGTATGCATCCAAATACTGCACTAACACTCAGTTAAGCCAAGTCGTTGTATTGTAGGTGAGTGTCACTGTCATGTTGTGAAGATTTTTGGAGGGATATTTTCTCTCTTGGATGGCTTTCATATGCATGGATAAATGTTACAGTTACATTTATTCCTTGCAATAAAATCCTCTCGCATGTCCAGCCGGATGGTATTGTATAAACACGACGTTTCGACAGCTAGCTCTGCTGTCTTCATCAGGTGTCAGGTCTCTTCTAGCTGTCGCAAGCTGACTGTCACCGCCTAAACTCCACTCACACATATTTATTCCCTTCTTTTTATTCTTTCTCTTATACTACCTAACTTTTCAACTGACATAAATATCAAGGAGATATAGCTCTTTTCAGCTGCTTTTGTGTCCAGGAGTGCCCACAGTTACAGAGCGGCGCGAAATCCAAGTTCGTAAACTGGCTTTTGCTCATGCTACTGCTACTTTCTGTACGTGTCGACTGTATATTGCACACATATTGTAACTACCTCAGTTCTCGGTCTAGCAAGTACTGTCTGCTGTCTGTAATTGCCATCTGAACCAGTCCGTTAGTGAACCCAGCAGTTCAATAAACCCAAAATGCACAGTTTTTTTTAACATTTGAGCCAGCCCTGACACTTTAAACGCAGGCTATAAATCATCAAAGCTGCCAGACAGATGCGCTGCTTTTGACACAAACATTAGGCAATACAGTTAAACTTAAAGATGAAAAGAGTACTATGTTTACTTAATGCCATCGTTTCATTATAGACACTCTGCATCTTCACTGTAACCAGCAGTCACATTGTTTCCTTCCAGCTAACAGTAGTTTCCACGCATACATAGAAAGGCGTATTTTTTCCTTCGACTAGTGTCATGTGGATCATTACTAACCAACTGGAAATATATACGTAACAGATTTGAATTTACTGTTACATGATGCCTAAATAACCCATTTCAAAGAATTTCAGATAAGAGACAACCTATGGTAGAGTATGTGAGCAAACGTCGGAAATGGGAAGGAAAATATTACATTAGCAAATCTGTTGGTAACAACAGATTATTTAAGTACAATGAAAGATAAACTATCAGCCATTACAACACATAAATCATTTGCTTTGACCCCAATGAGCAATCTACTATTTGAGTTATCAGTCAGATGCTGTTATTATGCAAATATTTTTTCATTTTGATGGATGAACTGCAACAGATCCATTAATTTTAAGAACGTTCTTTCACAACTTCAGTCACTATACTGTTAATACAATTTAAGATGAAATAGATTACTGATTTCCACTAATATAATTTTCAACGTAAAAAGAATTATCAAAATTAAGAAATTTACCAAAAATAAACCACATGATAAATACAATTAATTTAAAAAAAAAAAAAGAAATACCTCAGTAAATGGGAGAATACGTCAGTTAACATAGCAACTTCACAGCAAAATTGAAACAGAATTTTTATGAAGAACAAAAAATTATCTGCATACGTGTTCACAATCAAAGAACTGAGTTCAAAGATAAGTAGACTTTCGTACACAATAAGAGCAAGCAATAATGTGGAAAATCTCGTACTATGAATATTGTACGATACGTAGACGACAGCTTCCAGTAAAATACAAATACTTGAGAAGCTGTAGCTAATGACAAGCAAATCCTTGGAAAATTATTGAAATAACGACGTTGGTCAGGCATGTGGCTACCAACAAAATCCATGAACAAGCCCTCTGGGACTGAAGATGAAGCTGCTTGAAAAATACTATAGAATTAAGAATGAAAACTGTAGAGGCATAATCCATGTGTACAACAATTAACAAGATTATAAAAATAATGACATAGCAATTAAATACTGGACAGACGCATAACAACGTTTTAACAGTGGAAGATCTTGAAACAATATGTTTTTAACAGACCATATGACTGAAAAGTATCTACAATTTATTGCTCTAGTTTTTATGGATTTTATGGATGTCCAGAAGGCTGCCTATAGCGTATGATTAGGAATTTTGCAATACTTCTATATAGTAAAAGTGTAAGGCACGAAATGTCACACATATCTAATCGCGAAGACCGAGAAATGTCTTTAGAACGAATACGACTTAGTAGAGCCATCAGACATGTAGATTCATTAAATCCTTTGTTGTTCAGGTCATCAAAAACCAGGTAAGGTAGGATATTCATTTAGAAAATGGAACTTGAATTCATTTGATACGTAGAAGTTGAGGGAATGAGTGAGGATGACTTACAAAGGATGCTGTTTCATTTCATCAGATAATGTAAAAGTGGAACTCACAACATCAGTTGAGAAACTGTATTTTTGATAATATTATCCTATATTTTACGACATTAATTAATATTACACTAGAAGTGATGTACCTTGTTGACCAATAATCGAGAGATAAATGTGGCTACCAAAACAACAGAGTTTCGAGTTGGAACAATACACATCTTGGATAAACAACAGAGGCTGAAAAATGTAAAACAGCTGATAAGCAAAAATTAACGTATGAATCGGAAACTAGACGTGGAAAGAAATAAAAACACCGGACAAGTTTCTTATTTCATAACGTAGAAAAGAACAAACAGAGAAATAAGATTTAAGTAAAACAATTTAAAACAAAAAAAAAAAAAATTTCTCTCTGATCCTTTCCTGTCTTAACCTAATTTCATCAGTTCAACATAACTTTTCCAGCCTATGTTCTAAGTTACCTGCTTCGCATTTCCAATCTTTGTCTTCCTTTACAAATTCTTCCATCGGCTATTCCCTCAACTAACAAGTTAACAGATCTTAAAATGTGTCCCTCCATCCTGTCTGCGAGAGACTTCCAGGAACTTGTTTCTTCACCCTTGATGTACTTACGTTTTCATTTAATATACCGTGGTAGGTATTAAGAGGGGGAAACATCAGAAGACTAATTTGTTTTTTTGTTTTTTTGGTTGTTTTTTTTGTAACTGCTTTACGTCTCTTTTTAACATCGAGGTCTTTAGAGACGGGAAAGGATGGGGGGCAAGGATGGGGGGCAAGGATGGGGGCAAGGAATGGGAAGGAATTCGGCCATGGCCTTTTGAAGGAAGCATCCCGGCATTTGCCTGGAGTGATTTGGGGAAACCATGGAAAACCCAAATCTGGATGCCCGGACGGGGATTCGAACCGCCGTCCTCCCGAATGCGAGGCGAGAACGCTAACCGTTACACCGCGCCGCTCGGTCAGAAGACTAAGGTAGAGGAGATAAGTTTATGTATGCCTCTAATCGCTGCAACGGATGTCAAAAGTAAGGAGAGAAGCAAATCAGGACTTGTCAATATGTCAAAAGTTTTATTGAAAGAAAAACGCATCGGTAATGTGGGCTTGGAGACGTATGACGAAGCGCGTACCGGCCACCCTGATCAAAGACATTTTGTTTGTTTGCTTGTAGTTTTTGTAACGAGGAGATCATTAAATCGGCTCCTAACTTACTTACTCCTCAGACACATCTCTTAATCAAAAGACAAGCAAATTTAGATCGGCCCCTGTAGCATGAAGGCTAGAAAGCTGTTTTTGGGTAGCAAAGGGTCAGATGTTATGATTCGACTTAGGACATCGTTAGTTTTAATTAAACATATGTTAGTTTTGTGTTTTTCTGACTTTTCCACACAATCATAACATGAATGACCCTCAAACATAAATTTTAACATATTATAAACACTTAGAAATGTCCAAATGCCGATTGCGATTTTTCAGAAGGTAAAATCGAAGTAGCAGTATGATGAAAACAAGGAGTGGCGCTCATTTCTCTCTCATGACCTGTAATGTCTACACAAAAATAACTTCGCTGCCATGCAAAATAAACTAGCCATGTAAAACTCAACGCATCCCGCATCAGCAGCGATGGAGTCAAAAGGTCGCAGCTTAATCCACTGAAAGCTTATCCGACGTTACACTTTTATGCCGGTAAATAATTAATGGATAAAAAGCAGTACAGTTTGTTCTGTGTTAAGCCTGTTAATGGTAACTAGCTTCTCTTCATTCCTCTGTTCCGTATTGTGAGTGGTACAGCAGTTTAATCCAGCGCTTAAAATAAAATTGCTGCGTCTACCCTAAGGCTATAGGGTACTACTACGACCGTAAGATCCTTCTTAAGCCACAGCCAAATTAGCCACTGTTGAGCAGATTTAAAGTGGAGATTTAGCGAGCATATGTGCAAGTCACGGTAGTGGGACCCAGCGGTAGCAAACAAAATGTTTACTATAGCAACGATCTTCATTTATTACACGTTTTCATTGCGCTAAGCACAAATATATTCAATTCAAGTCAGCGTAAGAACAAACAAGAAATCAGTCTCTAATCGTTTACACAGTCTGTTCAATGTGGAAGTTGATTGAGGGAAAATGAAATACAAAGCACTGATTACTTTTAGTTTACAGAACCACTTCCTCATATTAGGCTCGTTGACGGTCAATACGTTGATGGAAGCTCTCAAATGTTTTAAAACACTCTGTTTCTAAAATCGCAATCGGGGCCTTTTGAATATATTAAGTTACACCGGAACACTTTCACTTCAATATCTAAATTAGCCATATGTCATCTGGAGAAAAACCAAGCCAATAAAGGGCAATGATATTAGTAACATCTTGATCACTGCGAAAACCGCTAAATCTTTTATAAGAGCACCAGTATGCTTTATTTGAGAAGTAAATCGCGTACAGTCTTACTATTACGTGCCGCAGCACTGTAGTGCTACAGAAACCACGTTCCCTTGTTAACAGTATTCGTGTAGAACGAACTCGATTATTGAGCCATAAACACCCAAGTAATACTAGTCGTTCAACACCTGACCTTCTAGTTTGAATTTATTATGAATAATTTCTTTTTAATCAAAGAAAACTGTGATCACAATCTTTATTCGGCTCTTCTAGATGGACGATTTTTTCGAGTTTGGAGATTCTCAACGCCATGATCATGGTATTCTGTAAGTGACTCATGCTGAAGCACCGTGTTTCTTCATCATTTACAACGCTTGACATGATGTCTGTATCCATATTAAGAAATATTTTCACGTTAGTGTAGTGCTCCACTCTGGTATGTTTCTGATCGGCTGTTAGTGTGTGCGGTAGTGGTACAAAACGAGGCAGATACCTAAGTTTTTATTTAAAATGGTAAGATGGATAAATCATTAAGACGCTAACGGAATCAGGAATCTCAGTGAGTTCCTCTATGATCCTGATAGACGCACAACCGTCATTTCGAAGAATTTCAGCTATTAACAGTTTCTTCAATTTTGTATGTGTATGATGACCTAGCCATGGATTGTGGACAATATCCTCTCTCTCCCATCACGAAATATTGGATCCAACATAAAAACATTACTTCCATAATCAGTTGGAATAATTTTAAATGCTTCTTTGTCATTTTTTCTCAATTTGAAACAAATTAATTTTAGCACGGGGGATGCTGCATTGTACCTTCTCCGATCGGCATTCAGAATTACCGTAAAAACATTTAAAATGAACCAACGATGACACAGCTCTCTACATTTTTACTGAAGATGGTCTAAAAGTGTCGCTAGTTAACTAATTTATCTATTCACATATGACCTTGGTGGTTACGTTGATAAAATATCGGTCCCCTTTGCGCCGGACAGAATGTAGCTGTAGACGCATATTTCACCCGGCACTAGAATAGCAATAAAGGTATCAGTGTCTAATTTGTCTGTCTTCTACTAAAGAGTGATGGAGAAAATGCGTTTAGAAATGTATTATACCTCTCGCACGTACTCATATGACTTGAGTTGAAGAAGAAATGGAGATATGATCCACAGTCGCTGCACTTGAGTTGATATTATCCTTCGATGATTGCCCGTCAGATTCCAAGCACTTAAATCAACTGTCACTCCATAATATAAGCCACCTAAGATACACGTCTTTCTCAATGGCTGTCAACATCACTCACTCTTTATGCTTAAATCCTTTGAGAAACCTTTCAGTGTCATCTTGATTTTCTTTAACAGCAACAAGTAATACGAATTCGACGTCACATCTGGAAGATAGAAAGCCTCATCAGAACAAACAAACAAAATTTTCTTTGCACAGGAAATCCTCAGTGAAATGCGAAAGTCAGTCACGTCAGCCGCAACGTAATATCGAAGAGGGTGTACGACTCCACTTTGCGCTTAGGCTGCCTACGAGATAGTGACGAGAACAGGGAGCCGCACAAAACTCAGCCATACTGAAACGTACCACTAACACTGTGTTCCAGTGTTCACATCCTCTTATTGATTTTCAAGTGGTAAAAGCGAGGTATTATTAGTTTTGTATCAGTATCATATTGTAATCCACATAGAGGACCAAGGTGGACATTTTTGAACAATTTCTCATTATATCCGTCTTCGTAACTTTCTTCTCTCCTTTGTTCTGTGGAATGTCCTATCATCATTTTCTAGGTCATTCATCTGATCTTCTTCCCCGAACGTTCCTATTCAGTTACTCCACCGGTATTCAGTTTATTTATTTATTTTTTACTTTCTGCTTTACGCCTCGTCGACAGCAAAGATCATTAGAGGCGGGATTGGACTGGGGACAAGGAACGGGAAGGAATTCGGCCATGGCCTTTTTGAAGGAAGCATCCCGGCATTTGCCTGGAGTGATTTGGTGAAACCATGAAAAACCCAAATCTGGATGCCCGGACGGGGATTCGAACCCGCGTCCTCCCAAATGCGAGGCCAGAAAGTTAACCGTTCACCCACCACGGTCGGTCTCTGATATTCAAGACTTTTTATCCATGTCACGTTGTCAAACTACTTTAAAATCACATTGTTCACTTTTTTTTTCCATCGCCGGCCAGGTCTTCCTTCATGTCTCTTCTTAAATTATGGATTATCAATGCAGACGATAATTTTCAAATAGGTGTGGAACACTCCAATGCTTCATAATGTGACAATTGGTAGGAGTGCGTTGGCATGCTGAATACTGTACAATTTACAACATCCCTACCACGCTTCTAACAGTTGGCCCTCTTCTCTTTCGAGCGTATAAGCAGGTTGTTGCTTCCACTCTTCTCTTTACCAAAACAACCTTAACTATTTCTTTTCTCAATTCAGTTCTTTCTCTTAAATATTTCAGTGAGAGGTATTATTATTGTAAAAATAATAATACGATGTACACTTAACTTCGTTTATTATAGAACGCGTCGCAAATCAAATCAAAATTATATTACAGTATAAAGTCTTCACAAATTTACTCTTTACTATTAATATCGAGCGTGGTGGTGTAACGGTTAGTGTTCTGGCCTCGCATTCGGGAGGACGCCGGTTCGAATCCCCGTCCGGGCATTCAGATTTGGGTTTTCCATGGTTTCCCAAATCACTCCAGGCAAATGCCGAGATGCTTCCTTCAAAAGGTCATGGCTGAATTCCTTCCCATTCCTTGCCCCCCATCCTTTCACGTCTCTAAAGACCTCGCTGTTAAGAGACGTTAAGCAGTTAAAAAAAAATATTATTAATATTTTTCAACTCATCTACACATTTTTCATTCCACTCAAACATTCAAACTAGAGGCTGGTGCCTCGGCACCCTGCATCCGTATGCCATGTCTTTACTGTTCGACAACCTTCCGCGGACTGCAATGAATGTAATGTAGCTACGTGACAAGTGTATTGTTCTGCTCGGCAACTAGCTTGCTGGCGAGCCTTTCTTGCGCCGCGACAACAGTGGATTATCTAACTCCAGAACAAGGCTTCATTATTATTTGAATCATTAATACAAGGAAACCAAAAATATAATTACGTTTTAAAATAAATATTAGTAATTTGAAAAATTTGTTATCAGGGTGGGCTGATTACATGTGGCATATATGTCACAAATTGTTTCTTTAGTTGTTTGGTTACTTATTGTCACGAGGTTGCTGTTTCCACCACTCAACGCATAATTATTAACTTTGTAGTAAACGAGGGAGTATAAACAACAGTAATTTTGCGCTAGTTGCGTACATGATTCTACAACAATACAATTTCAAAGGATCAAGTGTATAAGGTGCATCTTTAAAGAGCAGGCAGTAATTTCTATCCTTACTGATCATCGCAGAATCAGCTTCATGTCGCAGATAACTTTTTAAATCCAAGACCTTATTATTTGAAAAGAGACACACTGAACTGTTCGTTATGTTAGTGCCGAAACTGAAATAAACTATGTAAATGATGAATGCACATCAGAAGGCGTAAAAAAAAAAAAAAAAAAAAAAATGAGTAGCTTTTGCAGCGCTTTGCATTAGAAAACACTCATTTTTCATAAGTATTGTCACATGTAAAGGATAATGGATACGTCACTATAGTGCTTAAATCTAAAAAAAAAAAAAAGCTGATTATGTATTTTTGTGCAAAGTGAAAAGCAGCTGTGGCAAGTTTGTAAAATAGCATGATTATATTTTCTTCGCATAATTCGGTTTTCTGCCTGAGCGACGAACTGCCAACGCTTTATATTACTTTGAACTTTCTGGCAATGTTAGAGAGGCCTAGGCTATGAAATACGGAACATTTCGATTCGCAGCGTCCTTCTTCTGCCAGATAAAGCTCTGACACAAGCTGCTAATACGCAAGTGAAATTGAAAAAACTTACTGAACAGCTGGGAATTATCCCTTCTAAATCCGGATTTGTCGCCGTGTTACTGCCTTTTGATTTGGACCCTCAAAAAAGTATAAAGAAATCAAACAGCGATGAGGTACAAACTTCGTGCGCCATTGGTTGTATATATTCCCAGCCTTGTTTTATGGAAAATGAAATTAAAAACCGCACAGCGATGGAAAAATATATCTTAAATAGTTGAAGTTACATAGAAAATATATTTTAATAGTTTTTTAGTATTAATCAAATAAATATATTTTTTAATAATTTTTATATCTGAACGATGTTTTTTATTCGTTTCTGTCTTCGTTCCTGTACAATTTGCACAGGTGACGAAGAAAATTTAATTTACTGGGCTCATAATGTATTTGATTTTCTTTTGTTTACTATATAGATATCTAAAGCAGTGGTTCCCAAATGGTGGCCCGCGGAACCCTGGGGTTCCGTGGAAGGTTCATAAGGGTTCCGTGTTCCGTCCGAGAATTAAGTAAAATTTTCGTTGAAAAGATTCATAACAGCGCCGCGAGTAGGCTATCATGGTTCTGCTTCCGTTTGTGATGACTTACCGATGCGAGACTGGTTTTTCAGCTTACGGTTATAAAAATGGGGATCCGCCAAAAAATGTATGATCAATTAGGGTTCCATGGCCAAAAGGAAAATGGGAACCGTTGATCTAAAGTGACACAGTTTTAAGGGGTAATTTGCGTTTGTATTTAATACTGTTCGCCAAACTGCATCCTGCCCTAACTCGTCGTATCTTAAGTTACCAAACAGTCATAACACTTAGGGAGTCTCCATAAACGACGTAGCGCCATTTTGGCCTCCTGTGAACTCCCTTTCACGTAGCCCGACGTGGCTTTTGTTTCTACCCCAGCGTAGCACGTAGCTGTTTTCCTATTGATTCCAGAAGACATTATGTAAGGTTTTCTCTTGTCAGACTATCGTAAATTACATACGGAGATAATTGAATGACGGAAATAAGTTTTTACATGCTGTTGTGTTTTGTGTACCTCACTTAACTGTGACAAATAATATGAATGAAAAGATACGTGGCCTGGTTCGGATTCACCCCCCCCCCCCCCACCCTCGTAGCTTTCCAGCCAGTCCCTCCCTTTTTTATACCAAACCACGTTGTTTATGGACGCTCCCTTATTAATAAATAAAGTACGCTTCTGGTTAGTAAACTTCTATTCAGTATGCTGTAGGGCTATTTAAAGCTAAAGTTACGAGCGAGTATATATAAAGAAATTTATATAATAATTATTTTTATTTTTCAGATTGGCCTTGGCGGACTACGAGACGCCGGCTCACGTGCATAGATAGGCGTTCAGTGTGTAGTCATGAGAGCTGGAGGATATATACCGAACCATGTTAGAATCGGATTTGTTAGATCCGGAGCATTTGCACCCTATTGGAGGAATGTGTAACTACGTTCTGTGTTATGAATGTATTTTTGTATGTGAAATTTGCAGTGAATGAAGCGAAGATTGGGGACCATCGCAGAATTCGCCTCAATGAATGACCGAAACCTCCTACAAACAGCAATCAGGACTGCCGCTACGCGGGGATGAGGAGTGGAGGAACCTGGACCCGTTGAACCGTACCGATCAAATGTGTTGGTGCCTTAACGCGCGCAGCCGATTTTTTTATTTTTTTATTTTTTACTTTTTTTACACACAGGGGCTAAATTTTGGAATAGACTCAACGGTGCGAGCCTAAGCTGGATATACGGTGACCATAAAACCCTGAAAAATGCCGCTGTAACTTCTTAGCATTCTACCAACAAATCCTTTTTCCTCGTCCACGAAGACGAAAGCCGGCAATGCACTCCATCAGGGGTGTAGCAGACGAAAGGGGGTAAACTGCGAGTTCCAGGTGCCTTCAAGCTGAAATCTTCCGGCTAGGGAAGACAACCCCTGCACAAAAACAGACAGGTAACAAGGCCTATAGGCGACAGCCCCGTCGTGTGACTTACTCAGCGATGGGCTGGTAACACTCAGTGGGGATCCCTTCCTTCTGCTTGCAGCCTTCACACAGAGAATAAAAGCCGGATGGATCTTCGAATAACGGAAAAAGGATGGAAAAGGACTAAGAATTTTGTAATAGGACGGAAAATAAAGATAGCAGTTTGGAACACCAGAGGCTTGAGTAATAAAGAAACAGAATTGCAGAAAGAATTAACAGATACAGGGTGTCCAGAAAAGGACTCCCTGATTTCAAAATTAAATATCAACAAAGATCGATAGAGGAATGCAGTAAACGGTATGTTTATCGTGACAGCTGTAAGAAGTGTATACTGCAGTTTGAAGAATACTTCGGGAATCGAGTCATTGCTTTGGGATATCCCGAATTTACTGGTGCAGGCATGGATTGGCCTCCATATTCGCCGTATGTGACTCCCTGTGACTTTTTTTGTTGGGCACAGTGAAAGACATGGTCTACCCGAAGCACACCAATGTTGGTTTTGTTGACCTCTTCAAACGTTATGATCAACCCTGGATGCGTGGTCATGTACAGCGTACACAGGCAGATCTGAAGCATGCATTGTGTCAGGCTGACCGAACACACATTGGTCTGATAGATGTTTCTTGCATAACACGGAGTGACCATACCTCCCATTGACTCCACCTGAATGTTCGAGGCAAGCAGAAGCTAACGCAACTGATTGCCAGTAGCATCAGGAGAGGCAGGTTGGATGTGAACCCCATCCCAGTGGTAATTGGTGGTAGGACTCAGTCTTTTTTAGGCCAAACGTCAAGAGTAGGAAGAGTTATTTATGAAATTTAAATAATGATATTACAGTCAAAAATAAAGAATGTCAGTCTAAAATAGCTTTGTTCCATCAGAACATTATGGGTATCTCAAGCAAACTTCATGAGTTGATAATATCTATAGAAGAAACCCAAAAATCATTTAATATTAACATAAATATTGTATGTCTGACAGAACATCATCTGAAGAATTCTGAAATATGTCTCCTCCCATTTGTTGGATATAGATTAGCTTCATGTTATTGCAGGTCAGAGATGAGAATGGGTGGTGCAGCAATATATGTAACAGAAAATACTGAAACAAAATCATTAGATGTAAGTAAATACTGTATAGAACAAGATTTTGAATGTTGTGCAACACAGTTAGAATTAGAAAACAAATATCTTATAGTGCTGACAGTTTATAGGGCTCCCACAGGAGACTTCAGTAAATTTTGTAATAAACTTGAAGCGGTTCTACTAAATTTATCACGAACTAAAAGGGAAATTATCCTCTGTGGAGACTTCAACATAAATTTTGCTGTAGAATGTAACCAGACAGATTATCTTCTAGGAATGCTTAGATCATTCAATCTCTACCAAACTTTAAATTTCCCAACTAGAATACAAAAAGATAGTAGTACCATTATTGATAACATTTTTGTAGAACACAATAAATTAGAAATAAATGGAACAATTCCAATGGAAAATGGTTTGTCAGACCATAATGCTCAAATAATTACTTTGCATTTTGTGGGAAATGAAAATAACAAAAAGAAAGGATTTGTCAGAGTTAGGCCATTAAAGAACAATTCAATAAAAACATTAAATGATGAACTTCTCAATGAAGGACTGGAGCACTGTTTATAAATTAAAAGGGGTAAATAATAAATTCAATTACTTTCACCAAAGGTTTTTGGAGATTTACGAAAGGTGTATCCCTACAAAACTAGCTCCAATTGGTCAAAAACGAGTAAACAAAAATTGGGTTACAGTTGGTATCAAAACATCTTGCAGACATAAAAGGGAATTGTATGTAAAAGTTAGGAATACTGATAATATGCTTCTCAGACAACATTACAAAACTTACTGTAGAATTTTAACCAAAGTAATACAAGAAGCTAAATGTTTGGCCATAAACGATGAGATTAGTAGTTCAGATAATAAGATAAAAAGTGTTTGGAACATTATTAAAAGAGAAACAACTGTATCATCCCTTGAACATAAACCTATATCTATAAGCATTAATGATAAACTTGTAAATGATCCCTCATATGTAGGAAGTGCTTTCAATAAATACTTCTTAACAGTTGCTGAAAAAATAAAAGGAAAATGTATTAGGGAATATGGATGCTATAGCAATACTTAAATCCTTGTCACCAAAAGCAGCACCTATGTCTCTATTTCCCACCAGTCAAAATGAAATTGAAAAAATTATTAAATCCCTCAAAAATAAAAATTCATTTGGTTATGATGAGGTTTCAACCCATGTAATGAAACAATGTAACACCAGCATTAGTAGAGTTATTAGTCACATTTGTAATAGTTCTTTTGAAGAAAGTATCTTCCCTGACTCACTCAAGAAGTCAATAAATAAACCGCTTTATAAAAAGGGTGATACCTCAAAGATTGAGAATTACAGACCAATATCACTTCTACCAGCATTTTCAAAAATCTTTGAAAAAGCAATGTACAGAAGGTTGTATGCACATCTACAAAAGAATGACCTACTCAGTAAAGTACAGTTTGGTTTTAGACAAGGCGTTTCAAAAGATTCAGCAATTTTTGCTTTTGTAAACAATATACTGGAATCAATGCATAAAAAACTAAATTCCCTAGGTATATTCTATGATCTTGCTAAGGCTTTTGACTGTGTTGATCATGATATTCTACTAGGTAAATTAGATCACTATGGAGTTAGTGGTAAGCCAGGACTTTGGTTTAAATCATACCTGGAAAATAGAAAGCAATGTGTATCACTGAAAGATGCTAATACAGAAGATGTTATAAACTCAGAATGGGGTATAGTTAAATGTGGTGTGCCTCAGGGTTCAATTCTTGGCCCTCTGCTGTTCTTAATCTATATAAATGATCTTCCACATATACTAGGTGATAATGAACACATAGTGCTCTTTGCAGATGATACTAGCATATCGTTGAAAGATCCATCAGCACAAAACCTCGAAAACATAGCAAATGATGCTATAAAGAAAATTAATAGGTGGTTTAATGCCAACAAACTAATACTTAATGTAGAAAAGACACAGTTACTTCAGTTTGTTACAAAAAATAAAACAAAGGACAGCTATAATGTGATATCAGAAGGGAAAACAATCAATGAAAGCAGTTTCACAAGATTCCTGGGTGTATATATAGATAAGAAATTGAACTGGAAACAACATATTCAACAACTTCTTAAAAAACTGAATTCTGCAACATTCTCACTGAGGGTAATATCTAGAATAGCTAATATAGAAACCAGAAAGTTAGTATATTTTGCATATTTTCATTCCCTGCTCACTTATGGCATCTCATTTTGGGGAAACTCATCACAAGCACAAAGGGTATTTAAATTACAAAAGCGTGCTATAAGAACTATTTGTGGAGCAAACCCATGGACGTCGTGCAGAAATCTGTTTAAAAGCCTGGGTGTTCTAACCATGCCAGCACAGTTTGTATACTCTGTATTATCATTTGTAGTGGAAAATCCTGAACACTTCAATCTTAATGCTGACACACATAGCCATAATACTAGGAATAAATATAATATTCACAAGGATTACAAATCACTGTCAATTGTAGAGAGAGAGTTAACATTTACTGGAGCTTCCTTATTCAATGTCTTACCAACAGAAATTAAATGTTACCTACAAAAACCCAACTACTTTAAGTCCAAACTGAAAGTGTTTCTGCTTCAGAACCCATTTTACTCTGTGAAAGAATTTTCTTCTTGGAATTTGGTAACTAAGAATGACTGATAAAATAGTATATATGGTGTATGGAAGGGGAAGGTGACAAAGTTGTCCACAATTACTAAAATGATATATTGTTTTTCTTTCTGTTGAAACTTTTGACAATTTAAGTAATTATTGTGTTTACAAAATTCCACTCATATATAAGTAACTAACATGGGATAGCATGCATTCAAAAACTGCTGTGAAAAATTATCATACTAACAGGTTGTTAAGTAATTGACTGCTTATGAGTTGTTGGTAATATAATTGATATTGTTAATAAGTGTGTGTACTGTTCCACATAAATAGCAACTAACATGATATAATATGTAGTCGCAAATTACAGTGAAACTTATCATGGTTACTGGTTGTAAGAAAATAACTGATTATTAGATGCTGGTAACAAGTGTATACACTGTTCCACATAATAAGTATTAATTAACTCGGGATTGTATTTGTAGATAACAGGAGATATTGGTTAAACTAATGGGTTGTAGCTAACTTGTTGTCAATATATAATAACATTATCAATTATATAGTAATATTGACATTACAAATAAGTGTATGTACTGTTCCACATCCCCGAGATTATTCTCACATGGGATCAAAGTGAACATATCTATCTATCTATCTATCTATCCCGCAACGCTGGACGAGCTGGAATCGGCGATCTCTGCGGCATGTGAATCCATTTCGGTCGAGACACTACGAAATGTGATGGCGAATTTCATTCTTCGTTTGCACCACCTCTGTAGATTGTTTTCATACGATTATTTCACTTATGTATGCTGATATGAGCTGTACAGCGTACATCTGTTAGCAGCTTTTGTAACTATTATTTCACACTGCTGAATACACTTCTTACAGCTGTCACAATAAACATACCGTTTATTGCATTCCTCTATCGGTCTTTGTTTTCGACATATTTAATTTTGAAATCAGGGAGTCCTTTTCTGGACACCCTGTGTGAAGATAGGTATGGATGTATTAGCATAAACTAAGAATAAATTGAAAAGAGACAAACAATTGAATAATTATATCAGTGGTGTGCCACAAGAAAAGAAGACCGCGTCGGAAATAGCCATAATGATCGGGAAGCAGGGAAAAACTAGGTTTCCTTTTTTTATTTTATTGACACTTGCCCTGTTGGCCATACAGTCAGGGTACGTTACTCTTAATGTTACGCTTTTATATGTATAAATAAATACACAAATTTACATAAAAGCTTACTCAGTGTAAATATACATAAGTCACTGTTCATATTACAAGTTCTTTTCATAGTTATCGGAGCATTAAAAGTTCAAAAACCGTTACAAAAGAACTAACTACTGAATGAATGAATGAATTTATTTATTTATTTACGGCCATGCACAAAATCAATAATACAATGTAACATTAAATCTTATATCTTTAAACGAGCAATTCTTGTATATATATATATATATTTCGGATCTCGGAAACGGCTATGACGATTTGGATGAAATTTGATATTTAGATAATGTTTTGACTTTTAAGATTACCTAAATAGTTGTCTTCCGTACAAAAAAGCGAGTTTGCAAAATACAAACAATTTTTTCACTTGATATCTCGAAAACGGCACTAGCGCCATCTCGTAGACAATTCAGGTACCAGAAAGTCTACAAATAGATTCTCTCTGATTTCAAAGAATATTTAAACGAACAGTTCTTGTATACTGGCTGAGGCGTGGAAATAGTAACATTGCAAGTTTAATTGTAAAACATTTAAAAAGGAAGATAATTAAAAATTTATCATTGGTTTTGTCAGAGGTGATAAACTTCTTTGAAAATAATATTACCGGTACCAGTTATAAACTAATCACCGTTTACTTTTTGACCGTAAAAAGTGGTTGTTAGTTTGTCATTAAATACTACCACGCGAGGTATGAGCATAGTTTTAGCGGAGTGAATTGATTTAGCACTGATGATGTTCTATCATTACCGTGACGTCACAATCTGATGATGAATTCTTATAGAACGCGACGAAACATATCGAAAATAAAGAATAAATGTTCTTGATATCTCGCTTGGTTTACGAGATATAGCATGTCAAAAATCAGTTATAGGTATAGTTCCTTGTGCTTTTGGCGACGTTTCTTCTGGTCCATGCTGTATTTCAACCTAACAACAACCATTTGGAACAAAATAAAACATGAAAAGTACATTTCCACCATATCGACATAGTGCTTTTGGTGGATTCTTTTTCTGGTCCAGGTCGGATCTAATCCTAACCTCTTCACTTGAGGTATCAGAAAAATAAATTCTTTATTTTCGATTTTTCTCGACGAGTTTCATACGAATTCATCATCAAACGTGGCCATGACGAAATTTATCTTCTGGTCCAGGTCGCATTTCAACCAACCACGTCAATTTTGCGATATGATATCTCGAGAACTAAGCGAGATATATAAATTTAAAAATATTTTGTACTTTAAATTTTTCTCGTCGAGGTACATAAGAATCCATCATCAAGGGTTTTCGTAGAATGCCCCGAATTAACACAAATCTCGCAGCGTTAATCAATCCCTGACTGGCATTAAGATTTCTGTTTAACATAATAATAGCATTTTTCTTTGAAAGCAATTTATGAGACGGTCTCGCAAATGGATCTAACGATTTGGATGAAATTTCATATGTAGATAACGTTTTGCTATTCAAGTTTTTAACACGATTAAAAAAAAAAAAATAGTTGCAATTTTTGTATTTGGTTTCTCGAAAACGGCTCTAACCTCATTACGTAGAAGGTTCAGGTACCAGTAAGCCTAATGATGTTAGTGAAGTTTCTCTTTGGTTAACTGTGCACCTCAAAACGCCTAGGAAGTCTTCAAGCCTTTTACTTTAATCAAACTTTACTCGAAATCTTGGATATTAAATAGAAATCGAAAGATGCCGAGCGAAGATCGGTCACCCAGGTACTTATAATTAAAATTCAAAGTCAACATGGTGCAGCCAATTTAGAGCTTCATTTGAAATATCTATAAAGTCTATCGGTGATCCCCTGAAGGCTCGAAGTGGGCAATCAAAGGTCACGTGACCGATGGTTTGTATTTCCTCACCGCAGTCGCAGTTCGGCGAATCTCTCATTCCGCATGTGTACAGAGCTGAAGCAGGATAGTAAAGCTCAGAATTAAAATAAAGACAAGGTGTTTAACATTTTTGGGATATACAGCTCAGAACAGAGATGACTGGAAGACGCTCAGTACTTCTATTATAAACTGGAAGAAACGTCCCAAAAATGATTATATAATTATTGGCGTGGACCTAAAGGAGCGAGTGGAAATAGAACCCTACAGAATGTAGTGGCACCACGTGGAGAACAAGTAATAAATTTTAATGGAAAATTACTGATTTGTTTCCCAATTTTAATATCTTAAAAATAAGACTGCATTTTCAGGTATAAAGATATACATAACTTCAGCTGCCAAAGTAACACATCAATAATTGATTATACTTTAGCAAATGAGAAGACAGCAAAGCTTATACATGACATAAGAACAAACAGAAGCAAAGATGTAAGGCTGGAGGTTTTCTTGGTGTTGAATATGAATAAAATCATCTCTGATAACTATCCGAATGAGTCCATCGATAAAACACGACGTTTCGGCGATGATAAACTCTGCCTCCATTACCTGAAAGGATTTTATTCAGAGGCAAAGATGTCCACAGCGATCACTTTTTACCTACTACAGTGGTTCCCAATTAGTGGTACGCGTACCCCCAGGGGTACGCGAGATTGCTTCAAGGGGTACGCGCAGTAATCTATTGGCTAAGGTAATCACTCCGATGGTTAAGAAAAGAATTAGGAAAATAGTACTCACCAAAAATATATATTAAGACAAACTGTGTGTGTGAATTATATTTCTGTAATGCTGTTGTGCGAAGCATTCGATTGGGATAAACGCAATTATTTATCATTTCAGCTATAATGGGGGTACGCGATAGTGAGCTCTTTCTTGAAGTGGTACTCGAGAAAAACTAATTGGGAACCACTGAACTACTACAATATTCGCAATGCCTAAAAGATGATACAAGACAAGCCAACTACAAAACCTCTAAATAGATATTTAAAGTATATTTCTTAAAAGAAGTAAGTATACGTCTTCTCTATTAACAAATACTAGATAATATCCTAGGAAATGTATGGAATTGAAGTTTGGGGATCTTGTTGCCATTTCTACATGAATAGATTTTTAGTGTTCCAGAAAAGATGTATCAGGATAATATACAGGACAGGAATACACCCTGCAAAGAAATATATAAAAATACGGTTTTGTTACTGATTAGGTGTAATCCAAAATTAAATAACACTAATAGTGAAATTCATAAATATGACACTCAATTCAAAACTAATTTACATATCAAAAGATATAACTCCAAGGCAGCAAATAAAAGTGCATTTGAAATTGGAGCAAGACAATATAATAAGCTAATAACATATTTAAAGTCATTGACTGGAAATGAATTTAAAACTGAAGTAAAACATTATCCATGGAATAAGGCTCTATATAATCTTAATGAGTTGTGTACTATATGTAATAGCATTTCTGTATTAAATTATTGTAACTTAATGTTAATTTACATACTCAAAGTTCCTGGCCTTGCTAGGGAATTCATTATACTATAAGGTATTCTTGTTGTGAAAGATGTATTGACCCTTGCTAGAAATTTGTGTAAATAAGTATATTGGCAATAAACAAACAACAAACAAACATGAATGGGAAATAATAAACAAAAACCATAACAACAGCTGCAGTGCAGGCTTTCGGAAAACATAGGCAAAGATACATCCAAAGAAGATAAAACTATGGAACGATGATATTGCAAAGATCATTAAAGAGAGGAAAGAGGCACATCTAAAGCAACTGAATTTATTGCTTATGGCTTTATGCCTCATCGACGTCTACGTGATTAGAGGCGGAAGAGGATTGGGGGCAAGGAACGGGATGGAATTCAGCCATGTCGTTTTAAAGGAGCCATCCCCGCATTCGCCTGGAGTAATTTGGGGAAACCATGGAAAACCCAAATCTGGATGGTCGAACGAGGATTCGAACCCAAATGCGAGGCCAGTAATTTGAAAAGCCTACAGTAGAAAATATAACTGATTCCAAAAGAAGAACAGCTGTAGTTAGGAGAGGAATAAGAAAGATAATGAGACAAAGTTGGCAGAATCACATAAGAGATATATGACACTATCCTCATGGTAAGCTGAGAGATTTGAATAAGATAGAAAATTACAAACTGATTCACAATCCCATACTGGCGAGAGCTTGGCAACAATATTTCACTGCCCTCTGGACCGACAAATACGAAGACGAAAGAAGAGTACATGCAATTTTGTTGTAAGCCATTTTTCCGCAGTTGTTTAGCAAAGTAAATGATAATAAAGAACATCAATGCATTTTTTTTATATGCTTTAATGCCATACGCGTTTCGCCTCTCATCTAGGCATCATCAACGACGGATCTGTATTGAAATTTACATTTAGCTTACAAAATTTGTTACATAATGCTTAACGTAATCATAATTTGAAATAATTATTGATTCTTTACTACTTACTTTTTACAACTGTGTCATTAGGGTTTGTAGCCGCACGTCTCTGATTTTTCCCCAAAATATGTTCCGGCTAAAGCCATTTCTCTAATGTTGCCAGCTGGATGTAAACATTGCGCCTAAACGCGACTCTCTTGTTTGGTTTGGCCATCTTGTTTTGTTGTTGTCATGGTGGTGTGTTGATAGCGCCAGTTTTGAAGGCGCGTGAAGGAGTGAGGTTTTTCTTATCTTTTTAACCGACTTCAAAAAAGGAGGTTCTCAATTCTTTTGAATTTTTTTTTTTTTTTTTTGATGTATGTTCAGCGATATCTTCGCCAATTTTGAACCGATTTAAATGAAATTTTTGTAGTGGATAGAGTTTACCTCCAAAGTGGTCCCATATGAATTTCATTGAGAAACCACCCCTTCTACCCCTTTACACCCCTTAACTTTTATACAAACCCACACTTTTTATCCGATTTTGATGGAACTTTGGAAATGTATATTTAAAAAAAAAAAAACAGAAAAATACTGTCAACTTTTGGTTTAAAAAAACCGAACCCCTCTCCCCCTATCCACCCCTTAATTTTTGCCAATGTTCTTTATACAAAGCTAAAGTCGACACCATTTAACTGATCTCCATTAAAGTTGGCATGTACATGTAATTTTTCATGGAAAAGGTTCTGACCCAAAAAAATCAAACAACACCCCTCTCTCCCTTTACACCCCTTAATTATTATACAAACCCACATTTTTATCCGATTTCAATGGAACTTTGGACAAGTATAGTTAAAAATAAAGAGAAAAAAGCTGTCAACATTTGGTTTGAAAAAACTGAGCCCCTCTCACCCTATCCACCCCTTAATTTTTGACAATGTTCTTTATACAAAACTATAGTCGACATCATATAACTGATCTCCATTAAAGTTGTCATATACATGTAATATTTCATAGAGAAGATTTCTGACCAAAAAATAAATAAAAGCCACCCCATGTCCCCCTTTACACCCTTTAATTTTATAGAAACCTATATTTCATATCTGATTTTGATTGAACTTTGTCAATGTATACTTTCAAACAAACAGAAAAATCTTGTCAACATTTGGTCTGCCAAAGCTCAACCCCTCTCTTTCCTACCAACCCCTTAATTTTTGTCAATGTTTTTTCTTATATATATAAAAAGCTATAGTCGCCACCATTTGACCTATTATCATGAAAGTTGGCGCTTATATGTATTTTTTCACGAGGAAGGTTTCTGGCCAAAAAATATAAAAACCACCCCCCAATCCTCATTAAACCGTTTAATTTTTATACAAACCCACAGTTTTTTATCCAGTTTAGATAGAACTTAGCAAACTTTTACTCTTAAACAAAGAGAAACATAATTTCAGCTTTTGGTTTGCAAAAACTGAACCCCTTCCCCCATTTCCGCCCCTTCACTTTTGACAATTTTCTTTTTGATAAGCTATAGTTGACACCATTTGACCGATCTTTATGAAAGTTGGCACATATATGTATTTTTTTATGGATAAGATTTCTGACCAAAAATAAAATAAACTACCCTAGCTCCCCGTTTACATCCCTTAATGTTTGTACAAACCCATATTTTAATCCGATTTCGGTGGAACTTAGCATGTGTATACTTTAAAGCAAATAGAAAAAGAAACATACTACTCACATTACTTTGACAAAAGCACAAACCCTATTCCCCTTTCTACCCCTTTAATTACTGTTAATGTTCACTATATAAAGCTACCATTTCTACCTGATTTTGAAGGAAGTATGCGCATGTATACTTCAAAACAAACAGAAAAATACTGTCTGCATTTGGTTTAGAGAAGCCAAACCTCTCTACCCCTTTCCACCCCTTTAATATACACAAAGCACAGTTTCTATCTGATTCTGAAGAAAATTTGCACACGTATACTTTAAAAAATACATAACAATTGTGTTTAAATTAGGTTGAAGAAGCCCAACCCCTCTTCCCTTCTACCCCCACCCCTCCTAATTTCCAATGTTCTTTATAGATACCTACCGTTTTTATTAGATTTCGATGGAACACTGCAAATGTATACTTAAGAACAAAGAGAAACATTCTGTTTACAAAACCCAACCGCTCACTCCCTTATACCATTTAATTTTTATAAATGTTATTTACACAAAGCTACAGTTTTTATCTGGTTTCGATGGAACTTTGCACATGTATACTTTAAAACAAAGAGAAAAATGCTGTCCACACTACCTTAACAAAAATCAAACTACTCTTCACCTCCACACCCCCTAATTATTTTTTTATACACACCTAAAACTTTCATGTGATATCAATAGAAATTTACAAGTGTATACTTTAAATCAATAAGAAAAGACAGTCTACATTTGGCATACAAAGCCCAATGCCTCTTCTCCTTTACCCCCATCGTTTATAATTTCCAATGTTCTTTACAAAATCCACAGTTTTAAGTACTGTCAAAATCAATTAAGCTATTTTTAAGTCATTGCAGAATATTTATAAAATGTATGTGTCCTAATGTCTCAACATGTACTTCAGATTTCAACTTGAACCCCAAGCTTTTACGCTGTGAAAACCAATTAAATATCTATATTTTCTGTGTGATGCTGGAACGAACAGATATATTCCAGAGACAGATTTGTGTATGTAGTATGTATTAATGTCCAGATGTTATATGTTTCGATTATCGAGCAGCAGCTTTAGCAGATGTTATGATTAGAACGAAACACAGCCTGGATCAAAATGTAAACTAATATTCCTTAACACAGCATCCAATTCTCCCCATTCTGAAAGTTGTAAAGACAGATTTTTTTAAAAGCTTTCGCTTTAACCACTGAGCTACCAGGAAGTTCACAAAATGAGAACTGCTGCGGCATATTTAAATACAAATTAACTATAATACCACTAAAAATTTAAAAATAAAATAATTGTTTAAAAAACATAAAAACCGCCTTCAAAAAATGGTACTAAAAATTTTAAAATAACTTTATACAATGCTTAGAAGAAAGTAAATCTAAATGGACAATATTTTACATTACTGTTATTGAAATTTTTACATTAATTAGTTATTTTTGGAGTCGGTGCCAGCCAAAACAAGAAAAATAAAAAGATAAAAACAATAATAAATAACAATTATATATAAAAAATCATGTTACTACTTACCTACAATTAATTCTAGAAACATTTTTCAACAAAACTGAAACATTTAGATGATATACCGATATTATACTAACTATAAAGTATTTACTGCATGATGCAGCCTACCAACTGACACTATAGCGCCAGAGATATGCCTGGATGACTAATGAGGCCGAGCCACAGATAACATGCCATTAATTTGTTTCCCTAAGCTGTCTCCCGCAATAAAACTATCTTCCTCACGACATGCTGTAAAATATTTGGAATTTTTGTTCGTACTCTCGGTTCGCCTCGAACACCAAATAAAGTTCAGTAATTCGATCTGCGCGATCTGACAGCTGGCACCGACTCCAAAAATAACTAATTAATGTAAAAATTTCAATAACAGTAATGTAAAATATTGTCCATTTAGATTTACTTTCTTCTAAGCATTATATAAAGTTATTTTAAAATTTTTAGTACCATTTTTTGAAGGCGGTTTTTATGTTTTTTAAACAATTATTTTATTTCAATTTATGTATAGTGCGTGAGTATATGGATTTAGTAGGTTTATTTATATTTTATTTTATTCATTGTATTTATTATACTTTTCTTTCTGTCGGATTAGTGAACGTTTATTAGTTGATTGCATCTGGTTTATTTGTTACGTGGCCATTCAGTACTTGCTTACCACTCTTTATTGATTTCTAAATTTGATAATTTTCCTGAAGAGTGTTGTGTCTGTGGTTGTTGATTGTAAGGATTCGCATATCTGTGTTTGTCTGTTGGTGAACGATCGGCGAATGTGAAGTGGTGTTATATTCTAGTGCACTCATGTGTTCTTTACATCTGGTTTTGAACGATATTTTCGTATGCCTTACGCAAATCGCTTTATAATTTTGACATGTCGTTTGACAAATGTCTGAGTTTTGATAGTTGTCCCTGCCTGAGTTTTTAATTGAGCTGTCTGCTTGAAGAGCGATGTTTATGCCTTATTATTTTTTTAATGTTTGTAATTCCGTATGTGTATTTGTTGGAATATGTCATTCAGTTCCATTTAATTTTGAAAGAGGAACAGATTACATTCCAGAAATCAACATACATGTATATCGAATAACACTGAATGAGCTGAACAAAGTAATGTCATTGAATGTGGAATGATTTAAGTTTTCATCAAATAAATTTAAAATGCATTTATTAATCTTTTTTATAATTTGTTCAGAGGAGTGGAATGCTGGTTTAATGAGTCCCATACTCAAAACAGGAGACAGGTAGGAACCTGAAAATTATCGTGGTATAAGTGTATCGAGTGTACAGCATACAAGATATATCCAAAAATAATGAAAATGCGCTTAGGTATAATATCATAAGCTCTAATGATTCACGGAATGGCTTTCGAAATGAAAGATCACATACAGACTGCTTTTTTATGATGACTCAACAGGTAGAAAAATACCAAAAATTTAACGCACCAACATATATAGTATTCGTTGATTATGAAAAACCATTCCACACGGTGAGCAGAATGAAATTATTTCAGATTATATTGGACAAAGGCTGCCCCAGCATGTAGTCAGGGCAATACAAAGATTGTATTACAATCTCTGTATCAATATCTCTCGAGATGGAGATCGGACTCAGACAACTCAAGGAGTGAGACAAAGTAGCCCACTATAACCTGTGATTTTTTAACATCTATACAGACGACGATTCTAGGAAATGGTTGAAACGTGTGCCTAAGTATTTTAAAATTAATGAAACTGTATTAGATTTAATGTTTTTCACTGACGACCAGGTGAATTTAGCTGAGATATAAGATGACTTGAAACGGGGGGTTTCCTGGAAAAACTTATGAAATACAGATTTCTGATCGAATAGTTCAGAAATGTTCTTGATAACTTTCTTTTTTACGAAATCAACGATTTATTGAAGGTGGTTTCAAACAACAACGTACAATATTTACACTAACGTATGATATTTTATTCATTCAGTCAAAGGTTTACTTGTGACGAAAAGAACTGGTTACTATTTCAGAGTGTCGCAAAGGAAAGGAAGAGCAGTTGCTTTAAACGACCATCAGGCTACGCAAATGAAACAGCGATAGAGATAAATTTCCAGAGAAAACTGAGGAAAATTCGAGACGGGTGTATACTTTGTTACATTTTTATCAGGATTATTTTTTTTTTTTTTTTGGCTGCACAATTTTAAAATTCAGTATAAATTTTTCAAGTTCAAACAAATACACAACGCGCTGAGTTTCCATTATTAATTAAATTACGTAACCGTAAACAAATGTTTAAAGATTCGAAGAAAACTTTTCAACTGTGAATAGACCTACTGATCTTAAAGTTCAGTGTATTAGCAATGCCTTCTCTTTCAAAAAATAAAAATGTAACTGAAAGTAAAACTAAACATGCGTTAAAATAAATTTTAGTTACTGAACACATCGGCCAAATAAAAATTATTCAGAACATTAAAGAAATGATTAATGACTCAATAAGCCATAAGATGAGAAGAATGTGAAGAATCGCTGCATACGGCGTCAGTAATTTTAGAACAAGTGCAAAAAATATCGAACTCGTCAGAGTAAGCCCAGCTCTCCCACAATGCCTGACGTAATATTTGCTTTGTCTTTCCACAAAACTTTCGCCTGTTTGATTCGTTTGGTTCTCGAAAAATACTACAAAGTACGAAAAGTTCCTTGGGATGACAAATTTTCTTACGTTTACACCTCACTAGTTTTAAAACATTTAAATATGTGTTCCGTAGGGACAGAATATCCCTGATACTTCACAAATGAAGAAAATGCATTTCTCGTATTGTCAGTACTACAATAACAGAATAGAGTTGAATGAGTCTCCAGATATGTCTTAATGTAACGAACTAAGATAATATCACCTACTTGGCTGCTATATGCTCAATATTGTAATATAGATGTGTTATATTATTTCAATTGTATCGAAAGAAAATACTGTCACGAAAATCTTAGCGAGCAGATAATCAATTTGTCATTTGGTTGATAGGCTGTAATAGGATAGTCTGAAAGAGACTATGAAACTGTATATAAATTTAAACGTAAAGAACGCGAGTATCATTTCCATCTTTGAATTAAGAGGAACAAAAATGCACTCACTTCTGCTAGAATAACAAGATAAACAGTTTCTAGTAAGCAGCACTCTTTTTTTCCATTGCTGATCAAGGAACCGAAAGAACGAATTGTTACTTAACCAATATCACATTATAATCCTACACTTAAATATTGATCAGGGAGTACCAACCATCAGCTTGTGCTTTGAATGCAATCACGACAGCTGACCAATTTGTCGTTAGCTACTAAAGAGAAATGAAATTTATTCATTAAAAATAATACGAAGCTTAAAAGAATTTGAATTTAGAACCTAATACAACATTCAAATGCCGAAGTAGGTAGGATTGTTTACTCCACGGTAACACGTACAGTGCTGCTTATCAATCATGAAAAAATGTAGTTTGCTTGATAGCTACCACACTAAATGTCAGAGTGAAATAGCGAATTATCCTAAATAAACCTTGAAACAATCAAAAATTTGAGAAAGGTTTGAAAAACAGTTTGATCAGGAACTGTGTTCACCGTAGCATCTGTCATTGAACCATAGCACTGTAAGGTGGCCGATAACATTAAACCAATTTCGACAACATCCACACCAGAAGGAATATTTCCCTTGGGATAAGTAAATTACCAGAAAGATACCGACAGTAAGCTAAAAAATTAATTAATTTAACTGTGATGGGGATATCTCCACTCACCTACGTTCAGATTTAACGAATTTGTTTTTTTAAATTCTTCCAGTGCAATTTCTTCAGCCACCTACTTCCGCATTTTATTCTTCCAGTAGTTGAGAACAATTACTAAGAATTTCCCTCTGTGATTTATTCCAGTCCCAGACCCCGTTCCTTAATAATAATAACAAAAATCCCACCCTCTTATGCTTGAAATTAAATGCTAGTTTTTTCACGATTATCTCTTCTTTTCCACCTACTATTTCTAATTCTTTGCCAATATTGTTGTGGCCTGTCCAGTTGAGTTTATTATCAAAAGATATGTCAAGGTATCTGCACTTTATGTCTTCAATAAGCAATTCCTCCATCACACATAACCTTTATTTATGTTTTTCTATCTCTGCACCTAAGAAGCTGATATTATTAGGCATTCCACAGTCTTAAAAGAAATCAATTATACACACCTTATAACGAATTTTTTCAGTTATTAATCCATCATCACTACTGAAAACAGCTTCAATGTTTACTTTTCTAAAAGAGTTTTCGACGTATTAGAATAAGAAATAATTTCTTATTCTACACTAATCTTTAATTAGAGACTGCTTATTAACAATACAGAACGTATTTAATCTTGTTTTTAACCTTATCATTCCCAATACCTCGCGATGGTGCAGAATCCAGTGTTAGTTTTAATTATGGATTTCCATAGGTTACCGAAATGGCTCTGCTCTGATTGCCCGCTATAAGCCCGATTTTCCTCCGTTACCATATCTGTAACTACAGTCGTGGCACTAACAACCTCGCCGTAGACGATTCACATGGATAGAAGGGAGAAGAAGTCAAACATAATTTGCGGAAGAAACTGAATACGTTAGGGAAGAGAAGCTCGAGTTTTGTGATTAGATATCTAATTTAAAGATACGAAGCGTTACTTCTTTGCTCAATCAATAAAAATGAAACAGTTTCAGACACAGAACAGGTATAATCTAAGCGAGTTTATCTGAATTCAGATCACCTACATATTAAAACAGTTGTATAAAATGGTTATGTTTAGAAAGTTGTGCACTAAGTTATAGAAACGAGATGTTTTAAAATATTAATTATTGTTTTTTTTTTTCTCCACAGAGTTCAACGAAGCACCTTGAAATATTGTTTAGATTGAGTCTGGATATTTGCTGCTAAGCAGAGGACAGGAGAGCAGCTATAGTAATACCGGTCCATAAAGGGGGTGAGACAAATACGGCTGAAAATGTCAGGTCAATTTGTTTCACATCAGTTGATGGACGGATTAAAATGCAACTAAATTATTATTTTTTTCTTTTGCTTATGGCTTCACGCCTATTCGACGTTTAGGTCATTAGAGACATAAAAGGAATGAGGGCAAAGAACTGGAATGAATTCGGCCTTGTTCTTTTTAAAGGAACCATCGCAGCATTCGCCTGGAGTGATTTGGGGAAACCATCGAAAACCCAATATGGACTAAATTAGAAGAAAATGGTTTCAAAATAGCAACATGGGTTCTGGCATGGATAGTCATGTGATGCTCAGTTGGTGGGCTGCGTTCAATATATTTCTGCTGAAATGGATCAGGGAATATCCATGCCTGAACCAACTACGTTGGTGTTTTAGAGTAGAAAGTTACGTTGTTTACTAATCACAAAATATGATAAACGCAGTTAAAAAGAGTTTTTATCGGGCAGCTGGTAAGAAGAGATTACAAAATCCTTGATTTATTAAAGAGTTGATGAGGTACCAGGTTACCAGAGAGTGAGCGATTTGGTTTTCTAATCTTGATAATACCACTCTTTGAATATGGTGGTGTAGTATGGGACATGTATTTTGGGTATCAACTACAGGAGTTTGAAGCAGTGTAAAAAAAAATAATAGTCACAACCAGTAACTAATATGATGCAGGAATTGAGTTGGGAGCCACTAGAAAACAGAAGATGGATGAAGAGAGTGCTGAGAATGTATAAGGAGTATAACGACAATGAGGCTTGGATGGATGTTGGTAGAAGAAATAGTAGTAATACGTGGAAGAGAATAGGTGAGCAGACCACAAGCTGGCACTTGACTTTAGGTATCAAGGAGTGGGAAAATTTTCTTTTATAATTAAAAGAGTCACGGATTGAAACAAATTACCGAGGATAACGATTAACAATTTGTCAGTAACATTGAAAGAACTTCCAAGTAAAATTCGCAATGTGCAAAAGTTGTGGAGTAGAGTTATTCCAGCCAAAGGATTTTAACATTTAAATAAAAGGTTGAAGCCTGATACGGAATAAAGATGTGGCACAGAGAAGCAAGAGGGTAATTTATCACACATATTATGTGCCTATCTTAAGCGGGACATCTGCAGAGGAAAGCAAGCGAAATGAAGTTTTTAAGAGGTAGGATGGGAGTTACTAAAATGGATATAACAAGGAATGAAGTGACTAGATGCACCATAAAAGAGGAACCCCTACAGGAAAGGGTAGAGAGGGCATGTAAAGAGAATAGAGGTTCAGAGAATCACAAGAAAAATCCACGAAATTAAGCTGCATGGTAAACGACCCAGACGAAGACCAAGAGATGGATGACTGAAAGGAGTGGAGGAGTATGTACGGAAGAGAAGAGAAGACTGGAACAAGGTGGTGACAGGGAGGTGGTGGGAAGAAAGAAAGTAATTGAGAGGCTTGTGCATGAAGCAGACCCGGCCAGTGGCTGGAAACTGTTGAGGATGACGATGATGATGAAAGAAAAGGTTGACATAGGGAAGCAGAGCATGTGTGATCCATCGCAGTTGAGTTAAACGATTTTGGGTTAGATTCCCTTGCTCAAGCATTTAAGCAGACAGACGCCGAGGTCAAACGCGCTGCGACTTGAGCGGCTGTTGCGCGGACCCGCTGCGGGCCGCGCCCCTGCCCAGCGGCACTCAGTCTGGCGGGCGCGTTGCCATGGCGACGGTCGGCCCAGCATCCCCTCGCTATTGATCCGCTGGGGCGCAGGTCCACCTGCCAGCCAGCGCCCATTCCTGCACGCAGTTCACGGACCGAACTGGAGCAGACGGGCGCGTGCCAGGCCGACGGCATCCCCACTCCCAAACGGCACTCCAAGCATTTCCCTTAACCAAACCGCTATCACTCTTCTAGAACGCAGCACATACTAGGGTTCTGCCATAAATCATAAGACGTATCTTATGTCCTCCAAACATGTGGTCACATAGGGAGACGGCCCATGTTACAAGACCTGAAGAATGTGCTTCTTAGTGCCAACCTGAGATAGGTACAGCGCGGTCAAACCAAACGTTTCGTACATATAAATCTTTGTATAACTACAGCACAATGTATAAAATTAACACAGTAATGTAAAGCACAGTACGAGCAGGGGCATAACAGACTTCAAAATTGTCGGTCAGATTATCTACAGTTATTCGGGGGAAAAATAGGAAAGAAGTTTGCCTCGATTAACTGGATCACTTGTCGTCAATAGGGCGTTATGACATGGTATTTGCAAAGCGTAATCCACGCAATGACTGCTGCAGTTACGGAATGAAACTATAGTCACAAGTACTAACGTTTGATGGATATAATACTTCCCACCCCTTCCTTACAGGTGCTTCTGAATCAGCTACCACTACGCACATTTACTCCAGATGTAAGAAGTTTTTTTCACTCGGGATTCAAATGTTTTTTGCCGGATTTCAAATAAGCGGCAGGAATAAATGGTTGACATAACATTTTAAATTCTCAGTTTTTATCAAATGGCTTGTCACAGATTTCGATCCTAACAAGTGTTTGTATCTATCCTTTGACGTTATTATATTATTGGCATTTGCAGTTCAAAGCGAAAATGCCAATCTTAATATCTTACGGAAATATCGGCTCTGAATTAACACAGATATTACAGAGGATGATAACTAGACAGACAGAGCTCATTGGAGAAGGCTAGTTGGTGACATCACTGCAATAAGTAAGTAAGTAAATTTTTCCTAGTCTCCAGGTACCCAAATAATATCCAGTACTTCTACAATTATCTGAAGCACGTCGTTATTATTATGAAAATTACAATTTCTGACACTTTTAAAAGATATCACTGTAATATTAATACATTTACTTTACATGCGAACTGAATTCTGGATTAATTGTTCAACTGTGAGCAAAGGAGTCAGAGAAAATAGTAATTAATAATAATAACAGTAAATAATAAAATTATTATTACTGGACATTTGTCAGGAATTTGGTGCTGTCTCAAAATTGGTCAACATAATCAGGCAGACCCTGACTGGAACAAATTCAAAAGTGAAATTTATGGGAGAGATCTCAGAGTAATTTAAAATAAAAACTCGTGTCCGGCAGGGAGATGGTCTTTTCCCAATTCTTTTCAATTGCGTTTTGGAGAAGCTAGTAAGAGTATGGGTAGATAAACTCAAGGAAAGGGAAATTCATCATGAGAAAAGATTAGGTTCGAAGCACAAAGAGGTAGCGGTAAACTATATGGCCTTTGCTGATGACATAGCAGTTCTCTCTGGAAGTATAGAAACCGCACTCGAACAAATCAACCTTCTGAAAGAAACAGCAGGAAAAGTTGGACTTCAGATCTCTTTTGAGAACACTAAATTTATGGCCAATATTAGGGATTCACCAATAGTACTAAACACAGAGTATGGAAAAATTAACAAGGTCAATAAATATCTAGGTGAAATAATTCAGATTAATGGGCTTGATAATGACACAAATATATCAAGAGCAAAAAAACTAGAACTAGCATACCAACTGACGAAAGATACATACAATAAGAAGAATCTCTCAAGGAAAACTAAAATAAAACACTACAACACTGTAATCTGTACGCCTCAGAATGTTTGTTCTCTATAAAAACTAGATAAATAGAAGAGAGACAGAAAAGGGATAGGAAAATGTTGAGAAAAAATTTGGGACCACTAAACATTGAAAATTGTGAGTTTAGACACCGGAGGAATAAAAATCTATATAAAGAAGAAGAAATTAAAAGGATATTAGACGCGATCAGAAAGAGGAGAATCAGTTTTTTTTGTCACTTAATGAGAATGGATAACTACAGACTTACAAAAAAAAAAAAAAAAAAAAGAATCAACCATGTTAACAAAAGTAAGAAGGGAAACCAGTGGATCCAAATAGTAAGGAAATATATGATTGATATCGGATTAACAGAAGATTTAATACAAGATAAAATAACTTTTAAGAGATTGATCCAAAATTTCAAAAGTTTCCAGGAGAAGGAGAAGAGGAAATGAAGTAACATCTGGACGGAAGAAAGGAGAAAACAGTGAATGGATGAAGAACTAGTGGAAGTCGAAGAGGAGAAGAAATAATAAAATACTACTTCAAATGATTTTTTCATCTTCATCAACTTGGAAGATGCCACAAGAAACAATAAAAATGAAATAACATTTCAGAAAACCAGTTTTCTTTCATGCTAATTATCTGTAATTCATGTCTACTAAACATGTCATACGATTGCTTCAAAAGCACATAACACATTATGAACAAGATGGCAAAGAAAATTCTAGAATAGAAGGATGTTGGGCAGAGCGTTAAAACTGAGTGAACAGCAACCCGTAGATTGGAGTTTTAAAAAATTTGCTGTGTTATCACTAGAGTTGTAATGTCACATAAGAAATGATTAAGAGCAGATACAGTCATAGAGCTGTGACAGTAACAAGGAAGATCTCAAAAAATCTGCTGGAATTAAGATGAAAGTGGAGAGTGGAAAAAGTGACGTAAGATTTTCCTATCCTAACGCATTTATTCAAATGGTATTCCTCTAACCTCTGCGATACTAACTGGATTTGAATTCAGTCTTTTAATGTTGCAAAATTTACTATTTACAAGTAACCCGAACTTTCAGAACAGTACTTGTCCATGCGTGAAACGCTTTCAGAAACCTTGGTGGTTAACTGTTTCAAACTGTCGTGCTTTTTTTTGTATCTTTGCTGAGAGTTTTCAAATTTTTGCAGTTTCTTATTTCTTGAAAGCTTAACACTCATAGCCGGCTTTCCTATCCCCAAAATGTCACATGTGTGAAAGTGAATTAGAATATAACTATTCAAATATTCAACCTAAATTTTCACTTTCCGAAGTTCGTCAGGAGCTTTATAGCGTTTCTAGGTACCGTTATCTTTGATTGTAATTACTACGATAAATCTCTCAATTATTCACAGACTCGCCAGAAAGTAGAATTGTTAATACAAATTTATTTATTATCGTATCAGGTTCGGGACTGTAGTTTTCTTACTCGCTTTGTTCAGTTTCATAACTCTTACGTTGTTTCAGGACGCCTAGAAACTTGAATTATTTTCATCACAATGGCGAAATCTATCTTTGAGGCATCACGTAAATATGGAACTAAAAACATACTCCTACAACTTCCTTGTAACTTTTTGCCTAATTTTTGACTCATTTCGTTCGTCTAAGGTTGCTCACAGGCATTTCATTTTTCACAAATGCTTAATAGCCCATCACAGCACGACACAGAAACGTACACATTCCCCCAAAGTATCACCGCGAACCGAGCCAGGCTTGCTCGGTTTGGTTTACTCGCAGTACGAGTGAACTATCCATTGCGTATAAAGTAATCTCTAAATTTGGGGGGGGGGGTGGATCTTATTTGAGTGATTTTGATCCCTGAGACAATTGCGCCGCGAACCGGACAGAAGAATCATGTCATGTTATTCTTTTTTTTTGTGGGCGAGGATCAATTTTAGTTTTCCATGGTTTCCCAGAATCACTGCAGACGAATGCCTGGCTGGTTCCTCTAATAGGCCGTGGTCGAATTCCTTTCCGTTCCTGTATCCTGTCCACTTACTTAGAGCGGAGAGGCACTTGATGCTCATAGGACCCTGTGGTGCCCGGGATGTCACGAATCTCCATTTAAAAAAAAAATAGGCACAGTATCTGGCCTATATTAACAAACCATCAATGTATTCGCTGCGCTAATTTATGAAAACTAGGCAAAATTAGAATTTATATGACTGAAGATAGATTTAAGTTCCTAATGCCATATCAAACGACACCCTCTAGTTTTTTTTTACTTAAATTAATCTAAGAATCGGTTTAAAATTATTAAGTTATACACATTCTCTTACTATTTCTAACAAAAAGAAATTTTAAAAGCGTTCGTGACTTCGCCCATGAAGAATTCGAGATTCCTGCTTTTGATTAACACACACTTACACACAATATTTATGAAATATTGGCCTGGTTGGAAAAAGTAGAGAAGCAACTCTGTTTTCTCTTCTTTTTGGATCTCCTTCTTTCCTTCTAAACTTATGTAGTATAAATATGTTTTATACACATTTGTGCAAATGATTTGTCTCTTCTACCCTAACCTAGCTCTTTAAGCCACTAATTTGGAAGATTTTATGGTTGTATGTGACCCACAGGCAAACTTCAGTATTGTTAACAAACCTCCTCTGTAAACAATAATTTAAATTCTTGGACCTGCCACGTGTAGTAACTAATTGATTTATTTGTTTGTATGTATGTAAGCTATATTATATAATCCCTAATTGAATTCCAAGGTCAATCAGTGACAGTTTGTATGACTTAAAAACACCCTCACCACTTACCACGTATAAAAAAAACTAATAGTGAAAACTGTTGGCAAGTAAATAAACAATTGTATTATGTGTGAGAGCTATACGTATCTATACAAAAGTCATTACAACCACTACGTCATTATTTGCTGTTTATATTTTATGATGATTACTATGAGAACTTATAAAACTCCCAATGTGTTACATTTCATTAACACCCATACACTGTTTCGAGTTATGCGGATTTTTTTATGCTTTCTTAGGCTGCTATGTAACTTACGGCCATAGAAAGAGTCCTGTATGTTAATCTATGAAGTAAGGTTCCACCATGTATAGTGTATTTGAATTCCTTAATTTTGCTTGATCTGTTCCTATAATTAATTTAATTTAATTGCAATGGAGCGCACGCTCCGGTGGCAATTTCCCTACACACCCATCTTCCCCCTATCCTGCACCCTCCTACATTTGCCCTCTACAAATTTTATCTTTAAATTCTTTCAAAGTTTTCGGTAAATTATTCATCATTTTCTCTTGGTAACTTATTCCAATCCCTGACACCCTTACCCAAAAAGAGAATCTTCCTACACCCTTGTGCCTGAAATGAAGTGCCCGCTTGTGGTCATGGTCATCTTTTCCCTTCCATGCACTACTTTTAATTCTAACCCAAATATCTTTCCATGCCTCATCACCAATACACGTCTTGTACACTCCGATGACCCTCTTCACTCTCCTCCTGTCTTCCAATGAATCCCATTCCAGCTTTTTTACCATATATGTTACTGATTTCCAGAAACAAATCTAGCAGCCCTTTTTTGCACCCTCACCAACTCTTGTATTTGATATTAAAAATGTGGGTTCCATACTACACCACCATATTTGAGCAATGTTCTAACCAAAGGATAGATTCCGATATAGACCATAATACCAATCTATTCGCTTTTGGTCTTAGTATCATCAGAATAAAAAGTATCCTATATGTCAGCGATTCTCAACATGTGGTGTCTGCCAATGTTCGACAGGTAGTCAGGAGGCACAATATTAAAAATTTAATTTTGAGTTAAAAAGACCATATCAGAAAATAAATTAATAGTGAGTTATAACACAGTATTATTAGTTTTTCTTCTTTTATTTTCCTTAGCTTAGTCTCTCCCTTCGTAATTTCATGACATCATTATTAATTTGGTTAATAGAAATTAAGAGTGTTCAATGCATTTTCGTTAGTCTTGTTTCATAAGATCCCTTATGAGGAATTCCTTCTGGGATGAGAAACAAGTCATGATTAATATATATTCATACAAGATGAATAATAATAATCATAGTGAAAAAATTATTATATGTTACCAAACAAAGGAAAAATAAAGAAAAAAATAAACATTAATAATTTTACAACTGAATTGTTCAAAAGGCATATTAGATAAAATTATTTCTTTTGTGCTCATTCTTGGATGGAGCAGAAGATAATGCCTCAGTTTTTCTATAAATACAAAATTTATTGTCTACACAGTGTTTTATAGTTTTAGCAAAATTTATTAACCAGATGTATTCCAGAATAATTAACTTCTCTTTGTACTAACGATAGTGAGTTTATGTTTGCACAAGTTATTTTTGTTTTCTTGCATTGAAATTGTGTATATATGAATTTTATGTAAACAAGTTAAAATGTTTTTGTGACAAAACACATGAGAGAATATATATACTGAAAAGTTATTGTAAGAATACTGAGCTTTTTAAATTGTTTGCAAGAAGTTCTTGGTTTTGCCATACACAATATTCTAATAGTTTCACTATATACAGCTCACTTCCAATTTCATATATGTGTCTCCAAAAAATTCAAAACAAGCTTTTATGTTTTATTATGTTGCAGTGGTACAATATGTCGCAAATGTTAATAACATACACGTAGATAAAAAAATTACACCCATATGATTCAGTGGTCCATAGAATTATTTTTGTCATTTTTCTAGTCCTCTATTTAAAAAAATAATGACCGATGCCATATGCTATCACTATGTTTATTTCCTTAGTTTCAGGGTGATGCACGCTCAGAGAGAGAGAAATTTACAGTAACTACCTCTATATCATCGGAAATTATGGTAGACTACTAATCTAGTTTAACGTTCCCATCCATCGATAAAATCAGAATTCCCACTGTCACAAGTTAACAGCCAAAAAGGTTTGACATTTGATCCACGCTTGTGGTACCCAATTTGTTGATCACAAATTGCCTACCTCCAACTTTCATTCCCTGTTCATCAAATCGCAGAGGATGAAAATTTATTCTAACGTAGGCACTCGTACAAGCTAATTTCGCACTTATTGCCAATTCGGATACGGGGATGGTTTAAACCAGTAATAAGAGACGTCAACATCTACTACATTAGCATGCTATGTATTTTACGCAAATCTGTTCATTTTATTTCAGAAAATTCGAGGTTTTATTTCGCGTAGTTCTCTTTGTATATTGGGTTCATTGAGGTTAGCTTCATAAGATAGGACGAGCAGCTATTGAAGGATATGAAGGAAGTAATGTATTGGCAACATTAGGGATTTGACGGTCCATAAATAAGTTTTGGCTTCTCCGAAAGATATGAACGATCTTTAAAAAAGTTATAAAATGAAGGAAATGGGGAGCCGCGAGATATCAGCATTCTCGGCCTTCAGTTTGACGTCTTTGCCCTCCGTTACTCAGTTATTGACGTGAGCAGAATACTACGTTATCGACATGCACGGCTTCGAAAATCCTGAAAACGGCAAGCAGATTTGACAATTAAGGTCATCTGCGAGTGTAGCTACCTGTTTCTTCTTCTTCATCATCTCCTTCTTCTATTTTGTTATCTCTATTATGTGTCTGTAACAATGTTTGACGAAAATCTAACAAAAGATTACTCTGGTAATTAACTGTAAGTACTGAAGACATTTCTGTAAAAGTGCAGTCATATTAAACTCGACATATTCTACGCAAAAGGAAAAGTATTTCGATTAAAACAATTCTCCTTAAAAATATGATCTTTATTTATAAACCGTATAGTACATCCGAAAACAATGAGTAACTACGTCTAGTATTTTGATCACTATAATCTAACTACCTGTATATCTCTATGAAATTTTGCCACGTGTGACATTTAAATATAAATTTGCTTGTAACCGATGCTAATTAGATGACCAAACTGAATACGTAATAATAAAAATAAAAATTATTGTACTTGTTCCACTTGTATTTTCTTTCTTTTTACTTTCAGAGGGATGTTTAATAAGATTTCGAGGAATTACTTCACTCTGCGGGAAAACTAGATCGAAAAATCTTTGATTTCGCGTTCTGTGAACTTAAGATTTTTTTTTTTTTTTAGAAACTAAAATTATTTTACATGCAGATATTAAGTACTCTACATATTTATGTCAAAGCAAATTAAGGATCCGAGACAATGTGAGTGGTCCGCAAGAGCTATAAGTGGTAGATATTACGCTAAGATGCTATCTCTTATTAATCAAAAATATAACGAATATTGTTTCAGGCTATCAAAACCACTCTAATTATATAAACGTGTCTCCCCTACAACGTGATGGAAACTAAGTAATGGATGTAAGTGCAATACCTATTTAGAAGTTATGATTATTTTTGAACCCTTATCTATACAAAAATAATTATTTTAATAATTAATTTACACGTCTTAAGCTTTGGCGCCTCTTGAAACCAATAAATAAATTTTTCCTTAGCAGGAAGAATAAAAATACTGATGTCGGTTAACTATGTTTCACAACACACCATCAGTTACTATCTAGGTTTCATTGTAGAAGTCATAAAATTATTTGTTCGATTTCTAAAACAAATTTCAAAGAAAACGTTTCACACATGAACATTTGTACAGACGTGGAGCAGTGGCTGTAACTCATTGAAGAACTTTGTTATGAAACTGATAAACACCTAACTGCTGTTGGAGTACTGCAAATTATTTTCGATTTTTTAAAATAATTACTTTATGATTGTGATTCACTAACCCAGACAAAAACAGACTTGATTTATTCAGTTCCATATTTTGTTTTATTGAAAAACTAGTTCGAAATTGCAGTAGGAATTTGTTCTGGAAAAATTTCTAGGGACAAAGGAATAACGATTAATTATTATCTTTTTTACTGATATTTTTCGTGAAGTGAGTAAACTTTCTCTCATTAGATTCTCGGATTATTTACCTAGATAATTTTTTAAAAAGTTGCTATATTTTATTTCAGATGTAGGAAATTTTTTATTGTGTTCAAAACTGAATCACTATTATTTATTTGATTTAAATATTTCGTGTTTTCCTACGTTTCGTGTAAACCTTCCCGAGTTTTAATAAAATTCTTATGTTATTTTGTGAGCTGGTTCTAGTAACTGCTGCTGATGATAGAATGATCTCCTACAACTAGTCGCTGTAAATAGACACGTAAATTTAAACAAAAATTTATCATTTTTTGTCTGTGTCCATTGTATTTCTCCATAACAGACAATTGCCTTTTAGCTGGAATCGCGGCTAGTCTTCCTTTAACCAAGATAAGTGCAAACAAATCAAAAGCAGCTACTTGTTTGAAACTTGTAATTCTTTTTAACAATATATGTGCAAATAATTTCAAATAAGATATTTATTTGATATTTCCTGGTTAGCCAAGCAGTGCTATGATGGCAGCCAGTTTGTCTATCACTTCAGGCGTTATCGAGACTCGCAGAAAGTTTCCGAATTTTAGTGTTCACACCCGCTCGGCAGCGTCCAGTTATCAAACAGAAAGGTTATTAAATAAGGGGATGGTTCCTTCGTTTACTATTCTTTAGACAGATGGCTCACAAAGTCGTCGATATAACAAGCGTTAGGTGATACAGAAATTCTGAAACGTACCACAGCTGTCTATTAATGACAACAAACAAAAAGAACTAGTCACACAATCAATAAGTTGTGAAGTTAAGACAAATAATAAATAGACGAGGAAGATGAGACAGTTTCTGGTGAATAAGTGACATTCCGGAGGAGACAAATTTGAATCACCGTCTGGTCATCCAGATCAACGCAAATCGATCAGTTCTTAAGGAAACAGGTACCTTTGATCATATACAATACAGTCATTTCAAACTTATTACGGAGGAGAGATGTCTCCGAAAACTACCGGAATGATGGGAAGAAATGAATGCTTGATGAAATAGGTCAACAGAGGTTTAGAAGAAAATTAATGTATAAACAGGAAGGTTTGGCGTTTTTGGTCCGACTGTTGGCCGTTTGAGCTGCAGAATAATAATTTTAAAAAAGAAATTAGTACATTCAGTAAGCCACAGCAGAAAATTTTAAGCATTTTTTTATATTTAATATTCTGCAAAGGTTAATAATATATGTTGTTAGTAAAAGAATTAAGTATTATTTATATTTCTTTAAAAAGATATGATAAAAAAGGAAAACGCTCATCTGCTGTGTGTAAATGGGTAGCAAATCAAGCTTTAATCATTCTTTCGTCAGCTTTACAACTATTAAACATATACTGATTGATAACATTTTATTTACTATTTCCATTCATGTACTGCCAGGAAGAATAGTACGAAACTTCTCCTTTCGCTTTTACTGCAGTGCTCCGCTTACCGCCTGTCTCTGAAATGCGTAGTGTTTTAAAAGCTATTTTCAGCTGTTCTGATGTTACGTTCGGTTGACAATAGGTGTAAAACTGGAGAAGCTCTTAAAATCCACTGAGGAAGAGTAAAATTGTTCGCACGTCTGCCGTCCCGGCCCCTTGTGTTCAGCGGGAGGAGGCGCACAAGAAACCCGGTGGCTATTAGCGTGCCAGCCCGCCCGCCCGCCCGGGGAGCCAGGCTGGCTGCTGCCTGCCAGGGGTAATGTGGCAGTTTCCCGTTCATTTCCTCCGGCGCGGCGGCAGCAGCAGCAGTAGCTCTATCGATCTACTTGACGCCCGCCAGGCCTGGGACCACATCTCACACACGCATAAAATACCTCGCACATCGCGAGGATGCCAACGCACCCACAGTCGTGTGTACAAACAGGTCATTCAAGTGAACGGAATCAGTTCGTCAAGCAGACTGCGCAGTCAGCCGTTTCTCATCTTTATTTAGTTGACTACATGTCACATCCTCTGCATTATTCTCATTACAATTTGTACCAAGTATAAATATCGGCATTCAACTGCATGTTTCAAACGCTTTATTCGGAATGTAACTCTGCCATACCAAACACTTTGCACGTTTGATTTCTGGGATCACAAAATCAATGACAGATAACAAATACGCCTTACATAAATTATTTTCCAGTATCAGACAGATAAGTGGTCCTGTAGTTTTTTCTAAGATACATGCCTTTAAAATTGAAGATCCCGGTAAAGCAGGAATTTTTTCAGGTCCCTGATATGTGCTCTACTCCATGCAAACCTACAATACTGCGTGATCGCTTCTCAGTTGGCACCAAGGAGGATCTAACCAACTTGTGGTTTGCGGTCTAATTTAAGATTTCATAAAATACATTCAAATAAATATAGATCACAGAAACAAAAAATTGTTTCAATGAAGAAATTTGTCAGCGTTTATATTATGCACTTAACATTTTATGCTCCATCTGTTCGGAAACAAAACAAATTAAAGTTTAATAAATATTTCGCACATATTTTTTAAATTTTGACATTTCTCAGGGTTAAAATAATAACTTTAAATACTAATAATATAATTATATGATTCGTGGTATGGTAGATAAACGTTACAATGTTTTGTTTTTTTTTTTTTCAAATTATTTTGGTGCACGTCGAACAGCTGAAGGAAATTATCTGCACAGAAACAAAAACTCAGATTAAAACGTAAATATTTAATGTGATCTTAATGTTATTTTAAGTTGGTATAAAGAATCTAAGACAAAACGAATATCCAAGAAGTGCCATGTAATATAGATCACAAGAAGAGAAAACCAATCTGCATAAATCATGTAGAAAAATCAAACCTCAGTCGATAAAAAGACTAGAAGAATGTTCGGGAAATCATTAATAGTCAATCACGATATTTCAGACCTTATCTGATTTTTCTTCTTCCCTGTCTCATTTTTTAGTAAATTATCTATTTTTAGTATGTTAGCACCAACTGCATAATAATTTTCGTCGTGAAAACTGTGCTGTGACTTTCATTTATTTTAGTTTTCAATATTCAAAACAAATTTCAATTTTCAAAACAAAAAATTTGATTCGCTAGTTTAATCTTAGCAGTTAATTATGTTAATAAGAACAATCTTTTATCTAGAAAATATGTTATATAATGGACCACAATGTGCCCACAATTGGAATTCCTCAGACTTTCAAATGCTCCTTTCAATTTGAATTGCCAATCATGTGCAGCATATTTAATAATTATTTCTTAATTCCATGAAATTAACAAATTAAAAACTAATATGAATAACTTTCGGCTATGAAGTATTATTCTACATTGCTTGAATAGCGTAAACTAAAAATTTCCACAACTTCTCTTAGCCCACTAAGATAAAAATGATCTTGTGAACCATTTGTTTTTGACAGCTTGCAATTCAAACAACTCCAAAGTTTGTTAACATATCTGCAATAGCTGATTATCGAGGATTTTAAATAATATGTTTGATATATTTGTTTGTTTGTTATATAATAAGAAAAATTTAAGTGCTATATTTCATATCCATAACAACTTTTAAAAATTTAGTTGGAAATTCTTTCATTGTATATCTTCTTCGTTAATAACACCACAAATCAGAATATACGTACAAGCAATCGCAGCAAATGAATTCAGATTCCTCTTCTGCAAAACTTACACATTCCTATAGGATTTAAATCGAATTAATTGTCTAACTAGCATCTCACATTCTGTATTTTCAGCAGATTCTAACCTCGATTCAAATTGTTTTTGTCGTTCTTGTAAAACTTTTTTGCAGATTACCGTGTACCGTAATAAGAATCAAACTGCAGCCTCACCAAATTACTCATGAAATTAATAATAGTCTATTTGTTCTTGATGTAACTGTGAAAGCGTATAGTCTTCCCATATCGAAAGAGCACCACCAATGATAACTTTTATAAAAATCGATATTTCTATCACAGTGTGTTGGTTTTTTTTACAACAATTGTTGATTTTAGCGTAAAGATAGATACTAGACCTTAAAATCGTCTTGTTACAAATAGTCGCTAGCTAATATAACTTAATCCAGGATGTTTTACGTGGATGTGAACTGGATTTGTGACTGTTACGGCAAGATATAGTCTCGGGTACAAGACGCAAAGAATTACCTAAACGTAACAAAAGAGTAAATTGATTATAATACGGATACTGTTAACTAATTTAAGATATTCATGATGCGTTGAACTGCTACTATTCGCCGTGGTGGAAGGGGCGTACGTAATACCAGCTTCGTAATACCTGGTACATCTCTGTAACGACGTCATTATCCACAAAGCGTTGCACATACAGCGAGATCAGTGCACTGCTGTAAGCCAGTAATCTGTTGTCAGTCGCTTTGTACCTCATCGCGCCCCTGCGTCGAGTAAAATAGTCGTACTACCATGAAAGAGATGTTCTCCATAATATACCAGTCCTATTGAACCCGTCATTATTATTTCATTGAAGATACCTGGTTATTGTAAAGGTTTTCAGTGCATTTAAATTGTTCTATAGTAACACGTTAGTCAAACATAAAAAATTCATCGTACATATATAATATTGAAGCAAACAAGGCCACACATAAAGGCAGTGGAACGAGCTGTGCAAACAGACACATAATTTTGATTTACACTGAATTCGAAGAATCTGTTTACACTGATTTCTTTAGTAAAGCGGCTTTCACCCCAATATCTGCATATAGCCAGTGTCTATCAGCAATTTATATAAGCTATTGTGAATTTTTTTTTTTTTTTGCTTTGACTCTCAAAGAGGCATTTTTTGAGGCGATGTGTGGGGTCCATTCCTGCATTCACCTGGCTGACTGCGGAAAACAGGCTAAAAACCGTATTTACGATTTTCGGCACGCGAGTGAGGTTTGCATCCAACATCTTGTAAAATACTCTGTGAGAAGAAAAACAATAAAAATTACTAGTAAGAGAATTATAGATGAGTAGATAATCTAAAATGAATAAGGAATTATTGCCAAACAGTAAAAGGAAAATTATCATGATGTCTCAGTTTAGTTGGTTTCCTGAGAAATACTGAAACGAGATTTAGTTGACAAACGTAATCATTTCACCTCAATTTAGCTGAAATACTGCTCGCAGGAGTATCATCGCAAAAAATAAAATTAATTTCGTTCCTTATTCCATTGTTTACGACACTAGTTTACTATACAATGGGATGCATTATAAAAAATACAGTCACATGCTGGTCTCCATCCCATGTCCAGGCCATTGTGGTCTTCGGGTAAGTATGAGAAAGGTATAGCTCAGTGTGCCCTTCTGTGAACTCGGCATACGAAAGCGCCTAGTTTACAGAGCTTTACTTCCGACAAGTAACTATCCCTCTGATAGTCAATCCGGTGACGCCGGAACATCAGCATCGGGAAAAGTCGTCGGAACCATCATCATACGAACCTCCGTAGTGTATTCATGTCACCGTCTGTGCTATAGACCTTTCCGTTACAGTTAAAGAACAAAAATCAAATCTGAACCTTTGGGTTTCATAAGAAACTAAACGGCTTTCGTATTCTTCATTAACCACCGAGCGTGCTGGATGAACGGTTAACGTTCTGACTTCGCATTCAGGAGGACGCGGGTTTGAATACTCGTTCGGGCATCCAAATTTTGGCTTTCCGTGGTTTCTCCAAATCACTCCAGGCGAATGCCGGGATAATTCCATCAGAAAACCATGGCCAAATTCCATCCCGTTCCTTGCCCCCAGTCCTTTTCCGCCTTTAATGACCTCGTAGACGACGAGGCTTAAAGCCATAAGCAAAAAAGCTTTATTAACCTTCTGTGTCCCACTATCTAATCTTTCAGGTTCCTTAATGACAGAAATAATACTACCGAAAGAGATGTTAATCTCGGGTAATCATCGCAAAAATGCAAGAGAGGATTTTTCGGAAACGGGTATGTTTAAATTTAGAAAGACAGATAATTTAGCTTCAATGTAAGTAACATTAATTTTTCTCACTCCAGCTAATCACAATAACGTTCCAGATACCAAAATCAATTCAGTTTTTCAATTGTTGGAGCACAATATGAAACAGTGTGCATGCTAAAATACAGATTTTGATATATCTGCTAAATGATTTCCTGCATATTGTTATCACAACTTAAATTATTCTGGAATATATTTCTCTGTATCTGCTGATAAAATCGAAACCATCAGAAAATATTATTGTTGGTTTTAACGGTTAAATGTGTTATGAAAATATTGGTCCTCTTCATTCTTTTTTTAATTTGTACTGGTGAAAGGCTAATAATAAGCAATAACAAGAACATGGAAGTTAGGTCTATCGTGTAATAGATTCGTACAAAGCTCAACAGTTCGAAAACAGAAGGATAACCTCAACCTTCTTCCTAATTAATATTGGGTACATTCCTACAGTAGTATAACAGAATTATCCATTTCTCAATCATAGAGTTTTAGATGCAATGTCAAGATTTAAGCAGAATTTTTATACAAAACATCAGAATCAGAATCAGAGAAGATTAAACGAAGTACCTCTATACTAATGTATTAAGCGAAGTTATTCCGTGTTATAAGCGTTTCAAATGTCTCGGGCACAGCATTTTCAGAAAGATAGTTGAGTACGTCGGCCATACAAGGAAACAAGCAGTTCCAAAAACGTTTTATTTATTTATTATTTCGGCTTTGGGAGCATCCATAAACTACGTAGCTCTATTTTGGCCTCCTGTAAACTCCTCCCTTCCCCCCACGTAGCGCTACGTGGCTTTTGCCTATACATTCCTCCCTCCCCCCACTTAGCACGTATCTTTTTTCCCCTATTGATTCCAGCAGACATTTTGTATTGTTTTCTCTTGTCAGACTATTGAAAATTTCATACAGAGATAATTAAATGACTGAAATAAATATTCACATGCCGTAACTCATTTTAAATGTGACAAATAATATTAATTAAAAGCTACGTGGTCTAGCTCGGAATCTCCCGCTCCCCACATAGCCCAGCGTAGCTTTCCAGCCAACCCTCCCCCCCCCCCCCGCCACTAGACCAAGCCACGTAGTTTATGGACACTCCCTCTATAGCTCGTTGGCAGCGAAGTCCTGCTTGGAGCCTGGATATGTGACAAGGAAGGCGAAAAAATTATAGCATTTTGATATAGCCGTTGGGGCATTTCACCGGAGTGTTTTCGAGATCTGGAAGGACCGAAGGCGATTCGAACCTGCGTTCGTCAGAATACCGGGCTCAAGTATCATCACTCCCTGACCAGGCGCCGATCCCGAAAATAACCATTTCTTCCTGGAAAAATTATTTCCTCCCACATTGTGGTAATAAAGAACTAATTTGATTTCGAAGGCGTCCGCGGTCACTGTATGTTTTATCTTGGTTCTCCGGGTGGAGCCGCGTCGATTTGTTAAAACCTAACGTTTCCGCCATCTTACTGTAGCTTTCATCAGAGGACTGGTGAAAGCCACAGTAAGATGGCGGAAACGTTAGGTTTTAATAAATTTACGCGACTCCACCCGGAGAACAAAGATAATAAGAACTAATTTGATCAAAACAACATAAAATTATGATTGGGAGAAAATTTTACATCTCTAGTAAGTAGTGCCCTAGCTACGCTTTCTCTATTATGAACCAACAACTGACTAATCGGCTGTGAGCTACGATGATTTTTTTAAAAAAATATCGTATATGATTTTTAATATGACTGCGATAAACGATGTTTAATTAGAAAAAATGTAACTAACGTTACAAAAATGTACCGTACACTGTGAACAAAATATATCGAGCAAACCTCGAAACATTTAAAATACCGAATCATTGCTGCAAACAGAATCAGCCACGGAGCAAAAATAGACCTCAACCTCCAATTTGTTCACAAATTAATGAAGTTTCCCAAATGTCAAACCGCACGGCGCTAATACGTTTCCATTAAAAAATCGGTAAAACATTTTATTTCTGTCTGCGCGAGCGAATAGCGATTTCTCTTCGAACGCACCGCCGCGAGCAACATTTAATTAACATGAAATATCAAAGCCACCTCGTTACTTCATGGTCGCATGGCAACGGCCTCCACCGGCTGAAAAGGCTGGAGAGGTAAGGGGTGCAGATAAATTAGACGGGGAAGACGAGAGGGTGGAGGCGCTGGCAGGAAAGGGGGAGCGGGAGAGGCGAACGAAAACGCGCCGACTGAGGGGATTAGAAAATAACCGCAGCAGACCTGGTCCAAGGCCTCGCGCAGCCGCGCGATCGATCCGGGGCGAATCCGCTGTAACCATGACGACGGCCGGGTATAAATGATGCATCGGGCGGCTGGGTGTGCCGCGGGGCGCAATACTTGCACCGCCGCTAAATGTAGTGGCTGCCCGACCCCAACCCCACGTCCCCTCTCCTCCCTCAGCTGGTCTGCTGCAGTCAGCTAGTGCCCACTATCTCTCCACACTCCAACTATAACGACGTCCCGCAGTTATCTGCTTCTCTTTGCCACTCATCGTCCTCTACACATCTTCTATTTCTACCTGCTCGTTATTCACCAGTAAAAAAATTCTTTACTCTCAGAACTTGACACCAAATATATTTTATTACCATGTTAAAGGCCTTATTATCCTACCATAGTAATATAAGGCCTACTGGCAACGTTTCTAATATTAATTAATTTTTTTATTGTTTTTGTAGAAGTTACCATCTTTCAATTTTATTTTATAGAAACTGTTCTTAAATAACGATTATTATTAAAACCTATTGATTAAATTTTATATTTTTCATTTTATGTCAGACATCCTTATCTATGCCTTATTACCTACAGTTACCTAAATATTCTTCCATCAATGGCCTCCAAAACGAGTTCTTTTCATTCTAATCAGACACTTAGCTTTTAGCATACTACAATAAATTTATAAGTTTTATTTTTTTCAGAAAATTCAATGAATTACTTATGTAAAGAGCTTCGTGCAATGCAAACAAAATAGATTTTCTGGAAACAAGTATTTCACAAAAAGGAAAAAAAATTCTATAGAAGGTTTTTTTTTTTTGAAAATAGTGCTAAACTGCTTCTGATGTTTGCTTTGCCAGCCAGAGCAGTTTTACCGCCTCAGAAAAAGAATTTTGCTAGATGATATAACTGTATTACAGTTGATCATTTTTTATATTTATTTCACCGTTATTCATTTTTGCTATCTTATTATGCTTACTTATACACATAAAAAATTTGATGCAGTATTTTGTTCCCCCAAGATCATATGTACATAAATGAATTGACTGTATACGGTACAGCAACAGTTTCTTACCTTATAATATATTTAATTAGGCAGTAAGTCTAGAATACTGTATCAGTCAAACAAATAACAGGTGCACCGAGCGGGGCGGTGTAACGGTTAGCGTTCTCGCCTCGCATTCGGGAGGACGGCGGTTCGAATCCCCGTCCGGGCATCCAGATTTGGGTTTTCCATGGTTTCCCCAAATCACTCCAGGCAAATGCCGGGATGCTTCCTTCAAAAGGCCATGGCCGAATTCCTTCCCATTCCTTGCCCCCATCCTTGCCCCCCATCCTTGCCCCCCATCCTTGCCCCCCATCCTTTCTCGTCTCTAAAAGACCTCGATGTTAAAAAGAGACGTAAAGCAGTTACAAAAAAAAAAACAGGTGCAATAGAATTGCTATAAAAAAATTCAGAGTTCGGTAAACTTTTGCAGTAGCAGCTCTACATTAACAAGGATTCTCATCTTCATGGAACTGAGTAACAGGTTCTTAAGAGGCTCCATTAATAACGTATTCGGTATGAAAAAATGTGCAGATAAAGAACTTAAATTGGTAGCACTGTCTGAAAAACATTTTTTTTAAGTACTAACCTCATTTATTCATTCAACAATCAGCGTAAAAATAAAATTTGCACAGGTAGGAATGAAAGAGAGGCGCATTCACGCTTGGAACGATGCATCATTATTGACTTCATGAAGTATAGTGTTCCACAAGGCTCAATTTTAGGACCTATTTTGTTTTTAATTTATATAAATAATCTCTCCAAAAATTTAGTTCTATTTCCAGATGAAACCAGCATTTTATTCGATTCCCCAAGCATGAAAAATTTAGAACTTTTAACAAATGAAACAACAAATAAATTGAAACCCTGGTTTGAAGAAAGTAATCTAATACTATAAAAAGGAATAAATGTATGAATTTTTGTCTACCTCATTCAGTTAAGAAAACTAGTATTCCAGTATCCATGAACGGCATAGATCTAGAAAACTTAAATAAAACTAAATTCCTGAGATTATTGGTACAGCAGAACATGAAATGCGATATGCGTAAAAGCAAATTGGCAAAAAAAAAAAAAAAAATCGTCTTTATAGACTGAGAATCCTTGAGAAACTACAAGTATTAGTACTGTAATGCAAGCATGTTATACCCATTTCCTGTTTGTTATAAGATATTGACATACTATATGGGGTAACTCATCATAATACGTTAATATATTAATGTTAAAAACATTAGTATATCAGGCAGAACTTATTTTGTAATTTTGCAATTCTAAATGTGCCATACCTCTACATAAACGAAATAGTACTTTTCATTATAGAGTTTCTCCGAAGTAATAACAAACTACTAAAAAATGACATGATACACAGTTACTACACTAGAGGACATTCAGACCTCCGCAAAACTTTCTGCAGGACTTCAGCTTATCAAAACAATATTTTAAACTGAGGACTAGATCTCTAAAATTCCGGAAAAAGTAAATGTGTCAGTATTATGATAATATTTTTTTTTTCTCCGGTTCAGCCACCAAGGAACACGTGGACACTGGCAGCCCCAGGTAGTCAGTGTGAATCATGAGAGAGTGGAGGCCCAGCGCACTGGGCCATACCAATAATATAAATAATTGTTGGCAACATTTCACAAGACTCGGTATTAGATTCATGGGTCAGACGTCCTTCCGAGAAGAACTCAGCGGGCAGTCTTGTCACGACTTTCAGGCCTGCTAACAAAGGAAAATGTTAAAGAAGTCAGGTCTAAAATATCGGGATAGAAGAATACTTTATAAACTATATAAGAATCTAGTGGCTATAATAAAAGTAGAGAACCATGACAGACACGCAGGTGTTAAAAGGGGTGTGAGACAAGGTTGAAGTCTATCCCCGTTAATATCAACTAAAGTGTTCAGGAAGAAAAAATCGGTATGCTACGTTTTGCTTATGACATTGTCTTCTTAGCAGAACAGGCTGAGGATATTGAGAAGTTACTAAATGGCATGAACAAAATAGTGAAAGAAGATTTTTGAATGAATATAAATCAAAGCAAGACTAAAGTGATGAAATGTAGCAGAAATAATACCAATGCTAGCAGATTAAATATAAAAATAGGATAGGATGCAATAGGAAAAGTAAGTGATTTCTATTACTTGGGAAGCAAAATTGCAGCCGATAGGAATGATGTTAAAAGCAGAATAGCCTAGCATAGAGAGCCTTCATGAAAAAGAGAAATCTTTTAGTTTCAAATATTGATCTAGGAATTAGAAAGAACTTTTTAAAACTATGATTGGACCAGAGCACTTTATGGTAGCGAAACATGGACTTTAGGAATAACGGAAAGAATGGAAATTTAAGCATTTGAAACGTGGTGCTACGTAAGAATGCCGAAAATTAAGTGGACAGACAAAGTACGAAATGAACGAGTTTTGGAAATGATGGGTGAGGAAGAAGCTTACAGAAATAAGAGACAGGCTGGTAGATCATATTTTGAGACATGCTGGATTGATTAATTTCTCAGTGGAGGTAACAGTCTAAGGTAAGAACTATAGAGGAAGACAGAAATTAGAATATATGAAGCAGATAATTGAGGACGTGGGTTGTAAGGGATATGTAGAGATGAAGAGGTTAGCTCAAGATAGGAAGACGATATTCTTCCCACCTATTCCCTCAATGATATGAGATTTAAGAACAATTATAAAATTGTATACATAACTTTCGTAACTTATTAACTTTTTTAATAATTCCATGGCGCCAAAATTATTATGGTTAATAACTTAGCAGTAAAATAATCAAATAAATATTACTGAAATTTCATCCAAGACCCAGTAGAAGCGTCACAAGTAACCCACTAAATCAATATTGAAGGCATTTCTAATGAGTTACAACTTTAATTCTATTAATGAATTCATGAAATCGTAAAAAGTAGTAATTAAGAACCTAGGAATTTTTGTTATAAATTCTATTGTCCTGTAACTATTATGTCTTTATGTATTCTTGTTTTTGTACTTGTATTATTCATATGTACGAAAACCCATCATTTCACATTTTTTAGGAACCATTAAATCATCATAGTAACTTACCCAATGTCAAATGTGCAAACTATACATTAAATTGACCAACTGGGTTAATCAATATCTATGTATCTACCTTTCTTATTAAAGGAAACGTGTAACCATGGGAAATGTGAAGAACTTACAAACCAAACTGGGATGAAATACTGTCTAAAAAAAACTCTCAGAGATGGCAGACAAACTAAAAGAAAGAAAGAAATATTGAAACCAGTGGAAAGGTGTCACCAACGCATTGAAAAAAAGGAAAGACTACATTGCAATTTAAAGTTAAAATTTGTAAAGGGTAAATGTAGGTGGATGCAGAAAAGGGGGAAGATGGGTGTTTAGGGAAATTGCCACCGGAGCAAGCGCTCCATTGCAATTTAATTTAAAAAAACTATTATTATTATGTAGATCAGTGTTATACGTTAATTTCTTAACAAACGAAACATTGTGATTTAAATCTCAACAGGTCCGTCAGTGTTCCAAACCAAGTAAATCCATACATAATTACTCTCTCAATTTCAACATATTTTCCATTGTTGTCGACCTCACTGTATGCTGCTTCAGTTAATTAAAATTACCTGCGTTTCCACCCTCATACTTCTCACCTTGAGGCATAAAAACAAAATTAATAAGTCCGAGTCTCCTAAAGTTGGTGACAGTTGGATGCACAGTCTGTTTCTGTCTTGAGCAACTAAACTGATAAACCTATAGGTAAAGAGACGTACAGTTCTACGTAGAATTAGAATCAATAAAGCGTTATAGGAAAACTTTACATACACAAAACAAATTTTCTCACAGGTGAAAGACTTTTAAAACTTGGATACTATATCAAACATTTTACCAATAAGCTACCAGAGCTGTTGAGAAAAACAGCGATCACGGAATTAAGTAAATACCTAAATTCCACAGACACAGGTCTTGGAAGCTTACCGCATTTTTCTCTTTTACCTCGGAGTTTCGTATTTTCTTCCTGCTGATTTCCTTTGGGACCTACTGCAGTCTCTCCTGTAGCGTTTAACTTTTCAATCTGCTTTCTATGCATTACCCATTCCTTCTGTCTCTTTTCATTCAGAGTTAAAGCAGTAAAAAGTGCACAGTGAACACGAAACGAAAGGCACATGTATAACCCGAAAAATTTAAGACTTTCGTAATTGTAATATAGTTTCTCTAAATTATCATTCTTCCTTAAAGTCTCGAACACATTGCGTTCGCGAACAAACGAGAATAAATGGGTGGTTATCACTGGTCTAAACGCAAACAAAAGAATTCACTAGTGAATTCACAGAGCGAAGTAGAATCGAAGCTGGACTAAGTGTATTGCTGAAAAATCTTTTTCACAGTTCGCCTTCGTGATACGAGGCAATATCTGTGACCTCGCTCACAATGTATTGAAAGGAAAATGCGACCGAGCCAGAGAAGAATGTACTTTCAAAAGCAGTGTAAGGACGGAAAGACGTCCATGGAAAAATGGTTGATCGGATAAAACGATGAGCTTCTGTGCACAAAGGAAAAAAGAGACCAGCAGGCTCTGTTGCAGAGCTGAACAATGGAAAGCCGTGGTATCTCGGCTTAGCCTCAGGCTACTCTCTGACTGACTTCTCTAAAGATCCTATCTAGTCAAGTCAGATAAACTCTGCTAATATTAGACTCGGTAAATATCCATAAATGTCCCCAATATCAAAATTAATGTTGATTGCAGTAGAAAATTTCTGGCAACATGTTTGTCATAAATTCAGTTGTGGAAGAATATGCTCTACCTTACCATTCATAGAGAAATGTGATGGATGAAATTCCAAAATGTAAATAAGTACAACAAAAATAATTCGATTATTATAAAAAAATTACGAGATTTTCGTGTCAAAACACTATAACTGTCATATTTTCATAGACTTGTGCAATTTTCAGCTCTCTAACCATTTATGTTGCTGTATTACACATAGTGTTTCTTACATAGTCAAAATATTATCAAAAAATATAAAAATAGAAGACAGCAAGGTATGGATCTTATACTGCTCTATAATGGTAGAATCGACATTTCATTTTCAATTTTTTACGACTTTACGTATCGTCTACTGTGAGGCCGTTAGAGGCATTAGCCTGGAGTGATTTCGGAAACTATGGAAAACCGAAATCTGAGTATACGGACTAGGATTTGAACCCGTGTCCTCCCGAAAGTCCACTCACCCATAGGACTAGGTTTTTCAATTTTTCTGTTCATTGAAAGTGTACAGATGTTCCGATGAACCAAATCTCTATCTCGCATTATGCACAGTCCTCGTAGAACTGCATGACTAGATGTGTGGCTGAAGATATTGAGGACTAACCACACTGAGCTTTTGGAAGTATAATCAGACCGAGTTTAAATCATACTGAAGCCTGCGGATCGTCCATCCTGACTGCAGTTGTTAAGCATTTTTTCATCCTAGCAAACGGTGGCATCCAATTAAAACTACGTCCCATGACGTTGATGCTTAAAAAACAAAACAACTACTTCGCCAACGGATGACGACACAGCTTTTCTCTTTTGCCATATATCGTTTTTAATTACCTTAGCTCTCTATAAAAAGCAAAAATAACTGCACTGAAACATACATTACCGCCTTGATTTATGTGTCATGTCGCAATACATAGATAAAGAAGGGAAGTGTGCATTCGTGAACATTTCCACTGATGTTTTATTCCACTTTCACAAATTACGTTCTTTTCAAAGCAGTCAGAAAAATTACATTAAATTGTTAATTGGTGAATTTTTCACAATCGTAGTTTTTAGAGTGAAGCTATAGCTAAAATACACATGAACAAATTAATAACTTTTTGAGTACTACGGACCGACATCAATAAAATTGTAGTAAGACGTTACGGCAAATCCTAAGTTTGATGGTTTAAAACTGGGTCTGTATTATCTGCTCACATTTAGAATGATGGTTCTTTAAAGTAGTCAGAGGTGAAAAAAATGCAATAATAAGTATATGCCAAAATTTACTTGAAGGAAAAATTTCGCCAGAAACTGATAAATATTACACTTTATGAAAAATTCGTTATTACGTATGTGTTTACACAATTCAATAAAATCTCCTTTGAATAACTTACTATAGAACTTTTCAGGTTAATTTCTCTTGGTCATTGGTACTACCAAATTCCACTGATTATCTCTTAGAATTATTTGTGAAATAAGACCAGGAATACTGTGCAGAATTAAATTTAGATACTTACAATGTCAGTACAATACGTATTCTCCTGTCTTTCGTAAAAGAAAATCTTAAGACATCTTGGTCCCGATGCTGAGATACCATAATACTGGAAAAAAATATAACGTCCACCAAAATTCCAATTGTATACAGATGATAACATTTTCTGTAGCTTCTTTACTAAATGAGCTGCACATAAATAAAATGTTATCTACAAAAACTTTTAAATGCAAACTGAAATAGATCTGCTTCAGAATCAGTTTTATGGAATAATTTCCTTATTGAAATGTGTAAACTGAAGAAGGCTAATAAAATAAAGTAAAAAAAGAAAAGCGAAAAAAGGTTTTTCACATTAACCAATGTGGTTAATGAGTTTTGTGAACTACGAACCAATGTAACAATTAACATATCTTTCAAAATTGTATTCAAATTTATAAAATAACGCCGAGAAGCAAAACAACTGAATTATAATCATTAATTAGTATTACATTGGTTTCAAGAATACCGTGTACTATTCCACATCTCTGAACCTGTTCTCAGACGTAATCAATGAAATTATAACTAATCTTGTTTTAAGTTTCGTCCTCCGCAGAGCAATATCTTCACTCATACTTTTTACCCCTACGAATTTTAATATGCTAACATAACAATCAATTCCGTCTCTTGTGGAAACTGAAAGGAGATTGGTGGCTAATAAATTTGAGGCGCCGCATTAAAAGAAGACTGCAACTAAAAGTTTTCAGTAAATGTTTTGCAAGTTTGTTACTCTTCTTGCTAATTAATAAACAAAGAAATCAATGGGAACGATCTCTCGTATACTGGCTGCGTGTTTTCCCCTGGTCGTCTGTGAAGAATACCGATGACCTTCCTTGAGTGATGGCTGCTCGTGAAGACTCGACGTGGGCTGTAAACACAGAACAGGGGGACACGACGACACGAGCTTTGTCACCGTTCGCAATAACGAATGGAGACAGAGGACACCGCGGCTCTTGCTACTGATTTATCCTCAGTCACCGCCTTTATTGGGATGCAGGAAACAGGCAGGGGGGTGGAAGGTACAGTAAACAAAACGCCAAGTCTCCCGTATTCGTTAGTAGATACAGTGAGTATCCACTTAGCACATTGGATTAATTTTTAAACACGGCAGCACAAAGTGAAATAGTACATTCACAAACATTAGTCTTCATACAAGAACTGAAATGTAACTGGATTTTCCTATTATCAGAATTAATGAAAAATGTTTACCATTATGGTCTTTTCCCTCTGAAAACATGAATTTAAAAATGAATTAATGGAGCAAATTGTACCGAAATGAATATTAGTTAGACGAGGTGGGTGCCTACAGTCTCCCCAAAACGCTAACTTTTCCTTCATGTAGTGTATCCAGTTTGCAAGGATGGCGACTGAACGATTCTCGGTTTAAGGAGTCATCCACTGCTTGCTGCAGATCACATTTATGCCCTTGGTGTTGCAAACGCCTCTAAATGGATCACAAATAATTAGTAGTATGACATAAAAGAATCGAAAGTGTACCGACGATTACATAGTGAATGATGGATTATTCCTGGGTAAAATATCTATAGGTAAAATATTCCCCCAGTCGGATCAACAGGTGGGGAATACTCCAGAAAGAGTCGTCAGAAATGATAATAATATTCTGCGAATCGGAGCGTGGAATGTGAAACTGATGAATTAGGGAAGAGGGCCCAAAAACACAAAAGATGAAGCAGGAAGATACTATTACGTATATTTCAGAAATCCTAAGAACAGGAAATTCAAGATCGCCAACGGCGAATGATACGAATAAAGGTGTGAATACTTATAGAATAAAATGATGATGAACTAATTTTGTAGCATTATGTTGCTATCCTCCTTCCCCCCTCCCTCCCCCCACCCTTTATCACTACTCTGAAACTTTAATCGAAAAAATATAAAATCATTCATCCCATGTTACATGAAATTAATTAAAGGATGGGTTAGTCGTGGGTGAAAGGTTACAATCTGACATACGTTCGTGTAAAATTTCGTGTAAACTGATAACTTTTTCGTCCAATTATTTAGTCTTAAACATATAGACTGGAATAGTAGCCTAACCATCTCCTGATAACGACTTTGACAGAAAATAAGATATTTCAATGATTTTGAATAATGTACAGTAATTTTTTACTGATTATTCATTGAATGTTATTGGATTGTTTTGTAAAATTAAGTACATCTAAGATAAAATATAGAACACGTTCTCGTTTAGCTGTACAGCCGTGAATAACAAACTATTTTTGAATTATAGTATAGCTATACTTCAAAGCTTTGTTCAACGCATCTTTTTTTTCGTGTATTCAAATATATTTTTATTATATTACACATAATGATTGCAGTTTTAATTTCAACTAGTTCACAAGAGTTTTTCAATTCATTTCATCCTCATTTATGTTCATCGGATCTCGAAACTATTTTATTGCATGACATCCCATTTTAAGCCTTTTCCCACACTTTTTCGTGACCGTCCAATCAATCTTGATTGTTAATAGTATATATTACATTTTTTTCGAAGATAGGCTACTTTACTTCTCATTAGAGTGTGTTCAATTGTTTTCTAATTGTTCCTTAGATATTTTGCTCATTGTAGTGTGCCCCTAAAATAATAGTAACATTTCCCTTAAATAAGATAAATTTTACTTCTGTGGCTTGAATCATTAACTTCTTTCTGCTTCGTTTTCCGAGATTCTGATTCATATAATAACGTTTCAATACCCTATATTTTTAGATGACTTGATTTTTGTAACTTTCTGTACTATAGGCCTACTCTTGGATGTCAAGTTGATTGTTCCAAACATTTCCTGCTAATTCTATACTTTAAAACTTATGTCTCCTTGAAAAGTAATATAACTCCTAACTTAAATCAAATGTTATACTTGATAAAAAGTATAAATACCAAATACATTTTGGATCTGAATGGACATTTTCCTTTCCACCACCTTAGTTTTGCTAACTGATGTTTTAATAGATAGGCCTACAGAGGAAAGATTTTTGTAAGTTATTTAAAGAGATTTCTAAAACAATGTCACCGTCATATAAAAATGTCAGCCTTTTCTATCCCTCCTGTTGTGTTTTCTTTTCATTTTCAAAAAAAAAAAAAAAAAAAATCATAAATGTATATATTGAGAAGACTAGTTGTAAGCGACGAATGTCATTTCTGTCTCACACTTTTGTTTACTAATATTTTCCTCATACTATAATTACGGACGTCAAGAATAAATGTAGTGCCACTGTGTAAATTTATAGTATGTGGTTTGGTAGTAAAATCATGTGTTTGATATACGTCATGTTCCATATCCTATGAAAAAAATTTCATCTTCACCCAATTAGCTGCACTACTATACATGAAGTTTTGCTCCTGATGAAGATCCTCTATTCCTCAATGTGTATTTACCGATTTCTTTTCTTTTATAAATAATGGTTTTGTGTGATTTACATTTATTTTAGCCTCCATTAACAGACCACTGACAAATAAGGTTTTAGATAATCTGGTATTCCAATCGCCACAGTGTACTCGTACAGCTGATCTGATTTGTTTTAAAAGGAGCTGGAATGGGATTCATTGCAAGACAGGAGGAGAATGAGGAGGGTCATGGGAGTGTACAGGGCGTATACTGCCGATGAGGCATGGAAAGATATTGCAATAGGTATGAAAAGTAGTGCATGGAAGGGAAAAGATGACCATGACCACAAGCTGGCACTCAATTTCAGGCACAAGGGTGTGGGAAGATTCTCTTTTTTAGGTAAGGGTGTCAGGGATTGGAATGAGTTACCAAGAGAAATGATGAATAATTTACCGAAAACTTTGAAAGAATTTAAAGATAAAATTTGTAGAGGGCAAATGTGGTAGGTGCAGGATAGGGGGAAGATGGGTGTGTAGGGAAATTGCCACCGGAGCCTGTGCTCCATTGCAATTAAATTAAATTAAAATCATAAACAGTTTGAAAAGTTTCATAATACCTTTCCGACTCCTACCGTTTTATTTCCTCTGTGCTATTGAAACATATTACAGGCAAGTGTACACAAGGTATTTTGAAGAGCACGGTCATTAAATGTCTCATTACTAAATGTTAGTCTCTGTTTTCAACTCTGATATAATAACAAGTCTACGCCTGCTTTTGCATGGGTCAGGTGCCCCGGCACTTAAATACGCAGCAGATTTCTGTAATCGGTCGTTTTTCGCAGCTTCCTATTGATTTTGGTGTAGATTATTAACGATGATAACGAGAGGTCTTTTTCAATAAGTGTTTTCCCAGGATTCATTGATTTCCAAGGTATTTTATATACTTACTGTTACTGCTTTTGTTCAACTTTTTCAGTCTATTCAAATATATTTTTAAGCAGTCTTATATTTTCCATTATTTTCATGAAGCCGTACCAATATATTTATTTCTTTTTACTTTAATTCATACTGTATTAAAAATTCTTTTGTACTCGCACTTTGAACATGTCAAGTTCCAATATTGTTTGACCTTTCCTATGTTGTAACCGTTAAATCAGCGGTTTCTCCTTTGATTGTGATAAATAACGTAAATGTGGGTTACCATCATAAGCACACTGTAGGATCTGAAAATCATCTGTAAGAATTATTATAACATAGGAGAGAAAAACCAGTTTTGATGTTGTGGAATTTGCCTTCAGTTATCACCCAGAGTTGATATATGATGGTATCAATGACACTTCATCGGTCAGATAAGCATTTCTAGGGTCTTTTCTAGATGCACCCACTCCAAATCAGTATGACACCAAAGACCAAATTAGGCCTACCAGTTATTCACGCTCCTCCTTTATCTGGGTACAGACACTGTAAATACCCTGTCAGAGGTGGCGTTCTTCAATTTTACAGTTGCTAGACGTATCACAGAAACGTTGTCAACCTAAAATAACTGCCATCAAAACTGTTTTCGTACTTGTATCGTCTCTTTTTTTTCCATCACACATACTATCTAGACAGGAAAATTAAAAAAGAATAAACGTTTATTTATTTGTTCAGTAATTCTAATATTTTACGCAACGGGTAAACCTTTGCTAGCACTTTATTTTTGCTCTCTATTCATTTCTCGGTTTGATTTTCATCGAGCTTGGTGGGTGAACGATAACCTTCTTACCCTCGCTTTCGAAGGACTTGGGTTCGAATCCCTAGCCCACCATCCAGATTTCGATTTTCAACGGTTTCCCGAAATCATTCCACGCGAATGCCTGGATGATTCCTTCATAAAGGCCATGGCCGAATTACTTCCCTTTCCTTGCCCCCAGTCCTTTCCCGCCTCCAATACCTCAACGTCGACGAGGCGCGAAGCCATAAGGAAAAAATTGGCTTGATTTGTTTTCAAACATTTAAAGCACTTGCGCAGCCTAAAATGACGCTATTATTGATTCTTATAGAACAAAGTTTCCATCCGCAGCTAATTTTATAGCTACAGTATGATCGGGAGATGCTTTCAGGAATTTCCAATGTTTGAAGGTAAAAATTTTATCCCACCCTATTGCAAACATGTTGTATAGATCTTCCACATCCAGCAAAAACTGGTAATATATTTGTGATTATCATGTTCAGCAGAATTATTTTTCGTCAGTGCTTTTATTACAGAATCATTTTGCTGATTGCTGGCGTACAGATTAAAAATTTCACCACTGCGAAAAGTTTTATAACTGACTGACGGTGTTTCAAATTTAGTGTGTGCCTCAGGGTTCAATTCTTGGTCCTCTGCTGTTCTTAATCTATATAAATGATCTCCCACATATACTAGGTGATAATGAACACATGGTGCTCTTTGCAGATGATACTAGCATATCCTTGAAAGACCCATCAGCACAAAACCTCGAAAACACAGCAAATGAAGTTATAAAGAAAATTAACAGGTGGTTTAATGCCAACAAACTAATACTTAATGTAGAAAAGACACAGTTACTTCAGTTTGTTACAAAAAATAAAAACAAAGGACAGCTATAATGTATTATCAGAAGGAAACGCAATCGATGAAAGCAGTTTCACAAAATTCCTGGGTGTATATATAGATAACAAATTGAACTGGAAACAGCATATTCAACAACTTCTTAAAAAACTGAATTCTGCAACATTTTCACTGAGGGTAATATCTAGAATAGCTAATATAGAAACCAGAAAGTTAGTATATTTTGCATATTTTCATTCCCTGCTCACTTATGGCATCTCATTCTGGGGAAACTCGTCACAAGCACAGAGGGTATTTAAATTGCAAAAGCGTGCTATAAGAACTATTTGTGGAGCAAACCCACAGACACCGTGCAGAAATCTATTTAAAAACCTGGGTGTTCTAACAATGCCAGCACAGTATGTATACTCTGTATTATCATTTGTAGTAGAAAAATCCTGAACACTTCAATCTTAATGCTGACATACATAGCCATAATACTAGGAATAAATATAATATTCACAAGGATTACAAATCACTGTCATTGTTCAGAAAGGGCTAACATTTACTGGAGCTTCCTTATTCAATGTATTACCAACAGAAATTAAATGTTATCTACAAAAACCCAACTACTTTAAGTCCAAACTGAAAGAGTTTCTGCTTCAGAACCCATTTTACTCTGTAAAAGAATTTTCTTCTTGGAATTTGGTAACTAAGAATGACTGATAAAATAGTATATATGGTGTATGGAAGGGGAAGGTGACAAAATTATCCATAATTACTAAAAATGATGTATGGTTTTTCTTTCTGTTGAAACTTGACAAATGAACTAATTACACTGTTTACAAAATTTCACTTATATATAGTAACTAACATGGGATAGCATGCACTCAAAAACTGCTGTGAAAAATTATCATATTAACAGGTTTTTAAGTAATTGACTGCTTATGAGTTGTTGGTAATATAATTGATATTGCTAATAGGTGTGTGTACTGTTCCACATAAATAGCAACTAACATAATATAATATGTAGTCACAAATTACAGTGAAACCTTACATGGTAACTGGTTGGTAAGAAAATAACTGGTTATTAGATGCTGGTAACAAGTGTATACACTGTTCCACATAATAAGTATTAATTAACTCGGGATTGTATTTGTAGATTACAGGAGATATTGGTTATACTAATGGGGTTGTTGCTAACTTGTTGTCAATATATAAAAATATTATCAATTATATAGTAATATTGACATTACTAATAAGTGTATGTACTGTTCCACATCCCCGAGATTATTCTCACATGGGATAAAAGTGAACATATCTATCTATCTATCTATCTATCTAGTTTCTAAATTCTGATTGTTTTTCCTTTTTCAACAAATCAATAATTTTTTATTGACTAAAAGTACTTAGTTATGACGGGAACATTTTATCTCAATAACTTTGCTGGTAATCTCGTGGAGTGATTTACAGAACCATGGAGAAAGAGAAATCTAGATACTACAGCGGGGATCGAAATTGCGTCCACCGACTTGCAGGACAATCAGCCACTCCCAACTAGGAGCTCAAGATGAAACTCGAAGATAATATTACAAACATTTTTAAGGACAACAATATAGATATTTATAAATCGAATGTAAGGAAACTAGATGGTGAAATTATGAAAACATGTATAAACTTTAAAGATACTGAAAGGGAACCTCTTTTATGCTCAGAAGAAATCTGACCGGTTTAAGAAATACTGATTGAAAAAGATCTATGTGGAACTGCATGGACAGCAGTGTGCTGGAAAGGAAAGATGATGATACTTGTGCTAAACAATCACCTAAAGAGAAATTATTGTTATGGTGATCTGCGATACCTCCATTTTCTAGTCTGTAATAAAATGTGTGTGCACCATATGTTTTTATAATGACGTTAGTTAATTTCCTGCATCATTCTGATTTTTCGTTCATCCGGTTTGCTTCCTGTCCCAGTCAAAGCCGTATAAACTGGGATTACCGAATTTCAATGACCTACAACGTAAGTGCGTAATTATAAAAGTGTTTTTTATACCATTCAGCTTAGTCACATATCCAATTATCCGAATTTCCGCAAATCCGGATCAGACCCGTTGCCAATTAGTTCGGATAATTGGAAATTTGCTGCACTGCTCTATATTGAGAAAGTATAAAAGTGTACATGGGTGGTTTTAACCTCCCTTGATGCCAAAGAAAGAAACTTGAACCAAAGCTTAAACGACGAACGGTAATTCATTTATCCACATCATAATAGTAATCGTTTCAAGTGTTCCCTATGTGAGGGTAAGGACCATGCAGTTACGATCATCGAAAAAGAACTGGAGATTTAATTACGAATCATAATTCATAAGCAAGTCTCGTGATACATTAATGAGAGTGTTGGATTAGTGATTATAGATTTACAAGAGATTGATTTATTAATCGTGAAGTTAAATAACAAGGCAAACAAAAGAGCGTAAACAAAATGTTAATTTTCTCGTCCGGATCTGTGACAGGCCGAACGTCCTCCCCTCCCACTTTCTGAACAGCGGTTAAATGGAAGGAACCAAGAAAAACAAGACCGGCTGTTAAGTAATTTGGAACTGGGAAGCAGCTTTTAAAGCAGTTTTTTGAGGTTGGAGGGGAGGGGAGGAGTCATAAGTATGCTGCCCGATCTACTATGTAGGCCAAAATCTGCCGCTTGTCATTGGGCGTCAGTGTTTACATCACGAATTGGTGTCTTTTTATACTCGTATTTCGCCGATACCTGCAGTCCTCGCAACTTTCTCTTACATTTGTCACATGATAGATAGATATGTTCACTTTGATCACATGTGAGAATAATTTCGGGGATGTGGAACAGTAGGCCTACATACACTTATTAGTAATGTCAATATTACTATACCATGGGCGTATCCAGCGAGGGGCAGAGGGGGCTGCTGCCCCCCCCCTAGAAGAAAAATTAAGTTGCCTTCAGTACGCTTCGACGAGTGAAAAATTAGTTCA
>JARYHS010009186.1:47459279-47565365 GCA_031002005.1 Vandiemenella viatica | reverse complement strand
AACGAGAGGTCTTTTTCAATGAGTGTTTTCCCAGGAGCCAATATTTATTGATTTCCAAGGTATTTTATATACTTAATATTACTGCTTTTGTTCAACTTTTTCAGTCTATTCAAATATATTTTTAAGCAGTCTTATATTTTCCATTATTTTCATGAAGCCGCACCAATATATTTATTTCTTTTTACTTTAATTCATACTGTATTAAAAATTCTTTTGTACTCGCACTTTGAACATGTCAAGTTCCAATATTGCTTGACCTTGCCTATGTTGTAACCGTTAAAACAGCTGTTTTTCCTTTGATTGTGATAGATAACAAAAATGTGGGTTACCATCATAACCACGCTGTAGGATCTGAAAATCATCTGTAAGAATTATAATAAGATACCAGATAAAAACCCGTATTGATGTTGTGGAATTTGCCTTCAGTTATCACCCAGAGTTGATATTTGATGGTATCAATGACACTTCATCGGTCAGATAAGCATTTATAGGGTCTTTTCTAGATGCACCCACTCCAAATCAGTATGACACCAAAGACCAAATTAGGCCTACCAGTTATTCACGCTCCTCCTTTATCTGGGTTTGGAACAGACGCTGTAAATACCCTGTCAGAGGTGGAGTTCTTCAATTTTACAGTTGCTAGACGTATCACAGAAACGTTGTCAACCTAAAATACATGCCATCAAAACTGTTTTCGTACTTGTATCGTCTCTTTTTTTCCATCATATATACTATCTAGACAGGAAAAATTAATAAACGAATAAACGTTTATTTATTTGTTCAATAATTCTAATATTTTACGCACCGGGTAAACCTTTGTTAGCACTTTATTTTTGCTCTCTATTCATTTCTCGGTTTGGTTTTCATCGAGCTTGGGGGTGAACGATAACCTCTACCCTCGCTTTCGAAGGACTTGGTTCGAATCCCTATCCCACCATCCAGATTTCGAATTTCAACGGTTTCCTAAATCATTCCACGCGAATGCCATAAAGGCCATGGCCGAATTACTTCCCTTTCCTTGCCCCCAGTCCTTCCCGCCTCTAATGCCTCAACGTCGACGAGCGTGAAGCCATAAGGAAAAAATTGGCTTGATTTGTTTTCAAACATTTAAAGCACTTGCGCAGCCTAAAATGACGCTATTATTGATTCTTATAGAACAAAGTTTCCATCCGCAGCTAATTTTATAGCTACAGTATGATCGGGAGATGCTTTCATGAATTTCCAATGTTTGAAGGTAAAAATTTTATCCCACCCTATTGCAAACATGTTGTATAGATCTTCCACATCCAGCAAAAACTGGTAATATATTTGTGATTATCATGTTCAGCAGAATTATTTTTCGTCAGTGCTTTTATTACAGAATCATTTTGCTGATTGCTGGCGTACAGATTAAAAATTTCACCACTGCGAAAAGTTGTTTTATAACTGACTGACGGTGTTTCAAATTTAGTTTCTAAATTCTGATTGTTTTGCCTTTTTCAACAAATCAATAATTTTTTTATTGACTAAAAGTACTTAGTTATGACTGGGAACATTTTATCTCAATAACTTTGCTGGTAATCTCGTGGAGTGATTTACAGAACCATGGAGAAAGAGAAATCTAGATACTACAGCGGGGATCGAAATTGCGTCCACCGACTTGCAGGACAATCAGCCACTCCCAACTAGGAGCTCAAGATGAAACTCGAAGATAATATTACAAACATTTTTAAGGACAACAATATAGATATTTATAAATCGAATGTAAGGAAACTAGATGGTGAAATTATGAAAACATGTATAAACTTTAAAGATACTGAAAGGGAACCTCTTTTATGCTCAGAAGAAATCTGACCGGTTTAAGAAATACTGATTGAAAAAGATCTATGTGAACTGCATGGACAGCAGTGTGCTGGAAAGGAAAGATGATGATACTTGTGCTAAACAATCACCTAAAGAGAAATTATTGTTATGGTGATCTGCGATACCTCCATTTTCTAGTCTGTAATAAAATGTGTGTGCACCATATGTTTTTATAATGACGTTAGTTAATTTCCTGCATCATTCTGATTTTTCGTTCATCCGGTTTGCTTCCTGTCCCAGTCAAAGCCGTATAAACTGGGATTACCGAATTTCAATGACCTACAACGTAAGTGCGTAATTATAAAAGTGTTTTTTATACCATTCAGCTTAGTCACATATCCAATTATCCGAATTTCCGCAAATCCGGATCAGACCCGTTGCCAATTAGTTCGGATAATTGGAAATTTGCTGCACTGCTCTATATTGAGAAAGTATAAAAGTGTACATGGGTGGTTTTAACCTCCCTTGATGCCAAAGAAAGAAACTTGAACCAAAGCTTAAACGACGAACGGTAATTCATTTATCCACATCATAATAGTAATCGTTTCAAGTGTTCCCTATGTGAGGGTAAGGACCATGCAGTTACGATCATCGAAAAAGAACTGGAGATTTAATTACGAATCATAATTCATAAGCAAGTCTCGTGATACATTAATGAGAGTGTTGGATTAGTGATTATAGATTTACAAGAGATTGATTTATTAATCGTGAAGTTAAATAACAAGGCAAACAAAAGAGCGTAAACAAAATGTTAATTTTCTCGTCCGGATCTGTGACAGGCCGAACGTCCTCCCCTCCCACTTTCTGAACAGCGGTTAAATGGAAGGAACCAAGAAAAACAAGACCGGCTGTTAAGTAATTTGGAACTGGGAAGCAGCTTTAAAGCAGTTTTTTGAGGTTGGAGGGGAGGGGAGGAGTCATAAGTATGCTGCCCGATCTACTATGTAGGCCAAAATCTGCCGCTTGTCATTGGGCGTCAGTGTTTACATCACGAATTGGTGTCTTTTTATACTCGTATTTCGCCGATACCTGCAGTCCTCGCAACTTTCTCTTACATTTGTCACATGATAGATAGATATGTTCACTTTGATCACATGTGAGAATAATTTCGGGGATGTGGAACAGTAGGCCTACATACACTTATTAGTAATGTCAATATTACTATACCATGGGCGTATCCAGCGAGGGGCAGAGGGGGGCTGCTGCCCCCCCCCTAGAAGAAAAATTAAGTTGCCTTCAGTACGCTTCGACGAGTGAAAAATTAGTTCAGGAGCACTTTGGGAGAGAAAGATTGACTGGATTATGTCTGATGAGTGTGCATCGAAATTTCGTGAAAGAACACCATGAGATATTGACAAACAAAATTATTGAAAATCTGAGACAATTAATGTTTACATAAAAAACTAACTGACTTACGATCTTAATTAACTACATAGTAGGTCCTTAGATTAAGTAGTTGGGTTACTATATTAATCAATGATAAAAATAGTTTCCTGAATAGATTTGAGTTTGATTTTGTAATGTCATGTTTCAGTCCCCCACCCCACTTCCTCGAAACCAAAATGAGTTGTCTCCCCCCCCCCCTAGTTCAAATCCTGCCCCCCTCTAGTTCTGATCCTGGATACGCGCTTTTACTATACCCTATATAATTGTTAATATTATTATGTATAGGGTCTATTGACAAGAAGTTAGCAACAACCCATTAGTATAACCAATATCTCCTGTAATCTACAAATACAATCCCGAGTTAATTAATACTTATTATGTGGAACAGTGTATACACTTGTTACCAGCATCTAATAACCAGTTATTTTCTTACCAACCAGTTACCATGATAAGTTTCACTGTAATTTGTGACTACTTATTATATTATGTTAAAAACTTAGTTGCTATTTATGTTGAACAGTACACACACCTATTAGCAATATGAATTATATTACCAACAACTCATAAGCAGTCAATTACTTAAAAACCTGTTAGTATGATAATTTTTCACAGCAGTTTTGAGTGCATGCTACCCCATGTTAGTTACTATATATGAGTGAAATTTTGTAAACAGTGTAATTAGTTCATTTGTCAAAAGTTTCAACAGAAAGAAAAACCATATATCATTTTAGTAACTGGGTATAATTTTGTCACCTTTCCCTTCCATACACCATATATACTATTTTATCAGTCATTCTTAGTTACCAAATTCCAAGAAGAAAATGGGTTCTGAAGCAGAAACTCTTTCAGTTTGGACTTACAGTAGTTGGGTTTTTGTAGATAACATTTAATTTCTGTTGGTAATACATTGAATAAGGAAGCTCCAGTAAATGTTAACCCTTTCTGTACAATTGACAGTGATTTGTAATCCTTGTGAATATTATATTTATTCCTAGTATTATGGCTATGTATGTCAGCATTAAGATTGAAGTGTTCAGGATTTTCACTACAAATGATAGTACGGAGTATACATACTGTGCTGGCATTGTTAGTATACCCAGGTTTTTAAATAGATTTCTGCATGACGTCTGTGGGCTTGCTCCAAAAATAGTTCTTATAGCACACTTTTGCAATTTAAATACCCTCTATGCTTGTGACGAGTTTCCCCAGAATGAGATGCCATAAGTGAGCAGGGAATGAAAATATGCAAAATATACTAACTTCTGGTTTCTATATTAGCTATTCTAGATATTACCCTCAGTGAAAATGTTGCAGAATTCAGTTTTTTAAGAAGTTGTTGAATATGCTGTTTCCAGTTCAATTTGTTATCTATATATACACCCAGGAATTTTGTGAAACTGCTTTCATTGATTGCTTTTCCTTCTGATATCACATTATAGCTGTCCCTTTGTTTTATTTTTTGTAACAAACTGAAGTAACTGTGTCTTTTCTACATTAAGTATTAGTTTGTTGGCATTAAACCACCTGTTAATTTTCTTTATAACATCATTTGCTGTGTTTTCGAGGTTTTGTGCTGATGGGTCTTTCAAGGATATGCTAGTATCATCTGCAAAGAGCACCATGTGTTCATTATCACCTAGTATATGTGGGAGATCATTTATATAGATTAAGAACAGCAGAGGGCCAAGAATTGAAGCCCTGAGGCACACCACATTTAACTATACCCCATTCTGAGTTTATAACATCTCCTGTATTAGCATCTTTCAGTGATACACATTGCTTTCTATTTTCCAGGTATGATTTAAACCAAAGTCCTGGCTTACCACTAACTCCATAGTGGTCTAATTTACCTAGTAGAATCTCATGATCAACACAGTCAAAAGCCTTAGCAAGATCACAGAATATACCTAGGGAATTTAATTTTTTATGCATTGATTCCAGTATGTTGTTTACAAAAGCAAAAATTGCTGAATCTGTTGAAACGCCTTGTCTAAAACCAAACTGTACTTTACTGAGTAGGTCATTCTTTTGTAGATGTGCATACACCCTTCTGTACATTGCTTTTTCAAAGATTTTTGAAAATGCTGGTAGAAGTGATATCGGTCTGTAATTTTCAATCTTTGCAGGTATCACCCTTTTTATAAAGCGGTTTGATTATTGACGTTCTTGAGTGAGTCAGGAAGATACCTTCTTCAAAAGAACTATTACAAATATGACTAATAACTCTACTAATGCTGGTGTTACATTAGTTTACTACATGGGTTGAAACCTCATCATAACCAAATGACTTTAATTTTTGAGGGATTTAATAATTTTTTCAATTTCATTTTGACTGGTGGGAAATAGAGACATAGGTGCTGTTTTTGGTGACAAGGATTTAAGTATTGCTATAGCATCCATATTCCCAATATATTTTCCTTTTATTTTTTCAGCAACTGTTAAGAAGTAGTTATTGAAAGCACTTCCTACATAAGAGGGGTCATTTACAAGTTTATCATTAATGCTTATAGATATAGGCTTATGTTCAAGGGATGATACAGTTGTTTCTCTTTTAATAATGTTCCAGACACTTTTTATCTTATTATCTGAACTACTAATCTCATCGTTTATGGCCAAACGTTTAGCTTCTTTTATTACTTTGGTTAAAATTCTACAGTAAGTTTTGTAATGTTGTCTGAGAAGCATATTATCAGTATTCCTAACTTTTACATACAATTCCCTTTTATGTCTGCAAGATGTTTTAATACCAACTGTAACCCAATTTTTGTTTACTCATTTTTGACCAATTGGAGCTAGTTTTGTAGGGAGACACCTTTTGTAAATTTCTAAAAACCTTTGGTGAAAGTAATTGAATTTATTGTTTACCCCTTTTAATTTATAAACAGTGCTCCAGTCCTCATTGAGAAGTTCATCATTTAATATTTTCATTGGAATTGTTCTTTAATGGCCTAACTCTGACAAATCCTTTCTTTTTGTTATTTTCATTTCCCACAACATCCAAAGTAATTTATTTGAGCATTATGGTCTGACAAACCATTTTCCATTGGAACTGTTTCATGTATTTCTAATTTATTGTGCTCTACAAAAATGTTATCAATAATGGTACTACTATCTTTTTGTGTTCTAGTTGGGAAATTTACAGTTTGATAGAGATTGAATGATCTAAGCATTCCTAGAAGATAATCTGTCTGGTTACATTCTACAGCAAAATTTATGTTGAAGTCTCCACAGAGGATAATTTCCCTTTTAGTATGTGATAAGTTTATTAGAACCGCCTCAAGTTTATTACTAAATTTACTGAAGTCTCCTGTGGGAGCCCTATAAACTGTCAGCACTATAAGATATTTGTTTTCTAATTCTAACTGTGTTGCACAACATTCAAAATCTTGTTCTATACAGTATTTACTTACATCTAACGATTTTGTCTCAGTATTTTCTCTTACATATATTGCTGCACCACCCATTCTCATCTCTGACCTGCAATAACAAGTAAGCTAATCTATATCCAATAAAAGGGAGGAGACCTATTTCAGAATTCTTCAGATGATGTTCTGTCAGACATACGATATTTATGTTAAGATTCAATGATTTTTGGGTTTCTTCTATAGATATTCATCAACTCATCAAGTTTGCTTGAGATACCCCTAATGTTCTGATGGAACAAAGCTATTTTAGACTGACATTCTTTATTTTTTACTGTAATACCATGATGTACATAAGTACATTTCTTAAATAACTCTTCCTACTCTTGACATTTGGCCTAAAAAAGACTAAGTCCTACCACCAATTACCACTGGGATGGGGTTCACATCCAACCTGCCTCTCCTGATGCTACTGACAATCAGTTGCGTTAGCTTCTGCTTGCCCCGAACATTCAGGTGGAGTCCATGGGAGGTATGGTCACTCCGTGTTATGCCAGAAACATCTACCAGACCAATGTGTTCGGTCAGCCTGACACAATGCTGGCCTCAGATCTGCCTGTGTACGCTGTAAATGATCACGCATCCAGGGCTGATCATAATGCTTGAAGAGGTCAACAAAACCAACATTGGTGTGAGTGGTGTTTTTAGCAATGTTGTCAATGTCTGTTTCAACACAATAATTGAGATTTCTGGACAGACTATTTCCAGGACCCCCAACAATAATTATATGATCCTCTTTAGTAAGATCTTTCCCCAGGTTTGAAATTTCATCCACAACATTGCCAAGTTCTGCATTAGGCTTAAATATACTACACACCTCAACATCAGAGCCCAGACATGACTGTAACATTGCACTTAACCCCCTACCGTGACTACTTCCAAGCAATAACACCTTCTTGGATTTCTTTTTACGATGTTTGCACAATTTGTGCTTTTTTACAGCTTTGTTGCAATGAGACAGCCCTGCTGTGGTATCTGATACATCCTCAGTTAGATTGTCCAACACCCCAAAAGTATTGGAAACTTCAAACTGAAAATTTGTAGAATGCAGGTCCTGTTGTTTCCCTCCAGTTTTGGCTGAAATCCACTGGAATTCCTTAACATTTAATGCTGCTTTTTCAGCCTTCGTACCTTACGAACAAATGCAACCATCATAAAACAATCAAACAATAGGTCAGTATATTTTTAATCTGTTAAATAGTTAATTTGGTGTGGCTCAAAGCTTCAGCTTTGTGTAGGAATAAAGGAAATTCAAACAAAAGTTCTGTTTCTCCAGCAGACTTAAGATGTCAACAAAAGAAACATCTTTCAAATTCTGCAATGGTAAATAATTTGCTTGCCATCTGGAAGTTTAAGAGAAAATTCATTGGTCACATGAAGAAAGCATTCATTAAAAATCCAGGTAGGATTAGGGTTGAATTGATATCTCAGTGCCAGAAACTGCTTATACATACCCTATAAACGCCTCTGTACTGCTTTGGACTTTATTGTTTTACTGTCTGAACATGAGTGAAGAGGACGCTCAGCCCTAGAAATTACCGTAAGGGAATGTCTGTTTCAGTTATTAAATATGGGCCTACACTGCAGTGATAAATTCCAAAAACTTCACTAGCAAGTTTAAATCTAATTACTGTGTGTACATCACAAAATCAGTTTAGTTACAACACAAATTGTTGGCTAATTAATTGCATCCGCTCATAGTGACTCAATACCGGCTTTCCATTTGAATAATTTATGTTACTTCACTAAAAAATCATTCTCCAGACTAAAATTTGTACCTGTAAATTATTTTTTTCTTGTTTTATTCACACAAGAAATGGAGGTGTAGCCATTATATGCAGTAGTACGGATGAAATCAAAAAGATGAATATTGAGGTAAAGAAAACATTGGGAAATGAGTATGAAGTAAAAATACCAGAACTCAGGGAACCAAGAATAAGAATTTTTGGAATAGAAGAGATGATGGAAGATGAAGAACTGGTAAGATGTATCAGGAACCAAAATCCTGACACAGTGTATGATGATTGAAGAATAGTTGTTAAACTGAACAAGAAAATAGAAAATATGTGTATGGTTACAGTGGAGATGGATGCTCAGACATTCAATAGGGTTATGGGACAAAAAAGGTTAAAGTTGAAATGGTAGTGTTGTCAAATAACTAGGTGTTTTAGATGTTACTCAGGAGTACAATTTGTAAAAATGGAATAAAATGTGTGAAGTGTGGTGAAGATCACTTAGCTAAAGAATGTAAAAATACAAAAGTGAAATGTGCAAATTGTGTTGAAGCAAATGATAAATTAAGATTATCACTGAATGTGAACCATAAGGTTATAAGTGGGGAATGTCCGGTTTATAAAAGGCGGCTTCAATTAAAGAGGAGAGCTATTACTTAAGACTGTATATAGCAACCAAGGAAAAGAGAGAACCATGAATATGGAGGTATTGCAGCATTAAATGTAAATGGACTTATTGTTAAAAGGGACAGAGTTGTAGATTTTTCACAAGAAAATAGGCCAAAGGTAGTAATTGTAGTAGAATCACATGTGACAGACGTTGATTTGGGAGCACTTATTGCAATAAAAGGATACTCTCACTTAAGATGTGATTCAAAGAGTAAACATACTGGAGGCCAGTGGCGGATCCAGGGGGGGGGCTAGGGGGCTGAAGCCCCCCCCCCAAAAGCACGAAGGTCACCCCTGATGACATGGATTATGGGGACCTTTTTTTCTGAAATAATGAGAATTCTGTCGGCCACCCCCTCCTCCCCTGAGTCAAGCCCCCCCCCCAACCAAATCCTAGCCCCCCCCCCCAATTCAAAATCCTGGATCCGCCACTGCTGGAGGCATTGTTATATATGTAACTGAAGACTTCTTGTATGATGTAGTCATGACAGAAGTTAATCAGGGTAAATGGTGGATATTGGCTATCAAGGTATATACTAATGCAGAACAACTGGGGACAATTGTGGGGATTTACAGATCACCTAGTAGCAGCAAAAAGGCATTCATAGATTTGTTCTCTCAGGTTATAGTTGAATTGTTATAAAATAGTCAAAACAGTTACATTGTTGGGGGAGGGGACTTTAATATAGATTGGCTAAAAAAAGACGAATTTTATACAAAAAAAAAAAAAAAAAAAAAAAAAAAAAAAAAAAAAAAAAAAAACCTGGAAAGACAAATCAGTGGGGCGGGAATGAAAGAAACTGTAAAGAATGTGACGAGGGTCACTCCTGATAGTGAGACTTTGATTGATCTAGTGATAACTGACAATTTTAATCTTAAATGTACTTTATTAGAAACACCAAAGATCTCTGACCATAATATATTAAACATTACCTGTTGGACCAATAGTAAAATAAGGAATAGGAATAAAATATTAGTGAAGGGAAAGATGGACTATGAAAAATTATTAAAAGTAGTAGAAAATAAAATAGATGATAAAGTTCAGTACTAATAATATGGATATAGGAGAGGAATATATAATATTACGAGACAGTATAGTCCAGGGTATTAACGAAGCTAAGAAACCAGATAAATGGGTAAAGAATGTACCTTGTCCTCGGTATTCAATGGAGATTAAGAATGCCATGGTAAAAAGGGGCACAGCCAGGGGCGTAGCTACTATGGGGCTAGGCGGTGCAGTGCACCGGGGCCCCTACGCTCAGGGGGCCTCCAAGAATACCTTTGGGGGCCCCAAGCGCAGTTCAGAGGCCCTTGAGTCTTCATGGCAAACTGGCGACCTTTTTTCTTTTTAGCTCTACAGTCGTCTAAGGGGGGCCCCTGAGACACAGGAAGCACCTCACTAAGAGCCCTCTCATTGCTCAGGGGGCTCCCAACCACTGCTGAGGGGGCCCCTATGTACAACTCAAGAAGGACCCCGTCCTCAGCTCAGGGGGCCCTTACCAGCAACACAAAGCAAAAAAAGGTCACCCATCTGGCCTGAGGGACCAAAATAATTTTTTTGCACTGGGGCCCTTGTTGACCTAGCTACGCCACTGGAAACAGCATATAGGAGGTTCCTGTTAATGAAAGAAATTGGAGATAGGATAAATGTAGAGGGGTCATGAAATGAATATAAAGAATGTAGAAATAAATTTGTAAATATATGGAAGAAAACAAAAAGACAATTTTATGAAAAAAAATTTATTCAACTAAAATATGAACCTAAAAAGTTATGGAAATACATTAAAGCTATGTATAAAATTAATACGTAATATTTGGGGAAGAATGTGTGTCTGATTCACAGGTAGCAAATAAAGTAAATCAATATTTCATAGAAAGTGAAGAACTGATTAAAAGCATTCCAAAAACACGAGGTTGTGAAATGGTACCAAAAATAGAAAGATAAGTGTCTTAGAAAATTTCAGGATATTACAGAACAGAAAGTAGAAAGTATAATAAGAGATTTTAGGAATATAATGGGATCGGATGAAATTAGTACTGAGGTCATAAAAAGACTATGGTCTGTGATAGGAAAGAAAATTACTAGCATTGTCAAAAACTCATTAAAATAGAAAAAAAATCCAAAAGAATTAAAGACTTCTGTTATTGTTCAAAATGGCAAAGTGAAGGGTAGTGCTAAATGTAGTGATTTTAGACCTATAAATAATTTATCATTAATAGAAAAAATAACATAATCTGTGGCATATGAAGTGTTACTAAATTATATTAAGGAAAATGATCTTTTAACAGACTGTCAGTCTGGGTTCAGAGAAAAACATACTGCAGAGACAGCAATTCAATTAGTAATGGAAAATTGGTTAAACTTAACAGATAAGGGAGAAGCAATAGTAGCTGTATTCCTCGACTACAAAAGAGCTTTTGAGACTGTCGACAGAAATTTATTATTACAAAAATTAAATAAATTGTATAATATACTAGGGGATGTATATGAATGGTTGAAAGACTATTTGACAGCCAGGTACCAAAAGGTGAAATTTAATGACGTTGTTTCTGAGGAAAGAGAAGTAAAGTATGGAGTGCCACAGGGAAGTAAACTGAGACCACTCTATTGTTCATTCTGTACAAAAATGATCTTCCAGGGATACATAAATATTGTAAAATACATATGTTTGCAGATGATACTTTGATTTTCTTCCATGGGAAGAGTGTGTCCGATATAGTGAAAATATTAAATTATGAGCTAAAAGGTGTTAGTAAATGGCTACAGTATAATTCACTAAGTTTGAATGTTTCAAAAACAAAATGTATGATAATGGAGAAACATAGAGCAAGAAAATAGGCAGGAGAAATGCAGTCAGTTTTAATAAATAGAACCAAAATAAATTGGGTCCAACAGTATTAAGTATCTAGGAATAATTATTGATAACAAACTAAATTTTAAAGCTCATGTGGATTTTGTAAACAAAAAAGCTGCAAGAAAGGTTAATTTAATATATACGTCAATAAAGATATTGTCTAGACCAGGAAAAGAACCATTGTTTAAGACAATTGTGATGCACATATAAGATACTGCTCCACAGTGCTTATAATGGCAAGTAATACAGAAATCAGTAAATTGCAAACAAATATTAATAAGGGAATTAGAGCAGTTTTAAATAAAAGACGTACAGAAAATGTGAGCAATATGCTTAAAAAGTTGGTTTATTTATATATTGAAAAAGAAATAGTAAGAGATGTGTTAACATTTACATTTAGACTGCAAAATAATGTCTTACCCAAGTATCTAAGCAGATTGGTACAAAAAAATTGTGATGTTCATAATTATGAGACTAGACAGGTTAATCATTTTCATGTGACTCATAAACAGGGTGTAAGGCACAAAAGACTGTTTTTTATAAAGGAATAGTTATATATAATAAATTACTGCAAGAAATAAAGGATTCTGTATCTGTTGGAAGATTTAGAGAGAAAGTGGGTTCATGGCTGGAAAGCTGTGTGTCTTTGTAAAAATTATTATATTGTAGTATTTTTTTGTTTTGTTTTTGTTATTATATAGTGTACATATAATTTTGTTAACTGTATTAACCACAGGCTATTTGTAAATAAATAATAATAAATCATTGCAGCAAGCTTCTTTCTATGTAAATAGTGAAGACGATAGTATTTCATCCTACAAAAATGCTGGTACATAAAGCGAAGAAACAGGCAACATAAAATTATAAATGTATTACCATTTCCACAGGAACTTTAAGACATTTACAGTCCAAAAAACTAGGTGACCCATGCCTAAATTTATGAATAGCGAGATTGTTGGTTTGCAGTAGTACCGGTATGAAAGAAGAACGGGGCCATTTGTAGCAACTGATTATTTGTCAACTCAAATAGGAACGTAACAAAACACTTACAATGTCTTACAAAACAATTAGAAATGATTAAATGTTTCCCTAAATGAAACAAAAATATCAAAAAAGCTTCTTGCTCTAAAAAACACACACAGTTTCTTGACTCCAAACAATCGAAATGATTTTTCATAATTTTGCTATTTATGGATTGAATTACAAAAAATTCATTTTTTATTAATGATGACACCAGAGCGCAGAACTTAATCTTTAAAATAATAACTCATTTATTGATTTTCGTTAAGTACGAAGGGAGAAAAATGGATCGTCAAAAAAAAAAAAAAAAAAAACCTTTCTAAAATAATATATATAACATAGCTTCACTATTTCCAAGTTGTATTTAACTACTTCTCTGTTACCTGAAGTTTTTTGTAACGTCTGTCAAATACTTAGCACATGCTGAATTGAATTTAAAGTTAAGAAACATTAAGTTGAGGTTTCCTACAACTAACACCACATTCTGCATGATTAGGTGAAGCAGAGATGCATATTCCCATTCCAAGTTACAGCTATAGAACGAAGTGAGGCGTAAGTGCGATGCTCTGGTTGTTCTTTATCTTCACTATGTGAATTGCCCTGGGAAGTTGTTCCAGATGTTTGATTAAGACGAAAACAATCGGCTTTATCAGGTAACAAACCTAGCAATCCAGACCATAGTTAGACACTCTACCGCTTGAGCTATGTGGCTCACCTTGTATTTATATCTGCACTTCACAATAAACAGATTTTGGTCAATATGAATCCCGATTCACATCCCAAACTTTATATAGTGAATCTTTGTTTTACAATTAAGTAATGTGCCTGGGAACTTCCTGTATTCCCTTGAACATTTACACATGGCCACCGGCATGATTACTTTAAGGCAGGTGCATCTGTCTTTTGTTTTAATACATTATATCTAACACTTCTTAATTAAGGATTCTGAATTTATTGACAAAGTGCTGAACAAATTTGGACAACAACCTAAGTTATTATTCAAACAGTGAATTTAATAATAATTTTTTTGTTTCTTAATCTTTTTCTGTGAATTTTTTTATATCGAGGGGGGGGGGGGGTGAAAGTGCACCACTCTCCCAGCACCCATGCATTTACACACAAGTATTGTATGAATCAAATACTGTCCTGCTAAAACTCTGATAACCTAGTTTATTCTTCCTTTCTTCTAGAAATGAATTTCCAATAACGTAACCCGCTATCCATTTTCTTATTACAGGATTACAATGTTCATAAAATTATTTTAATCATACTATTCAGTACTTCAGTTCCAACTTTTTTTTATGTACCCAACTTATTCCAATGATGACATGAACTACCATTGCAGATCAAGGCTTTGTAACTAATCATATCACCATAACTTTGAGCATCACATAGTATAAAGATGCCAGCCATGAAAATTAAAAACCCTGATTTGAATCGCAGAACAACCAAGAACTTTTAAAAGCAGTTAACCTGACCTGCACATCTGACTAGAATATTTCATGGTTAGTATTCGACGTTAAACTGTAGAGGCGGAAAACACGGCATCTTGGCATTCTACGAATGTATTTTTAGTAAAATTCAGTCACTGTAGTATGCACAGTAAGCCTCGTTTCTCACATTCAAATTCCGGATCCTTTAATGACTCCATTGTTAATCTGACATCTATTAAAATTTGTAACATATCATGCTTTGAGTATAGAAAAGTTTTCTTCATGAACATTTCTCACTAGTAGAAACAGTAGAAAAGCAGACTATTTTTCCTCCGTTATATTACACCCTGGATGAATACCTCAAAACGCAAGTTCAGAAATTTAAATTTCCTCAAGATTCCCTTTATGTGTTTACTGTTCTGGTATCTCACTGCCTTTTGCAGTTGCATCTAGTTTGTTTCAACTATAGTTGCAGTTTCTGAAAGTTCAGAGCAAGATTGAAACTATCTACTCCACCACTTATTCTTAGGAGCAATATGGCAAACACTTGAGAACTCCTTCATAACTTTCAGTTGATATTTTCAGTTGTAATATCTGGCACACTTCGAGAAAAGTGTTCATGTCTGTGTGAAAGAGAACATTCCAAGACTATTAGAGATCTTCAAAGGCTAAAGGAATAAACCCCGAAAAAAAATCTTCAACTTTGTTAGTCCTTGCTAGCCAACAGTGTGATTATATATGACTGCTTTCATTATAATACACATGAATGATAAAACAAGTCCATGATAGACTTAGCAGTATCAAAAACCTGGACACAGGGAGGTAGGAAAAGTGTAAAATGGAGTTCATCTTGAAGAAAGAGTATCTCATTTTCATCTAAAAAAACTACACATTTCCCAAACTGATAAAAATAAACATACAGATCAATGCACCCAAACCCATTAAACATAGAAAATTGACAGGCTCTGTAAAAATTCAAATAGTAACATAACTGTCACACAAAGAAAAAAAAAGGCAATTCCTGCGCCAAGTAGGTAAGGCATTATAAAGATGATGACAAAACAATGGTAATTTTGAATACTACATTGCTATATATGATAAAGTAGCTATGGCTCACGATATCTTCAACTCACTTGCCAAGTTTTATTGATCTTTACTCCTCAAACCAAAAATAATACCATATTAAGATCAAATGCAGTCATGGCAAAAGTCTCTTTATTTTTATTGCTACTGATTTTTTTTATTATTATTATGAAGATAACTACTGCCGGTGAAATAACTAAATGGATCTGTAATAGGTTCCAACGTTTCCATTCATGTAGCAGATATTTCATTTTTATTTAGATGCTTCTATAATGACAGATTGCATTGCTGTAGTGATATATTTTTATCAATTCCCTTAAAAAACTAAACCTTGAAAGTTTTATTCTTTGCTTTCTTTGGCTACTCAGCAGTCGTAGATGGTACCATGACTCAATGCCCGAATGGCCACTTGAGATTTATCTGGAAAGGACTTTGAACTGGATCAGAATCCTTGGAAGCATAATGCAAGTGATAGTGGGATCTGGTGAGTTCAGAGGGCACCTGTGGTTTGTAAGAAACTATGTTTTTTAATCATATGATGTTGAAATCAGATGGTGGTATTGTCATAAACATGATATCATTCAGAACGACATGTTGTGATTTCAGTTGTCAAGAAAAAAATCTTTGAAGGCTATGCATTTTTTTTTTTTCATTGCAATCTATACTGATATTATAAATGTGAAAGTACCTTTGTCTCTCAGCCTATTTGTTATATTTCCACAGGAAAAAGACTTAATGAAATTTGACAAAGAAGCCCTATTTAACATCAGAAAGGACATAGGATAGTTTTTTTTCTGTATAAATGCTTTGTCATGGAATTTTTAAAACCAACTGAATGGTGACAGACAGATGGATAGCATGTGTAAAATCCTCTGTGGACCGGTGGCTCAGTAGTTAGAGCTCTTGCCTTTAGAGTTTCTGAGTCTGGTCCCAGGTTCCAATTCTGGTAAAGTCATAGATTTTTAAGAGCTTTTTTGACCGTAAGAAACTTGTCTGTATGTTGCATTGTTTGGATCCCACATTAAACTGCAGGTCCCACCAATTGGAATGCTTGGCAAATTGTAGGCGGTCGAACAATGCCATACATATTTACTTTTTTTGGTCACTCAAGTTTTGTTTATTTCACAGTCAGTTTGTGTATGATCTACACTAATCTTATATATATACATAATATATACAGGATATAGATGTGTGTTTTCCTATATTTCACTTTTCAGTCACCACTACCTAGCACAGATCACTGGTGTTTGTATGTGATAGTAGCATGGAGTTTCCTATCATGCATGACGTTGGCCAAATGCCGTTGGCTGTAAGGGTGTGGGAGGTATGGTGGTTAAAAGTGGTCGATGTAGGGCTCTTTCATATTTCAACCATAGACTTGTATGTCCATTTACTTCTCTTTCCTGCTACAACTACATAGTGTAGACCATTAGTGTTTGTGTGTGGTATTAGAATCAAGTATCTCATTGTGCACTATGGTCATTGCATGTCGGTAGCTATTGGGGAGTTGAAGATATGGTGGTTGAGGTGGGACACTTTCACATTTAGACAAAAGATGAGTGTGTCCCTATGTACCACTTTTTAGCCAAAAGTATCCAGCACAGATCACTGGTGTTTGTGTGTGGTAGTAGCATACATTTACTGATTGTGCACAACGTTGGCCAAATTTCGGTAGCTGTGAAAGGTATGGTAGTTGAAAGTTGTTGATCAAGGACATTTTCGTATTTCAACCAAAGACACGTGTGTCCGTATATTTCACTTTGCTGCCACAACTGTATAGTGCAGATTACTGGTGTTTGTGTGTGGCAATAGCATCAAGTCTCCCATCATGCACTATAGTTGTTAGATGTCAGTAGTTATCAGTAGTTATGGGAGTGTCGCATTTTGACCAAAGACGTATGTTCCTGTGTATCATTTTTTAGCCAAAAGTATCCAGCACAGATCACTGGTCTTTGTGTGTAGTAGTAGCATACAATCACTGATTATGCACAACACTGGCCAAATTTCAGTAACTTTTGGGGTGTGGGAGATATGGTAGTTGAAAGTTGTCAATCAAGGATATTTTTGTATTTTCACCAAATGCATATGTATCCATTTATTTCACTTTGCTGCCACAACTGTATTGCACAAACCACTGGTGTTTATGGGTGGTAGTAGAATCCAGTCTCCCATCATGTCAGTACGTATGGGGGTGTGAGAGATATGGTAGTTGAAAGTGGTCGACATACGGCATTTTCCAATTCCTACCAAAGACGTGTGTGTCCATATATTTCGCATTGCAGCCAGAACTACCAAGTGCCGACCACTGACATTTATGTGCAGCCTTTAGTCATACATCGTGCACTATGGTGATTGCATGTCAGTAGCTGTGGGGGTGTGGTAGACATGGTGGTTGATAGTGGTCCTTTCCTCCTTTCTACAGCCCACTGATTATCTGTTCCTTTATCAGCTACCTTTTTGGAGAAATAAAAGACACAGATGATTCTAACTGATTCAACACTGAGGAAGAACTATTTATCATCTTGTTATGAAAATGTATTGCATACAATCAGAACTAATATAGACAATAATAAAATTTGATGCTTGTGGGAGATTTGTTGTCAATGTTATTGTTGCAACCCTATTTGCTGACAGACTGGGTGATATATTTTTACTGAACTATGAAGTTCTTGAGTCAGTAAACCACTCTACTATCGCAGTCAATTTTGACAACACTATAAACTGTTATGGAATAGTGAAGTTAAATGAGAACATGTCTTTCTGTTTGTTATTGATGCTGCACTGTACATGGTAGAGGCTGTAAAAGGTCTTAAGTTGTAGCCTTAACTGTCATCACCCATGGATTACGCAGGGTTTCCGAGGAAGAACGACTAAATATCCCTTATATTATCATATATTTTATTTCAATAAGGTGTTTTTTTGTCACACGCCATTATCTACCTTCATACTTAACCGAAATCAATGAATGAGGTGTCAATTTAAAGCTTATGGTCTCCACTTTGGTCACATCATATTTTAAGAAAGGAATTTTTTCGGAATTCGACCCTTAAAAGGCAAAAATGTCAATATTTCTCAAATTCTGGTTTTTGTGTAACGAGTCATTTATCTCCCTGGATTCCTACCTGAAATCATTTAATGAAGTATCATTTTAAAGATTAAGATCTCCACTTTGGTGCCATTATATATTAAGACAGGAATTTTTCAAAATTTGACCTTTAAAGGGCAAAAGTATCAATATTTCTTCAACGTGTTTTTGTGTCACGAGCCATTTATCTCCAGTCATATCTAACCAATATTGATAAATGAGGTATCATATTAAAATTAAGGTCTCCACCGTGGTCAAATTATATTTTAAGGATTTATTTGTAATTCGACCCTTACGGGGCAAAATGTCAATATATGTCTCGAGCCATTTATCTCCCTGGATATCTAACCAAAATTGATAAATGAAGTAAGATTATGAAGAGTAATGTCTCTACTTTGGTGATATTATAGATTAAGAAAGAAATTTTTTGGAATTTAACCCTTAAAGGGAAATAGTATCAATGGTTCTTCAACGCATTTTTGTGTCACGAGCAATTTATCTCCATTAATATCTAACTGAAATAGATAAATGAGGTATCATTCTAAAGATTAAGGTCTCCGCTGTGGTCACATTTTATTATAAGAATGGATTTTTTCTGAATTTAACAATTAAAAGGACAAAATATCTGTATTTCTATAATGCGTTTTTTTGTGTCTCAAGATATTTATATCCCTTGATAATTAATTAAAATTAATAAATGAGGTATCATTTTAAAGACTGAGATCTTTGTAGGGTGTTCAGTTTCGTTACACCATATTTTAAGAAAGGAATTTTTCAAAATTCACCCCTTAAAAGGCAAAAGTATTACTATTTCTGCAACGCATTTTTCCGTTACGAGCCATTTATCTCCCTTGATACCAAACCGAAATCAATAAAAGTATTGATAAAGGTATCATTTTAAAGTCTGAAGTATCTGCTTTGGTCATGTCTTTGTTTTTCGGATATTTTTTCTGTTACGAAAACATTTTTGTTTTGCTATACAATTCCAATGTAAACATTTTATTTGCACAGCAACACATATCACAGATATGTTAATATGCTGTGTGCATTTTGTTCAGGTTGGTTGTATTCTGTTAAGGTCAATGACAGTTTGTCATACATAGTGTGTTTAAGATTTTCCTAACTGTTTTGTAATATGTTGTAAGTATTTTGATGTCTATCTATTACACTAAACAAATAAATATTCTACAAAACTGTGGTTCTACTTTTTATTATATTACAAGCATTCAACCTCACTATTCATAATATTTTATTAGTGAAATTTTCACGCAGGTCATATAGTTTTTGTTAAAACTCCAGTGAGGATGGACAAATTTAAAGAAGATGCACCTACCATACCAAGGGCATATCCAGGATCAGAGCTAGAGGGGGGATGGGGAGGGGAACTCATAGTGATTTCAAGAAAGTGGGGTGGGGCACTGAAACATGATGATTTCTTACAAAATGAAACTCAAACCTATTGAGGAAACTATTTATATTATTGATTAATGTAGTAATCCAACCACTTAATCTATGGACCTACTATGAAGTAAATTAAGATTGTAACTCAGTTATAGTTTATGTAAACATTAATCGTCTCGGATTCTTAGAAATTTTTTAAATATCTTTGTTTCTCAATATCTCACGATGTTCTTTCACGAAATTTCGATGCACATTCATCAGGCATAATCCAGTCAATCTTTCCTCTCAAAAAGTGCTGCTGAGCCAGTTCTTCACTCATTGAAGCATACTGCAGGTAACTTAATTTTTCTTCTAGGGGGAGGGGGAGGGAGCAGCAGCCCCTGCCCCTCGCTGGATACGCCCATGTTCCATACCCCTCCCATCCCCAACCAATATTTACTTGTTGAGGCACACAGTTTGATGCAGTTAGCTATTACTGTGAGTACTATGAAAAAATAAAGATAATAGTTCTTATTTTGATAGCAATCAAGCATCTTCTACAAAAATTGTCCAAGAGCTGTTTTCCAGCAAATTTTTTCAGAAATTTTGTGTACATAAAAGTCAAATTTTGCAGGAATCACAACTGCAATTTCTCATCTTGAATAAATTGGCCTAGAACTGTAAGAAAATTTGGGAGTTTTCGAAAGTGTGGAAACCGGGACAGGCCAAGCATGGGGTAGTGTGGCTAGTTCGCTAAATAATAAACTTGATAAGGTCTTGATTGGGAACACTGGATATAAAACAATTTGTAAAATTAGTGACAATTTACATAGTAGTTAATCTGTTTTGACTGAAGGCAACCTACACTGCAGTGACTTGACTTTGTTTAAGAATGCACCCATGACATGTTGTAATGTCGATTGAAGCTTCTCACAGTACAAGACAGTTGTAAGCAACAACAGGAGAAAATTCATTTCCGAGAACTTGAAGATGAATATGGTGATATACTGCAATGCTGGCATCAAACAAGCATAAACAATGGTATGTACACTTATCCATAACAAATTTATAATAAATTCCCATTTTTAAAAGTTAGTTCTCTTACTGGAAAATGAAAATATTTTTTTTTAATATTTTCCCAATGGTGTAGTGAGTGCATGGAAGCAAATTATGCTGTCTACATGAAAGCGATACTACTAGATAAAATAAATGATGTATAATTGAGCATGTTTTGATGTATAGTAAATTTAATTGCTTGGTCATATTTTGTAATTGTTAGGTCGTATTTCCACGTTTTTAGGTGATACTTTCATGCATATTTCTCTATTTTTTTGGCCATAAGGATCCGAACCCTGGTTATAAGCCTCCTGTTACTGCCTTGACTGACAACCATCAGAATCCAAATGACAAGTGATGAAGTCATCAGAGTCAACTATCAAAACATTGTGTTTGCATGACACCTGTGAATATTACATTATCATCATGATGATCATTATTCTGCCCTATAGCATGTTTTCACATGGTAATTCTCCATGCTATCCTGTCTTCTGCCCTCCTCTCAGGTCCAAGTTATTTCTATTTCCCTAGATGTCATCTATGATCTTGTAACTTCTTCTTCCTCTCAATCTCCTCCCACAAACTATTCCAACACATCTGTCCTTCCTTTTTTTTCCTTATTGCTTTATGCCTCGTCAATGTCTAAGGTCATTAGAGGTGGGATGGAACTGGGAACAAGGAACGTGAAGGAATTCAGCCATGGCCTTTTTGAAAGAAGGATCCTGGCATTCACCTGGAGTGATTTGGGGAAACCACGGAAAACCCAAATCTGGATGCCTGGACAGGGATCCAAACCCACGTCCTCCCGAATATGAGGCCAGAACGTTAACCGTTCACCCACCACGTTCAGTAACACATCTGTCAACAATCACTCCTCTCTGAACAAGTGTCCAATCCAGTTCTTATTCCTTTCTGTTATGACTTTCAGTAGATTCATTCTCTCACCAAACCTTTCCAGCATGTCAACATTACTCATTTTTTCCATCCTGCTTATTTTCTCCATTCTTGTCCACATCCATGCTTCTACCTGGTTTTTTATCCTATGTCAATGCTCCATACAAAATATTTTACAAGTCTTTTCCTTAATACTTTATCTACTTTTCCAGTCAATAATCGCCTATTGCTATTAAACGCTTCCTTCAATACAGCAATACGAGTTTTCATGTCCTGGTGACATCTCAAGTCCTAAGTGATTGTACTTCCAAGATATTTGAATGCTCTTACTTGGCTGATATTAGCTTGTCCTATCTTAATATTTACGTTTCCTTCCTTTCCCAATCACCGTACTCTTTGTTTCTGCTGTATTGATTCTCATTTCATACTCTTCACAAGCTTCATTTAGATCTTTCAGCATTTTGTGTAGAGTTCATTTACTTTCTGCTAACAAGACCATATCATTGGCAATCTTACACATTCTATTCTCTTGCCACCTATACAGTGTCTTTTACCTGGCCATTCAATTATTTATGACATGAAAACATGGTAGATAAGTTAACTTTATTTGTGAAAGGAGCTACACATCTGACCTTTCCCTCTTCCCTGAGTCCAAAATACTGGCTGAGCTCCAGTGGCATAGTAATAGGGTCGCAGGATGGGAAAAATGCCACAGACCCCCAACTGGAAGAGCCTCCATCTCGAGGCCCAACATGGCTACGACCCCTTCAAACAGCAGCACTCTACTATTGTTGCTGCCCGGCAATCTTTTTCCCTCCCCCCTCTCCCCCATGAATCTGGCATTGAGGGAGGGCCTCATTTGACGAATTTGCCATGGGCCTCAATGGTATAGTTATGCCACTGCTGAGGTCACTGTACACACCATGCTGTGAACCACAAACATAACCAGTCCTGGTATAATTCTCCCTGTCTCGGCACTACTCAGACTCTCCACCTTTATGTGTTCAAACATTCATTATTGTCTTTCAGCCTCAACCTCTATATACTCTCTTTTTTTCTCCACTTGTATGTGGCATTTCTCTAAGTCATTTTCCTACATACTGCAATTCTATCATCTTTCATGGAAGCCTGGTCCATGCCATCTTCCTGACATTCCCAAACCACATATCTTACACACTTTCTATCTCAGTCTGTCCTCTTCCAATTATATATTTGCATTCCTTATTTTTTCTTTATTCATTTTCCTTATTACAATTCTAAGAAATTTCATTTGTCCAGCTTCCATCCTATTGCAGTCCATGTCTCTGATATATATGTTACTATGGGGGACAATATGGTTTAAACATTATCATATTCACAGTTCAGAGGTGGGCATAGAATGATCATTATTGGTGATGATTTAAATTTAGGAGTCAACTGGGTAGAAAATAAGGGAACAGAGATTGGAAAATGTCTTAGTAAAATAAGGAGGATTTGTACAAGTTATAAAGCAGGGACCAAACCTGTTGGACATCATTCTAATAATGTCCTGATGAAAACTTTATGTGGTCTCAAGAAACTAAAAGATAAGTGATCACAATGCAGTTCTGATGGATATTAGATGATTCAGTAAACCTATGACTAAAATTGAAATGGGAAATAGGTACTATTATGGAGAGATAAAATTTCAGAACTAAGTAAATATTTCATGGGAAGGGTCAGTAAATAAAAAGGATGGCACAAGTACAGTGGAGGTGAAGTGGAAGAAGGGTGAGGAAATATTTATTCCAAAACAGAAAAAGAGAAGTACAAAACCTAAATACTACAGCAGGGGAATAATGAGGTTAAAGAGGTTAATGAGAAGATATCATATAGAGTAAATAGACAGAAAGGCAACTGGGAATACTTAAAAAAAAATTACAGTCAGTTAATAAAAGCAAAGAGAGAAGCTAAGGATTGTTTTGTGAAGAATATTATTGATGAAGGGGGGGGCCACTAAATGATGCATTTAGGAAATTTCTATGGCTATGGTAGAAAACTGAGGAAAAGGAAAGGTATTCAGACACCTGTAGATAAGACTTGAAAAGAACTTACTGAGGATTTAAAAATTACAGAGATATTGCGTGACTGGCTTAGCGAGATGGGGAGATCATTGAGGACAATCATCCTGGGATGGTAGGAAATATATCTGAGAATTGTTGCCAAATAAGTAGAAGGCATTAATGGAGATCACAATTCTGTGAGGAATTGGTGTCATAAAATTTCAACTGTCAAACGTAAGACACCAACTATTGAAAAAAATTGCACTTACGTGTCTCTTTTTCGTAGATTGCACTACTTTTTTTGCTGATATTGCAAACATTTTGGCACCAACCTGGAGCCTTTGTCAGGGCTTCTCTCTATGAAGCCGCCTGTTTTTATATACAGTTGATCACTTGAAACACAGCACAAACCCCGAAAAAGAGACAAGTGCAATTTTTTTCTTCAATAATGACACCTGCGAAAAGTGTGAAATTTTATACCACTGAAACTACTTCGGAAATACTTTCCAATGTAGTTTTAGCAGTATCATGCTGGTCCAGAGTGTATTACAACCTAATTATTGATAGGAAAAAAAGTCTTTCAATTGAGTAGCGCAGTATTGTGACATCTTAAGTCAGCATGTAGGAATGTTATTGATGCAGAATTGTAATGTCTGACAGAGCCAGTAGGAATGAGAAAACTACAAAATTTGAAATAGAGCATCAGGAAATTATGAAGGCACTAAAAAAAATGGGCTGATGTAAATAGTTTTAGAACAGATATATTAAGGATGGTCGGTAATTATATTGTACCTTACCTTGAAATATTATTTTCAAAGAGTTTTGACTCTTGCTGCTTATAAAAGGACTGAAAAAATAGATAGTAGAACCAGTTCATAAATGAGGAGTGACAAATTGGGTTAAGATTACAGGCCGATTAGTTTGACATGAGCAATAGGCAAAATGAAGGGGTCTAATGGAGATTGCAATTCTGCTACAATCACATTCACTAATGAAATAATAATACTGGTGTAGTGAATCTCAAGAAGTATTATTTTTCAAGCAGTAATTTAGTGGAACATTATTTTCAAGCAGAAAAAGGTTTTAAAACACCTTGGACCAACATGATACTGTTAATAAAATATTTCTAGCAGTGTCATGCATTTGAATGCTGCAGTACTATGGCACCAATTCCTTGCGTATTCGCAATTTCCAGTAAACCCAAATAATTGAGAGAATAATGTATAACTGATTTATTTGCTTATGGCTTTACACCTCATTGACATTAATTAACTAATTTATTTATTTATTTACGGACTTTGGGTCCTTTTGTACAACTTTAAAAATTTACAATGGTTGGTGTACACTGCTTTAACTATCACACAAAACAATTTAATAAAGAAAAATGCCTTATAGTCTACTTTTACAAGAATAATAAACTTTTACAATATACTAAAACTACCAAGTCAAAAACAAATTTTAATTAAAATTTACTGTTACTTGTTCATTCATATCTTAAGATACAAGAGCATAACAAACCGTCTTGGTTGAATGATATTATTCCAAGTTTAACCCTATTATGACAGTTAGCAAGCTTGTACATTCTTGTTAGGGGATTATTTTCTGTATACAATTGTTTATATTTCATTAGTGAAAAAGTTGTTGTTTGACGAGTAATTCTTTTGGGAATGTTGAATCTTAAACTCCCTAGCAATTCTGAACAATCAATATTTCCATTGCACAAATTTAACAAAAATATAAAATCATTTAGTTCACGAAATGATTGCAGAGAGGGTATTCTTAAGATGGTTGCAATTTGGGTGTATTTATGATCATGAAATGGGTCTGGAAAACCTAATCTAAATGCCATATATCTAAAAAATTATGCTGAACAGTTTCTATTCTTTTAGTTTGAGATAACATGTATGGTGACCAAATTACTGATAAATATGCTAATGTTGATCTTACAATGGATAGATATATTATTCTAAGCGCATTGGTGGAATGGATTTCGCGACATGTCCTTATAACAATACCTAGTTTTTGTAAGGATTTTGTTACAATAGTGTCAACATGTTCATCAAAACTCATTTTACTGTTAAATATTACACCTAAATCATTTACTGAGTACACCTGCTCCAACTCAATACCTCTTATAGAGTATTTTGATAAAATTTTCTTACTTGATCGTGAAAATGAAATATTTTTGCATTTTAATGGATTCAAATGTAAGTCATTATCTTTACACCAGTTATTGATGGCAGTGCAACAATTCTGAAGATCACATATGTCTTTAATTGACTCTATACTTTTAAATAATTTTAGGTCATCAGCAAAAAATAAAAACTTTACATTTTTCAAAATTTTACATATAGGCCTATGTCATTTATAAAAATGATAAACAGAAGTGGACCGAGATGGGAACCCTGTGGTACACCGGATAGTACTAATATTTCAATTGAAGTAAATGATTTATATTTAACTATTTGAACCCTGTTAGTTAAGTAACTTTCAAGCCACTTGAAGAAGGGATCCCATTATCCCTAAAGATTTAAGTTTGAGAACACGTAGTTTATGATTGACAGAATCAAAAGCTTTACTGAAGTCCGTATATATACAATCAACCTGAGTTCCATTTTTTTAAGCAGGATAAAATGTATTGTGAGTAACACATTAAGTTTGATTGGACATTTCTTCCTTCCATGAATCCACACTGGTTTGGTGATAAGTAAGGAGACATAGTAATCTTTAATTTTTTTAGTAACAATGGATTCCAGGAGTTTTGGTATTACGTTAAAATTTGAAATAGGTCTGTAGTTTCTAATATCACTTTTGGGGCCTGATTTGTGTACAGGAGTGATAAATGCTGATTTCCATTCATTTGGGACTTTGCCTTCAGTAAGAGATCTATCAAATAATAATTTCAATATTGAAGTTATTATATATATATTTGTATTTCTTAAGCAAAATTGGTGGAATACCATCAGGACCTGCAGTTTTATTGTCATCAAGTTTTTCAATTTCTGAGAAAATATCTGAATTGGAAATATTAATTGAATTTATAGTAAAATTTGTTTGATCCTCTAAATTTACTGTAGTGTTATGAAAGGTTTTATAAAATGATTTAAAGTATTCCGCAAATGCATTAACTATACTTGTACCTCCAGTTAGGGCCTGCGAGTCTTTAAACATAACATTGGGTAAATCTCTACTACATCTTTTGGAGTTAACATATTTCCAAAAATTTTGAGGATTTTCTGTTATGGAATTACCTATTTCTATACTGAAGTTATTAAGGTCTCTTTTGGCTAGCTCTTGCATTTATTTCTGAGATTAGAAAATTGAAAGTAATTTTGTCTACATCTACATCTACATGTATACTCTGCAATTCACAAAATTGTGGGTGGCAGAGGGTGCTCAGCACCAAAGCTAATCTCTTTGAGGTGCATTCCAATCCCTAATGGTACGAGGGAAAAAAGAATTCATATAAGAATCATTGCGGCACCTTATTTCTCTAGTCTTATCTATCCTGTCATTCCGGCTCAAATAGGTTGGTGGACGAAGTATTTCACTACACTCGTGAGTGAAAGTGGGAGTACGCATGTTTACCAATAAGTTTAAACGAAACGTGCGTCGTCTATCTACCAGAGACTCCCAGCCTAGTCTACTAATCAGTTCTGTGACGCTTTCATAAGGACTGTAGCAAGCGGTCACGAATCGAGCGGCTCTTCTCTGTACTTTCTCTATACTTTCGATCAACCCCTTACGAAACGGATCCCAAATGGCACAACAATAGTCCAAATGTGGACGCACAAGAGATTTGTACGCTATCTCCTTTGTTTGTTCATCACAATTTCTCAATATTCGACCTATGAATCGCAGCCTAGAATTTGCTCTACCTACCAACGAATTAATGTGTAAGTCCCATTTCATGTTCCTTTGTACTGTTACTCCCAAGTATTTCATAGAATCGACCATATCAATAACTGAATTGTTTAACTCGTATTTCTGAACAATTGGATTCTTTTTGTTAGTTATGCTCATTGTCTTGCACTTTTTACAATTTAGCGTAAGTTGCCACTCAGCGCACCATGCCAAAATAATATCCAGATCACGCTGAATTTCTAAGCAATCGGCCAAATTCCTTACTTCCCTATAAATAACCGCATCATCAGCAAACAATCTAAAAAGGCTTTTCACTTTGTCTCCGAGATCGTTTATAAAAATTAAAAAAAGAAGTGGTCCAATTACACTTCCTTGAGGTACCCCCGATGTAACATCTAGACTAGAAGAACTTTCTCCTTCAACGACGACATACTGCGAGCGACCAGTTAGAAAATCCTTTATCCATTCACAAAGCTGATCCGATATACCGTACGCTCGTAGCTTCGCTAAAAGGCGAAAGATTTAAGCGATTTGAAGGGAAACCAGAGTACAATGCAACAGCTATGAAGGCTAAGACCAAGAAGAAGAAGACGAAACTAGGCGGCGCCTTCCCACGAGCAGTAGGTTTCATGGCGGAAACCTCCCATTATCCACCGGGGGCTACTGAACGCGTCTTTGAAGGTGCCACTCCAGAAGACCTATCCCTGAATGTATGGAGACGACGCCTCGAACGGGGCAATCCGAAGAAGTGGTGCTTCTTCATCTCAATCCTCCTTGATGAACGTCGATTCACCTGGAAGATACCAACCTGTGACGTCACCACCTTCGAGCAGGTCTTGACCAGCAGAGAGCACCGCCATCTTGCTCTGAAGTGCCGACCAGTTGATCTCGAGGCGTGGCCGGAGGCACTCGAGTTCCCGACCCCGCTGGCCAGCGATTTCGACTGGGAGGAATACGTCGAACTAACCAAGAGAAGATTCAAGACCTCCAGCTACGATCCTACTACCTGCCGAAACTACAAGATCACACCGATTAGGTCTACAATATTATCACCTTCACAAAGTGACGAAATTGCAGCTGCGACGCCTGATACTCCAGCATCAACTCCATCACCTTCACAAGGTGATGAACCTGTAACACCGTCATCTGATTCCTCAACACCGGCAGTCTTCCTGGGACCGGAACAGGGTCCGGTGCCACCAATCCACGTTAACTGCGCTGGAAACTACTGGCAATTACTGGTCCAGTTGCAGAGCGCCATGAAGCTCCCCATGTTCAGCTGGCCAGACCATCTGGGACTTAAGATCCTGCTGTCCTGCCCCGTAGACTTCGAGGCTGCCACCCAGATGCTACGGGAAGCCTCCCTGTCCTTCGACATCATGCTTCCTGGTCACAGAACAAAGAAGACAGGCATCAATACGCCGAGTACAGCAGAAAAACCACCGTCACGAGAGCTGGTTCAGTGCTACAGATGTCAGAATTTTCGACATCTCGCAAGCGACTGCACTGAACCAGCTAGATGTGTCCGCTGCGGAGGAAGACATTATGTTGCTGATTGCGACAAGCGTCGCGAGGACGCTGTTTGCTGCAACTGCGGCTCGTCACACGCTGCTTCTTATCGCGGATGTCGACCTTGGAAGCAGCAACGTAGCAAGAAGAAACGAAGCCAACGTAGTGGGTTCCATATGCAGCCCGCAACAAGTCGGCAAGAGCGAGGGCCCTGCCCTCCAGTGACCACACGCACTGAGCAGTTCCGAGAAGCCTACTCGCAGCCAAGAAAACAACGAAGTAGAGCTACAACAGCGGAATCAACTGGGCAACGTGCTGCTACTACTACCAGACAGCGGCCATCACAGAAACAAGTAAGGCCGAAGATCACCAGAGTGGAAGGCAGCGGAGGAGGCAGAGTAACATGCGACCACTCCTTCTCCAGACACGCTGCCGATCAACGAGAAAGAAGATTAGACGAACTCATCACCCTTCTCACGCAGTTGATAAATCACCTGACAACAAAAGAAGACATGTCTGCCTCCTCGAGGCAGCCCTAACTTCGCCACATAAAACGCGGCGTACCACTTCTGATGTAACAAGAAGGACGCGGCGGCAACCATTAGAGAAGAAAATCATTAACAGCCTATCGCGAAGACTCACCGACAGTGAAGCTACAACCAATCCAAATACTGTAGGAGTAAATGTCTAGCGACAAACACTCCGCTATACTCTGCTCAACGGAGCAGTTACTAGGCTATAGGCAGGCTAAAAGGCGGTTGTGTGGCACAGAGTCAAAGGCTTTCTGAAAATCTAAAAAAATGGCATCTACTTGTGAACCTGCATCAATAACTTTCATTACGTCGTGTGTAAATAGGGCCAGCTGTGTTTCACATGATCTTTTCTTCCGAAATCCGTGTTGATTTGTTGTAAGCAAATTATTATCGTCTAGAAATTTCATAATGTTCGAGCATATAATATGCTCCATAACTCTACTACAAACAGATGTTATAGATATTGGACGATAATTTCCAGGATCACTTCGATCACCTTTCTTGAAAATCGGAGTTACTTGCGCGATTTTCCAGTCTGAAGGTACTTTTCGCTCTTCTAATGATTTACTGAATATATCAGACAGAAATGGGCCGATTTACGCCGCATATTCTGAAAATATTCTTACTGGAATTCCATCTGGGCCCGGTGCTTTCCCCCACTTCAGGAGCTCTAATTGCTTTATGATACCTGCAGTATCTATCCGTAATGATTCCATCGCCAACTCGACACGGCGTGGGAAAACGGGAACACTATCCTTATTGGACTTTTGTGGTTAAGGGAGTCGAGGATTGGAAAAATAACCAAGGAACATGATGAATACTTTACCAAAGATTGAAGGAATTGAAAATTAAAACAGCAAAAGTAGATGGGTGAAGAAATATCAATATCAAAGTATGTAAGATAATAATTTTAAAAAATAAAAAAGAGGTAATTAATTAGTTGACTGGGGAAATTGTCATAGGATCATATGCTCCATCGCAACTCAATTCAAGGCAAGAGATTTCCAGATTTGATATTTACGCTAATTTCAAGAGCTCCTTTTTTGTTCCATCTATCCTGCAATCTGAAATATTACCGCTTGGAATTCCTAATTAGCGCAATAAATAAAGTTTTCTAACTTTTCTGAAAACGATTGGATGAAATTCAGCTAAGCCGTTTTTATTATTTCAATAATGGGACGAAACTAAGCATGGAAACCGCACAATATTCTGCTAGTATGGTCTAAAATATTCACGGAAAGTTGACAACACTATCAATCGACAAAGTGCGAAGTTTTATGAAGATTTAATTATTTATCGGGATTACTGGAGATCGCGATTCCACCAGGAGTTTACATCAAAATACTGCAGTAGTCAAACGCAAGACTACACTAGAAATTCTTTCCGAATTACATTTAACGGTTACATGCTGGTTCAGGCTGTATTAAACCTAATTTCTGCTTCAAAATAATGGTCCAGGCTGTATTATATCGTAATTACTGCTTGAAAACAATACGTCTTGCGACTGACTACAGCAGTATTCCAACGATATTACTGAATGTTGTTGGACCGGAATCGCGATCTCCAGTAGACCCTATTTATCTCTGCACTTAAGTCTTAACCATGGAGGAAGGAATAATTCCTTCCTCCATGGTCTTAACTAAGTAGACTGTAGAAAAATCTATGGACAAGACCTTTCAAAAACATTCTTGAATTTCTTGTACATATTGTCGATCGACATTTATAACAACTTATTCAGTTTTATAGCCGTAATATAAATGTCATTGCAACAACTGTCTCCTTTTATTCCGGAGACAGGCTGACCACAATGACATAAATACGCTTCACTTTTCAATCACATATTGTGTTTCAAAAGCATCGCAACCGTTTGTCTTTGGGAGTCTGGGACAAAGTGGAACTTTTGCCAACGATCTTTCATAAAATGTTTGTAAACATATGAATGCGTGTGGAACATTATCATCTTTGCATCTGAGGTTAGGTCACACCTGAGCTAAGGAATTTAAAATGCGGGTGGTTGGGATATAACTTTAAAATCCGCTTTAATTTGCTTCTTATTAGTGAACGATGTATTAACACTTACATTAAATAATAGTTTAAAAATGTTCTGCCATATAATCCTGCGGTCCCTCCGTACTAGCAGTCCATCTTGGAGCTCAATTAACAAGAATTTGCTGTCTAAATTGAGAAAGAAGACAGGATACACCTTCTCTAATTGCAAAAAAGCATTAGAACTTCATAACAACGATTTAGAGAAGGTGAGTTCCTTTTCACTGACCAGTATTAAAGGGCAGGCATCCAAACTAGAGGGGCGTGTTTTATTGCGTCATATTCTTAAAATTCATGCATAGAGGTAATTTGATTCATCATTTGTAAAAGCATATTCTGTAAATTCTTCTGTACATTAGGCATATTCCATAAATTGTATAGAGTAATGAATTGCGCAAAATACACCATCTGTACCGCCAAACTTCCGATTTGTGAATAGATAGCTAATTAAAGCTTTATAACCGCTTAATTCTGCTGCCTTTGGTGGACGCCCACATTTAATGTACATCTGGTGCAAGCATAAAGCTGGCAGTCTAGGTATTTATACCCCAGATGTGGAAACTTGCTGATAATTAACAGTGCAATATTTTTAGTAGAATTCTTCCTGACTTTGTGGATCTGTGGAGATTCAAATGAGTCAGTCAATGACTAGTGTTAAAAGAACAATAGTTTTAGGGAGTGGCAGCTGTAGATGAAGGTTTTAAAACAGTGTGTGTGTCATAATTATTGCTTCCATTGATGAGATTACCCTTTCTACACTGGTTAGTTATGAATAATAATAGTCACTTAATTTCTATCATTCATAAATTGAGCCAAAATGTCACAGGCAGCAACATCACTAAGACATAGGTTACAAAAATTTTCATGTCGTATTATTGGGATTTTTATAGGGCTAATTACAATATCAAAAAATATTTCATTGCCCTTCTCATACATCTTATACTACTGATTTATATTTTTGAAGTCTGTGCTTCTGTTTCTATAATAGTCTTTCAACTACCTACAAAGTGGGATTACTAAAGATTGTGATTCCTTAAGGAATTTACCTCATAATATTGCATTAATCAAACTCAAAACCCCGTTAGAAATACTTTTTGAAGAACATTTAGTGGTATCAAGCTGGTGCAGGTTGCATTACAACCTAATCAATGCTTAAAAATATTACTTATTGTGACTACATAAGAACACAGTTAATATACTTATTGTGACTGTCTACCACAGTTTCATGACATTTTTAGTGAGTGTTGAGGAATATTCTTGTAGCGGAATTGTGATCTCCTGTTGATCTTGCAAAGCTAGTACATACTCTACTTTCCATTAATTCAAACACACAGTAAAATATAATGCACCATGCAAAGAAGGGCTGCTAGATTTGTTTCTCGAAATTATCGTAGAATGCAATCAGTGACATATATGATAAAGGAGCTGGAATGGGATTTATTGCAAGACAGGAGGAGGATGAGGAGGGTAATGGGAATGTACAGGGCGATGAGGCATGGAAAGATATTGCAGTAGGTATGAAAAGTAGTTCATGGAAGGGAAAAGATGACCATGACCACAAGCTGGCACTCGATTTCAGGCACAAGGGTGTGGGAAGATTTTCTTTTTTAGGTAAGGGTGTCAGGGATTGGAATGAGTTACCAAGGGGAATGATGAATAACCTACCGAAAACGTTAAAAGAATTTAAAGTTAAAGTTTGTAGAGGGCAAATGTAGGTGAGTGTAGGATAGGGGGAAGTTGGGTGTGTAGGGAAATTGCCACCGGAGCGTGTGCTCCATTGCAATTAAATTAAATGGCAGTTCTATCATTACCGTGGCGCCAAAATCTGATGATGAATTCTTGCAGAACTCGACGAAATAAATCGAAAATAAAGAATAAAATTTTTTGATATCTCGCTTGGTTTTCAAGTTATAGCATGTTAAAAATCAGCCATAGGTATAGTTCCTTCTGCTTTTGATGTTTTTTCTTCTGGTCCAGGCCGTATTTCAACCTAACAACAATCGCTAGGAAGAAAACAAAACACCTATAGTGCATTTCCACCATGTAGATATGGTGGTTTTGGTGAAAAAAATTTTTTTGGTCCAGGCTGGATCTCACATAACCTCATCACTTTTGAGATACAATATCTCGAGAACGAAGCGAGATATCAAAAAACGTTATTCTTTATTTTCCATTTGCCTCATCGAGTTACGTAAGAATTCATCATCAAATTTGGCTATAGCGAAATTTTTCTTCTGGCCCTGGCCGTATTTCAACCTAACTACGTCAATTTTGAGATACGATATCTCAAAGAACCAAGCGAGATATCAAAAAAATTTATTCTTTATTTTCGATATGTTTTGTCGAGTTCTATAAGAATCAATCATCATATTGTGGCGCCACGGTAATGATAGAATCCCCAATTAAATTAAACATTGATAGTTCAGGTGTTTCCTCACCAACTTGTGCCCAGTTCACAAAATGTTTATACTGATGAATGGCTACCACTCAAAATTTTCAGTGTTATCTGTATCTCCAGTTATCATTGGATTAGAATGGCCCCTTTTTTTAGGTTAAAGGTGCTGGTAAGACAACCAAAGGGATACTGATGGAAGAAACTATCACCTATTCTAAATAATTAATTGAAGTTGATGTAACAATAAAGGGTAGAGTGGGAGAGGGCAAAGAGTAATGACAAGAATAGGAAAAGCAAAGTAATAGATTTTGGTAACGTAATAAAGATACAAACCACATGCAGTTAAATGGCTGGAGTCTTTGGTTTAAGGAAGGAGTAATAGACAATGAGGTTATAGAGTGTAGTGTGGAAATAAATGAGAAATTGATAAACAGGTTTTCATGTAGGTTAGCAAACATTACTACCATTCACTGGTGTTCATTGATCATAGACATGAATTACTTGGGTTGATGCAAAAGAAAAGGTATGATCTTGGCTGCTTATTGTACGGTACTCTAAGAATGAATGAGGAAGGGTGAAAATAGAATGATTTAGAAGTGAAGAGATAATTCAGGAGAAAGTTTATTATGCAAAAGGAGAGCACAAGCTCAGTACAGTCAAAGTAGGAATGTTTTAGGAGATTATAAAAATATGGGAGGAAAAGTATATTCCAAAACAGAAAAGAACAGAACCTACATACTTTAAGAGGGAGATGAGGAGAAAATATCAGAGATAAGTGACAGCAAGGCTATGAAAGATATTATGGATGCAGAGGGGCCACTGAATGATGCATGTAGGAATTTCTGAGAAAAAATTGAAGGGAAGGTATTCAGACAATGTAGATAAGAATGCAAGAAAATTAACATTTGAAAAGGGCAAAGATATGAAATCATTATATTTTCTTGTTCAGCGATGGGTGGGTGTAAATCAGAGTAGGAGCATTTATATTAGTAGTAATGATTACTTTCAGGAGGACACGGGTTCAAATACCTATCTGGCCATCCAGATTTTGGTTTTCCATGGTTTCCCCAAATCACTGCATGCAAATGTGGGGATGGTTCCTTCAAAAGGCCATGGCCGAATTCTTTCCCATTCCTTGCCAAATTCTTTTCCTGCCTCTAATGACCACAATGTCGACAAGGTGTAAAGCCATAACCAAAAAAAAGTAGCAATGAACAGACTAAAATATTTAAAATAGATCTTGCATATATTATGAAAAAACTAAGAAAGATAAAAAAAAATATAAAGGTGGATAATATTACTAGAGATGTATTAAAGTGGAATTGATACCGTACCATACCTTGTAATAGTATTTGGATTGAGTCTGCAGATTTCCTACTACCAGAGTACTGGAACAATGTGACAGTAGTACTGGTTCATAAATGGGGGCTCAAAAACAGGGTAAAAAATTACAGACTGTTTAGTCTGAGATCAGTTGTAGGTAAATCAATGCAAAGATTGTTATACAATATTTGAGGGAAAAGAAATTGGTTTACAAAACAGCAGCATGGACTTAGGTAAGGGGCACTCACGTGTATTTCAGTTAGTGGTCTGATGTGCAAGATTTTGCGGATGAAATGGACGAGGGAGGCCAAGTTGATAATATAACATTAAATCTCTCCTAGACATTTACAGTCAGAAATGAAGTTATATGCTGATGGAAGAATGGTTTATAATATGATAAATATAAATAATGAACGAAAGGGAAATTAACCCACCAAATACCAAAGTTGATGGCTGCGATGAGAGAAAACACTTAGGCGCACAAACAATTACACAATATTTCGGCAACTGCCTCCTTCAGTAGTAGATAAACGGGCCATTAGGCTCCGTATGTGTGCACACACAGAACATAACCCAATGACTAGCTAGGTAGTGGGGGGTAGGGTGGGGAACAGCTAAGGAGTAGACTATCGATATGTTAGCAATGTCTGCGATTATATATTTCAGGTGATGGTAAAGTGAACATATGTAGCAAGGATACCTTGTACTGACGCTAAAAGTTATATCTAGTTAAAAAAAATGTTTTGGGTTAAGTGGTTGGATTTTCATTATTTATATCGTTTAGAAGCCCCTTCCATTTCCTTAGTTTCATCATTGTAATATGATAAAAATGGGAGAGGGACTGTGACCTCGATAGGATATAAAGGAAAGTAGGGCATAATCGATGGCAGTGACGGATCTGCAAATTTTTCCAAACCAGGACAAAAACTTGAAATTGCTGTCCCTTCAAACGTGATTTTGCTGCCCCTTTGAAGGTTACCACCTAAATTTGGCATTATTCGATGGAGTAATTATCTTAAAAGGAATCATTCCTGAGGATACCACAGGAACTTTTTAACAAAACACTGATGAAATATTTCATCTTAAAAACACTAAATCCATTATTGTGAATCATTTTTGGAGGGTGATATTGTCGCGTTGCAACCGGGGCAGGTGTGAATTCGAAGGTTACTTGTCAATGAACACAGCACTTAAACTGAGAACAGGTTTATTGAGAACTCAAACATACACGCAGCACTGACTGCCTCTTGGGCAGAATGCTCTTCTATTTATACACAGATAGAACGTACTAGAGATTACAAGAGTAGTTAACAAATGAAATGTGTAGAAGTTACAAGTGACCTTAGGAAACATGTAGAATCTTCTGGAAATAATAAACAGAATTAAATAATTTTTGTCAGTGGGCGGGATTGAACCGGCGACCTTCGGTACCGCAATTCGTGACGCTACCCGCTGCGCCATGCTGGCAGACGGTACACTGGCGTTCATGCGGCATTGCTCCCTCTCCTGAGGAAAACAGCGTCCCGCTGTTAGATTTCTTTTGGGGCACGCTGAAGTGTCCTGGATCTTGATCTTGTCGTGGGTCCTCTGTATGGCAGTTCTGGAGGGCCCCTCCTGTTTGTACTATTATCTTCCTGTCCGACTTCCTCAGTATCCAAACCGTCCTCAGAGTCCTTGAACAAGAAGCTGGTTGTGCCTAGCTGCTCGTCAGGATTGTAGTAAGGCTTCATGCGGAGGACGTGAACAATGTCCCTTCGCTTTCGTCGTTTCGAAGACGGCTCATAATCCTCGACTTCGTATGTGACGTCTGACCGGCGGCGTATGACACGATACGGACCAAAGTACCGCTTCAGTAACTTTTCTGATAGCCCAACCTTCCGGACAGGGGTAAAAATCCATACGAGATCTCCTGGGTTGTACGCAACAGGTCGGTGCTTGCCGTCATACCGCTGACGGTCCCTTCTCCTGGGTGGCCAGTGTTCGTATGCGAGCCAGCTGTCTTGCTTCTTCGACCCTGGTAATGAGCTGTTTTATATAGTCATCCTGAGTGTCGTCCGGCTGGAATGGGAACAGCGTATCCATTGTGGTCTCAGCTTCACGGCCATGGAGCAGAAAAAACGGAGTGAAGCCTGTCGTATCTTGCCTTGCTGTATTATAAGCAAATGTGACCACTGGCAGTATTGTATCCCAATCCTTCTGCTCAACATCCACATACATCGACAGCATATCGGCTAATGTCTTGTTGAAGCGTTCTGTGAGACCGTTTGTCTGAGGGTGGTATGCAGTTGTCATCCTGTGGACAACGTCGCATCTTGACATGACCTCTGATACTAGTCTTGACTGGAATACCTTTCCACGATCGGATATCATCACACGTGGTGCTCCATGCTTCAAAATAATGTCTTCTACTAGAAATTTTGCAACCTCTGGAGCTTCTGCAGTCGGCACAGGTTTGGTGACAGCGTAGCGCGTGAGGTAGTCGGTGCAGACTATTATCCATCGGTTACCGGCTTGTCGACTTCGGGAACCTCCCTAAAAGGTCGATCCCAATTCGGTGGAATGGAACTGCTGCAGGCGGAATTGGTACTAGATGACCTGGAGGTAATTGCGGCACATGTTTCCGTCGCTGGCACTCTTTACAGTGACTCACATAATGCTTGACAGATCGGTAGAGACCCTTCCAGTAATACCTGCGTCGGATTCGGTCCAGGGTCTTCACAAATCCCAGATGACCGGATATTGGAGCGTCGTGGAAATACTTGAGAATAGCTGGCTGGAGATGAGCTGGAACGACCAGAAGCCACTTGGGGCCTAGTGGATCGTAGTTGTTCTTATACAATGTCCCATCTATCAATTGAAACTCTCCTTTGGCCGGTTCTCCTTTCTCCAAGGCGTCTATGGTTCTTAATAACTCTGAATCTTCCCTCTGTTCAGCTGCAACGTCACCTAATTCAGCGAGGGCTGAAATTCCATTCATGCTGTTGTGTTCTATTAAAGGATTCCTTGAAAGGCTGTCGGCATCCTTGTGTTTGCGTCCGTTTTTGAATACCACCGTGACGTCGTACTCTTGAAGTCTAAGTGCCCATCTTGCTAGTCGACCTGATGGATCCTTCAAGCTGGTTAGCCAACATAAAGAATGGTGGTCTGTCACGACGGTGAAAGGTTTGCCGAATAAATACGGACGAAACTTGTTGATAGCCCAGACAACTGCGAGGCATTCTTTCTCGGTTGTAGAGTAGTTTATCTCGGGCTTAGAGAATACTCTTGATGCATAGGCTATCACCTTCTCAGCACCTTCCTGAATTTGCACAAGCACTGCACCGATCCCATAACCGCTGGCGTCAGTGTGAAGTTCAGTTTCTGCATTCTCGTCGTATAAGGCTAGAACTGGTGCGGAAGTTAGAGCCTCCTTAAGTGCCTGGAAAGATCTTTCTTTAGTTTCATCCCAGTAAAACTTGGCGTCTCCCTGCAAAAGTTCTTGCAGTGGACGTGCCATGTTACAGAATCCTTTTATGAAACGCCGGAAGTATGAGCACAGCCCAAGAAAGCTTCTCACATCACGAATGTGCTGAGGAGTTGGAAATTCCATGACTGCCCTTACTTTATCTGGATCAGCGCGGACGCCATCTCCGTTGACCAGGTGCCCCAGGATTTTTATCTCTCTGGCGACGAAGAGGCACTTCTTCGGATTGAGGCGGAGTCCTGCAGTCTGAACACACTTCAGCACCGTTGACAGGCGACTCAGATGTTCTTCAAATGTTTTCGAGAAAACAACAATGTCATCTAAATAACAAAGACACGTCGTCCACTTAAGGTGTCGAAGTAAGTTGTCCATCATGCGTTCGAATGTGGCCGGAGCGTTGCATAATCCGAATGGCATTACTTTGAATTCATAGAGGCCATCAGGTGTAATAAAAGCCGTCTTTTCTCTGTCAGCTTCGTCAACCTCGATTTGCCAGTAGCCTGTCTGCATGTCCATGGTTGAGAAGTATGTAGCTCCTTTCAAGCAGTCTAAGGCGTCGTCGATGCGCGGCAGTGGGTAGACATCTTTCTTTGTGATTTTGTTCAGCCGCCGATAGTCGACACAGAATCGCCACGTACCATCCTTCTTCTTTACGAGGACCACCGGAGATGACCAAGGACTCTCCGAAGGTTGAATAATGTCATTATGCAACATCTTCTCCACTTCCTCTCGAATTATTCGCCTTTCGACTGGTGACAATCGGTACGAGCGCTGGCTAATGGGCGGATGATCCCCAGTATTGATACGATGCTTTATCGTGGGCCGTTTCGTCTGACCTTTTTTTTGCTGGGGTGTGAATACACCAGAGAATTGGCGTAGTATAGCTAACACCCGGTGGTGTTGTTCCTTGGTCAGGCCGGACCCTATTGGCAGTTCCATAGTTGTTTCCTCCAGCGTGTTGTCGGTACTAGTAACAGAGCATGGATCTTCGTTAATGACGTTGAGCTCGCCCTCCTGGACTGGTTCAGCTGTCCCTATGCACATTCCCTTGGGGATAATTTGTGACTGCTCGTGACAGTTGGTGATCCAAATGTCTCCTCGACCACCGATAATGCTTATGATAGCCGCTGGTATGTAGATTTCTTTCGTGAGCCTAATAAACTTTCTACTATCGACAAGCACTTCAAGGTTGCGGTCGTCCGTGTTTTTGACTGGGACTCTTCTCATTGCGAACGGCGGGATTGTCACGTTGTCAACGGCGAATAACTTCCCAGAAGATTCTGTGTTACGTGTACCCGTCGCAACGACTTCTTCAATTTGCAGCTCAGATGTTCCACAGTCAATGACAGCTTGGGATGCCTTAAGGAAGTCCCATCCAAGGATGACATTATGACTACATTCTGTTAAAATGACAAATTCAACTGGCTGGGTCCTGTTGTTGATGGTTATTCTCGCGACACAAGCTCCAGCTGGCTGGACGTACTTTCCATTTGCGACCTTTAGCACAGTTGCCCCCGTATCACGGAACATTGTCTTCTTTAGTGTGCGACGATAATTGTCCGACAATACGGAGAAAGAAGCTCCTGAATCAACCAGCGCCCGGACAGGTTGGCCGTCGATTATAACGTTGATGAGATTTCCCGACATCTTAGTGACTGTCATCCATGGAGGATTTTCATCTGCGGCGGCCTCACCTCCGTAGATGGTCGCCTTGCTTAGTTTTCCTGCGTGCGGCGGCTAGGGGAGCGGCTGGTAGCTCTGTCCGGCGACGATGAACGGCAGCGGCGCGTCGGGGATCGACCTCGTCTAGGGTACGGCGATGGGCTTCTTCCCGTAGGTCGACCGAACTCGTCAGCGGGTGGCTGCCTGGGGTAGAACTGTTCTGATGGCGGACGTCTTGCGGCAAAATAATCGTCAAATACTCGTCTTCTCTCTCTGCAGTATCGTACTGACATGTCCAGGGCGCCCACAGTGGAAACATACTGGCGCGTTGTCTTCTGTCCTCCAGACGTCCGTTCGTCTGCGGGACGTCATAGGTGCCGGAGGATTTGGTTGTGGCCGTGTCGGCCGGTTCCTAGGCTGCCGTTTGGCAGCTGCAGCATACGTCATATCAGGGCGAGGCCATTCTTCACGTCGAGTGCGATTGGCTCGGCAGACAGGAGCTATTGTCTGAAATACCTCTTTTTCCGCCGCGTCGGCTCCTTCATGACCCACTGGGCTTACATCCATGGCCATGATCTGATGCTCACTCGGTTCAAGAGTCCCAGCTGCCATGAACTGTTGTAATTCTTCTCTCACAATTTGTCGTATGAGAGACGCAAAGTCGTGCTGGTCTTCCACAACTGCCATAGGGACTACGTTGGGAAGTCTGTCATACTTCTTTCGCCCAACCCTCCTTTGTTGCATCTCCTCAATCCGCTGGCACCACTTGATGAACTCTTCCGTCGTAGCGACGTCTTTTATCAGAAGAGCTTGGTACATGTCTTCTGCAATACCTTTCATTAGGTGCGTGATTTTGTCGGCTTCAGTCATATTCGGGTTGACTACGTTGCATAGGGCCAAAACATCCTGTATGTAAGATTGCGTCGGCTCCCCATGTCGTTGGGCCCGGTTCTTCAGTTGTTCTTCCGCCGAGCGGATTTGTCGCTGGTGGTCCCCAAACGTTTTCTTAAGTTCCGTCTGGAACATTTCCCAGTTATTCAGTTTATCTTCGTTGTTCTCGAACCACTGCTGGGCGGTTCCGTCCAGATAGAAATAAACATTTGCCAAGCACATGGTATGATCCCACCTGTTGTACTTGGCGACTCGGTCGAACCCTTTTAGCCATTTGTTAGGATCCTGTCCAGCGTCTCCAGAGAACACCGATGGGTGTCGAATGTGCAGCTGGCTTGCCGCCATGGGTTTCCTAATGACGCGGACTTTCGGAAGGACGTACTGAGTATATCCTTTGTAGTCCGGTTCCAGTCCGTGTAGGCGGCGACTTTTACGTTGCCTAATCGGAGCCACGACTGATGCAGCTGTTGCACAGGGTACCCGGCGTCTCCACCAAACTATGTCGCGTTGGCAACCGGGGCAGGTGTGAATTCGAAGGTTACTTGTCAATGAACACAGCACTTAAACTGAGAACAGGTTTATTGAGAACTCAAACATACACGCAGCACTGACTGCCTCTTGGGCAGAATGCTCTTCTATTTATACACAGATAGAACGTACTAGAGATTACAAGAGTAGTTAACAAATGAAATGTGTAGAAGTTACAAGTGACCTTAGGAAACATGTAGAATCTTCTGGAAATAATAAACAGAATTAAATAATTTTTGTCAGTGGGCGGGATTGAACCGGCGACCTTCGGTACCGCAATTCGTGACGCTACCCGCTGCGCCATGCTGGCAGACGGTACACTGGCGTTCATGCGGCAATATAGAGTTAATGGCTTCAGACCAATAAGATGCTGACAGTGTTGCAGTCGGGGAATAGTATATAAGGGCTGCAATACATGGAATTAATTAAACTTCTGGATTCTACATTGGAGGTATTGGTCTACAAAAGCTAAAATGCAATCAGTAGAATATCATTAGCAGGCATGATGGTGTATGCTGGTTTTCCAACCTTGTGACTATTTGGGCTCGAATTAACAGAGCCACATCATTTTTATAGTGTAAGAAGGAGAAAACTTGAGCTTAGATAAAGCTGAATGGAGTTATCATGTTTTTCACAACAAATGTTTCATTACATGATATTTTCAGCGTATTGTCTATATAATCAAGTTCATTGCATTTAGTAATATTTCTTGTAGAGGTTTCTAAAGGAATATGTTTCTGCTTAGTTAAAGTTGCTGAAATATTTAAGGATTTATATAAACTCAGTAATCACTTCAGGGAAGGTAAAGAAACTAAGTTAATGAAACCAGCTGGAAATACTAATAAAATTTTCATTAGATGGGATTTTTCCAAAATTCTTGTGTTTTAAATGGGACAGCTGCAGACAGGAATGAAGCGATTAGTTTGCCACGATCAGTGAGGGTGTTGGAAAATTGGTCGGACTCTGTGAGAGGTAAAAAAATGGGGATTCCTTAAAGAGCAGAAGAGGGCAAGTCAACAACAAAAGATTTCTATCTCTAAAAATAAATCTGGTGGAAAAATACATGAACCATAAATGAAAAAATATTGAGGTTATGAGCAGTAAATAATGTATAAAAAGTGTTGATAAGTCTATAATTTTGGTATACTATTTTATAAACTGTTGTTATTGTGAGACAAAGAATTATTGTAATATTATACATATATTTGCTTGCTTATTTATGAGTTGTGCTGGAACGCATCTTTATTTCTTTTTTTCCTGTCATCAGTCTTTTGACTAGTTTGATGCAATCTTCGATCCCTTCCTATCTTGAGTAACCTCTTCATCTCTACATATCCCCTACAACCCACGTCCTCAGTTATCTGCTTCATATATTCTAATCTCTGTCTTCCTCTATAGTTATTACCTTTGACTGTTCCCTCCATTAACAAATTAAACAATCCAGCATGTCTAAAAATATGAGCCTGCCTCTTCTTTCTGTAAGCTTTTACCACAAATTTCTTTCCTCACCCTTCATTTCCAAAACTCTTTCATTTTGTACTTTGTGTGTCCACTTAATTTTCAGCATTCTTCTGTAGCACCAGACTTCAAATGCTTCAATTTTCATTCTTTCCAGTATTCCTATAGCCCATGTTTCGTTACCATAAAGTGCTGTGCTCCACACATAGAGTTTTAAAAAGTTCTTTCTAATTCCTAGATCAATATTTGAAACTAAAAGATTTCTCTTTTTCGTGAAGGCTCTCTTTGCTGATGCTATTCTGCTTTTAACATCATTCCTGCTTTGGCCATCAGTTTAAATTTGCTTCCCAAATAACAGAATTCACTTACTTCTCCTATTGCATCCGATCCTATTTTTATAGTTCATCTAGTGTGATTGGTATCATTTATGCTACATTTCATCACTTTTGTCTTGCTTTGGTTTATATTCATTCCAAAATCTTTTTTCAGTATTTTGTCCATGCCATTCAGTAACTTCTCAATACCTTCAGCCTGTTCTGCTAACAAGACAGTCATCAGCAAATCGTAGCATACCGATTTTTTTCTTCTTGAACACTTATGCCACTTGAAATTTTTTCTTGTACTTCCTTTATTGATTCCTATAGATTCAGGTTGAATATTAACAGATATAGACCTTGTCTCACATTCTTTTTAACTGATGCATGTTTCTCACGATTCTCTACTTTTACTATAGCCACTTGATTCTTATGTAGTTTATAAAGTATTGTTCTATCTCGATATTTTAGACCTGACTTATTTTAAAAATTTAACATCTTCTCCCACCTAACATTATCAAAAGCTTTTTCTAAATCAACAAACGCCATAAAAGTAGCACATCTGTTCTAATAATATATCAGTAACTGGATTCTAGACCTCTTTATTTCCAGGCCATAAACACCATGACTGCAGCCTACTTTCTGCTGACCGTGATGCACGCAAAAAATACTCCATGGATTCTCATTGCTTTTAAACATCTTGCAGCCCAGGTTCCAAGGAATAAATTGAAATGTGGTTCATCTTCATGCTATGTTGGGAAGCTGAGAAACAAGGAAAAAATTATCTGTCTGAATGAATGTGATTCATGCAAAACTTCTTCTTCTTAAGTTGCCTTCTCCTATTAGAGATTGGCAGTCCACATAGCTAGCTCTGAGCATGAAACTGCAGCATGGAAAGCCTCTTCAGACGTGCAATTGAACCATCTCCAAATGTCCTTCAGCCACAAATTCCTTTTCCTCCCAACAGATCTTTTCCCTTGTATTTTCCCTTCAATGATGAGCTGCAGTAGCTGGTACCTCTTGCCTCTCATAATGTGTCCTAGATATTGTGTTTTCCTTTGCTTTATAATGAGCAGCAGTTCTTTTTGTTTCCCCATCCGATGAAGTACTTCTTCGTTTTAGACTTTCAGCACCCAAGATATGCGTAAGAGACGACGATACAAATACATTTCAAAAGATTCAACCATTTTTTTAGATTTTTGCCTAAGGTCCAGCTTTCATATCCATAAAGAAAAATGGAGAACACATAGCAGCGAATCATTTGCATTCTCAATTGCAGACTGAGATCTGATCTTATGAAAAACTAGCTTGTACCCATGACTTTGTTCATGTTTGTAAAGAATTTGGATTGACAGCTACCGACATCAAACCACCATAGTGCACGATGGGAGAGACTATGCTGTTACCACACACAAACACCAGTCATCTGCGCTTAGTAGTTCAGGCAGCAAAGTAAAATATACGAAAAGAAATGTCTGTGGTCAAAATATGAAAATATCCTTGGTTGGCCACTTTCAACCACCATATCTCCAACACTACCACAGTTACCGAAATTTGGCCAACATTGTTATTGACGGGTGACTCTGTGCTACTACCACACACAAACACCAGTGATCTGCGCTAGATAGTTTTGGCTGAGAAGTGATACACCATTACACATACGTTTTTGGTAGAAATATGAAAGTGCCACTGGTCGACCAATTTCAACCACCATATCTCCCACACCCCCATAGCTACTGACATCTAACCACCTTAGTACACAATAGGAGACACGATACCACTACCACACACAAACACCATTTGTCTATGCTATGTATTTGTGGCAGCAGAGTGACATATACAGAGAGACATGTCTTTGGTCGAAATACGAAAATGCCCTGCATCGACCACTTTTAACCATCATATCTCCCACATCCCCACAGCCATCGACATTCAGCCAACGTTGTGCACGACAGGAAACTCCATGCTACTTCCACACACAAAGACCAGTGATCTGTGCTAGGTAGTGATGGCTGAAAAGTGAAAATATATGAAAATATATGTCTATTTTTTATATATATATTAGATTTGTTCATGCAAGTAAAATGTCTCCTGGCCTTTTCTAATTCTTGATTTCATTTCTTTCTTACAGTCACCCTGCTCATCCACCACAGTGCCTAAATATTTGAAGGAGGATACTTGCTCAATCTTATTGCCTTTTATTGACAGGGTTGCCTGGATTTTTCTCTTAGAGAAGGCTACAACATTGGTCTTGGAAGGGTTGACAAGCAGACCAAACTCTTTACTGTGCTGAACTGTCTATTATGTGTTGGAGTGCAGGTAGATCACTGGCTATTGCAACAGTGTCATCTCCATACCTGATATTATTGATCACTTTTCCGTATATAGTGATCCCACTGTTTTCGTTCTCCAACACTTCCCTGATATGTGATAGTACACAGCCCTGGCAAATACCTATCCTGATTGCAGTCACTTCTGATGTTCCTTGGTCAATTTTGACATCTGCAGTCTGATTCCAATATAGCATGCTGACAGTGTGTAAATCCTTTTGGTCAGTACCAGTTGATTTCAAAATCTTTATCATCTTTTAAGCCCTGATGCAGTCGAATTCTATTTTATAGTCTATGAAACAGGCATATACATCAACATTCGTGTCCCTGCACCTCTGCACTAATACATTTAAGGAAAAGAGTGCTTCACGTGTGCCAAGCCCATTTCGGAAACCAAACTGGGTCTCACCCATATGAGATTCACACTTCTTGTAAATATGGGTGTGTATGATTCACAGAAATATTTTCACCACATGTGACATCAGACTGATCATACGATAGTCGTCACACTGTGAGGAATTGGTCTTCTTCGGCAGTGGTATGAAAGTTGATCTCAGCCAGTCATAAGATATCTTTCCTGATGCATAAATAACATTGAACAATGATGTTAGGAGGCTGACACCATTTGAATCCTGCTCAGATAAAACTTTAATAATTTTAGACTAAACACCATCAGGACCTGTGGCTTTACCACTCTTCTGAAGTTTAATGGCATGTACTACTTCACTCTTTGTGATTTCTGGACTGACTTCATTGATTCTTTCGTCTGGTGGAGGAGGATCATCTCTGTCATCTGCAAAAAGAAGTTCGATATATTCCTTCCATCTTTTAAGTTTTCCTTCAACTCCCAGGATAATTTCACTGTTTGCATTCCTCAGTATTTGTCCATGCTGCTTCCTTTATATATTACTCAGCATTTTTCCTTTTTGTATAAGTTGAAGTGATCATGTTTCTCCTGGAGTATTTCAGTTTCTTTACATTTGCTAGACATCCATGATTCCCTTGCTTCTCTACATTTTCTGTGTATGTCTTTTTGCAGGTTTTTGTATTTTATGGGATCCTTGGTTTTATATTTCCTTCTTTCATTCATAAGTTCCAGGATTTCATCAGTCATCCAGAGCTGCCTTTTGTTGTTAGGGAGCGTGCATAAACCACGTAGCTCCATTTCAGCATCCTGTGAACCCCCCTCGCCCCCACATAGCCCTACGTGGCTTTTGCCTCTACCCCCTCCCCCCTCCTTTTCTACGTAGCACGTAGCTTTTTTCCCCTTTTGATTCCAGAAGACATTTTGTACTGTTTTCTCTTGTCAGATGATTGTATATTACATACGGAGATAATGAACTGAGGGAAATAAATATTCTTATGCTGTTGTGAGTTCTGTTCCTCATTTTAACTGTGAAAAATGTTATGTAAGGAAACCTACGTGGCCTTGCTCGGACCGCCCCCTCCCCCCACATAGCCCAGCATAGCCTTCCAGCCAACCCCTCCCTCCCCCTGGACCGAGCTACGTAGTTTGTGCACACTCCCTTAGTAATGTATCCAATGTTATTTTCCTGGACTTGAGTAATGCTATCCTTTATGAAGTTCCAGATAGAGTCTACTTCTATAGGACTATAACTTTCATCTTTTCCTCCAGAACAGTGCCAACATTAGTTCTCAGCTCAGGAATTTCTAATCTTCTTACATCTATGTGTCTTGATATCTTGATGTCTTTTCTTGCATTTCTAAAGCACTGCATTTTAAAGTCCATTACTACTGGGTTTTGGTCACTATTAACATCAGCACTAGGATAGATTTTTACGGATTTTACATATTTTCTTAGCTCTTGTTTCACCAGAATAAAATCGATCTGATTTCTTACTGTATTTTCTTCACTATCGGCGGGTGACGTCCATGTATATAGTCTCCTAGGATGAAGTTTGAAAAATGTTTTAGAAATAAAAACTTCATGTTCTATACAAAATTGTACCAGTATGTCTCCTCTTGTGTTGCGTTCACCAAGGCCATAGCTCCCTGCAGTATTACCTGCAGCACCATTGCCAATTTTTGAGTTAAAATCACCCATGACCAGTGTAATCTCTCCTTTTTTTTGTAAGTTTCATTGCTTCATCCAAAGTGTTATAGAAGGATTCTATTTCTTCATCATCTTTGTCAGCTGTTGGTGCATGAACCTGAATAATGTTCATAGCTCGATATGACGTTTGCAACCTTAAAAACAAGCATTCCCCCCCCCCCCCCCCCGGAGATCCGATTGGGAGAATAGAAACTCCGAATGATTTTACATTGTACATAGCCATGCCATGTGAACTTAAAGGGATATCCTTCAGGACCTTTTATGCAGTGGTTTCCCGTTGCCTTCCACATCCTAATGCTATTGACCAGTCATGAGTTCTTCTGCCTTTTGGGACCATTTCCTGCCCCAAGGACAATAGAGTGCCCTGACCTCTACCTGCTCATCCACCCTCAGGAGGCTGTTGGCACTTGGTAGAGGGGTCGTCTTATCCCGGAAGATATTCGGTCCCTTCATTCGTTAGCTGCCTGTATGTAACAAAATTGTTATACACATACACTGCCTCTGTACCACGGGGAGGTGAATGTCTGGGTTTCACCATCATTGAAACTGAGACTGTAATGGCATTACTCAATTTCTCTGGATCTGTAGAGATGCAAAACTTACTGGTCAAGTTTTTAGGGGGTTTGGTCAATTTACAGTTCATGGTCTGAAGAACAAAAAAGGGAATGTTACATTTAGTTGTGAAGTTGGAAAGCTGGAAAATTAATACAAGTGTTCACAAATTAGAATTCATTTTTGGTTGAACATTATTCAAACAAAACTATGGTTGGATTTTGATGGAGATTCAATTAGTGTAAAGCTCATGCTCTAAGCGGTAAAATAAGGTTCCTGTAATTATGGTGTGATGTAATGTTGACAAATTAGTATAATAGTGTCCACGAATTAGTACCCATTTAAAAGTGAGTTACTTCTCACATTTAAAATGTTTATTTCAATATTTATCAATGGTATCACATTATTCAGCACTGCAATTGAATTATTCAAAATTGAAACTGATATTCACTTTCAGTGAATGACCTGACTTCAAGTCATAATCCTTTGAAAAATAAAAACAGTTAATGAAGTTATGGGCTACAACTGGTGTAGGATATAATCTTTGATAGCGCTTTCATCTGGTTTAAATGTTAGCTTTGCAAACTGTTCTTGAATTTTTGTTATACCTACTTCCATAAAAACTAATGTTGAGCTACAGAAAAGTCTTTTTCTTCGGTAAAAACATGCAATCTCTTGTATGCTTGCATATTTATGGAATATTTGAGTGAATCCAAGTTTGATCATAATTGGTCAAAATTGCATTCAAGCATATTTCGGATCAGTCATAAAATGTGGCACCTATGAAATATGTCAGTTTTTTATATCTAAAAATCAGTTTAATTTATTCTGAATGTGAGATGACTGTAACTTGCTGTTTTTCATCTTTTTTATTCTTTGATTTCTAAAAAATATTTTTATCAGTTTCTTAATTGCTCTTATGACCACATTTACATTTAATTTATTTGTTTCCTCAATTTTTGTTTTCGTCTCTACATTCTGTACCCTTTTGGTATATTACTATCTCTATCACCTTCTGCGATATTCATATTTATATATAATTGTAAGGAAAGGGAAAACGACTCATCACTCACCAAAGTTGAAGGCAGTGACAAGAGAATAAGATATATCATGAACACACAAATATACTCAATATTTTGGTTATTAATAACCGAAATATTGAGTATATTTGTGTGTTCGTGATATAAGTTCTTCTCTCGTCGCTGCCTTCAACTTTGGTGAGTGATGAGTCATTTTCCCTTTCCTTGCAATTATATTGCCTAAAACAGTTTCCTTTTTCCTTAGTTTAATTTATATATATAACATCTTGGTCCCACCGCCATATTGATAATCCACTCAGTCATATAGGAATTTTCGGCGTGTGCACACCTCCAGAACCACATGACTCATTCTCTTTAACATGAAGAAGGTTTAAGACTGAAATATTGTGTATATTTTTTTTGTGTTTGTGATATATGTTCTTCTCCCATCACTGCCTTGAGTGATGAGTCATTTTCCCTTTCCCTGTAATTTACATTTAATTTCATAATTCTGTTATTATTATTAAGTATTTTCCAACTTGTGATGAAGCAGAATGTTTCAACTTTCCAGTTAGTTTTCCTTCCTGGAACAGTAATAAGAGGGTAATAATTTTATCTTTGTTATGTTTACTTATTAAAAAATACTGCATATCCCTAGTGATGTAATATATGGTTGAAGATCACTTCTTATTATTGTTCCCTCATGTTGTTATTATGTTTAAACAAATTTTTGATTTAAGCTTCTTTTTTTATATAACTGCTTTCCGCTGTCCTTAAAAGTACACGAAAAGGATAGCTATATATCATTTCATAACAAAATTATATAATAGTGCTTTCATTTAAATAAGCTGTAGAAAATTTGTCACATATGAAAATTTCCTTCTATTGGAAATTTATAAAATGGGCCAATTCAAAAACTGTAACCAAAAAAGTCTTCATATTATATTTTTACCACAAAAGTTTTATCTAAAATGAGTAGTTTAAATTCTGCTGTAGTCAGTAGCTCAATTGTACATACCTTAGTCGCACAAATATTTATTGTAATTCATTTTATAAGTAACATAAATATATTGGTTTCTGAATTAATGTTCTCAGGCAGAGAAGTGGCTGAAGGATCAAGCTCAAGCTCTAGGTTGGTCACAAGCTACAAAACTGGAAGGAAGACCCACAGCACAAGGATTGGTTGCGATAACATTAGATGGAAGAAATGCAGCAATGGTTGAAGTCAATTGTGAAACTGACTTTGTGGCAAGAAATAAAAATTTTCAGTCTGTGGCCGAGTTAGCAGCCAAAGCATGCTTGCTGTTTACTAGCAAACAGTCAACCACACAACCTGTAACTAAGGTAAATCAAATGGATGTATAAAGATGTTTAAAGATTCTCATAGTGATAGCAACTAAATAATTTCAATGCCAACAATTAGTTGAAAGGTACATACAAGATTATAACAAGAAGTGAGCTGATTTCCATCACAGAAAACATCAATACTTTGTTGTTTTAAAAATATATGTATGATGTATCACTTTAATATGAAAATATGTAACCATAATTAGCCTAGGGTGGTTCCCAGGGATGCGTGAAGTTGCTTTGGGGATTGCTTGTTTATCTCTTGGCTAAGGTAGTCGCTAAGCTAATTGAAAAAACAATTATGCAAATTTTACTATAGCAGAAACATTTTTGGAAATAACTTCTTTGACTTCGAATAAAAATATAAAATTAGCCATTAAATACAAAATCTGTCGACAGAGTTATGAAGCTATTTTTCAGAAATATCGCTGCAACGGAGCTGGATAAATGCCCCTTTTGCAAACCATCCCACTGACCATTTACCCATCTTTTACCAACAAGAATTAATAGACATTTCATGCAACTGCAGACTGAAGCAGTTTTGCAGGGCAATCACCAGTAAGTTTTTGGTCTGAACTAAAAGACATTTATCAAGTTAGTAGCAATAACATTTTTACTGTCATCTTGCACACGTACATTTGTGAGAGTGGATGTTCGGCCATGATAAACATAAAAATCAAATGTTGCCACCAACTTCAATTCAATAATGATTTTAGGTTGAACCTCAGCAAACATATTTCTCATATTTGTGCCAAGAGAAACATGCACATTTGTCCAGTTAAAATTAAATAAATATTTGTAATTTTCATTGGTGTTAGAATTGTTATAAAGCTCTTGTGGTGATTTGTTGATATGTTCTGATGTTTGCTTTGGTCTAAAATTTAATAAATCTCAAAATACAGGTTTCATTATTTATTTATCATTTCAGCTATAAGAGGTATGCAAGTTTGAATCTTTCTTGAAATGGTACTGGGAGGGGGGGGGGGGGGAACAATTGGGAACTACTGGCTTACAGTTTAGAGCTTCTGATGTATTCTAACAGGACTGCAATTATTTTATCATTCTGCATGGATTAAGGTTTGACATGCAACAAATGTTATACTCAAAGTTAGTGGTAACAGGATCAATGTAGTCAGCAGAAGCATTATTACAGAGAAATTAATCTGTGGAGAGTGATGCAGTGAACAGCATGGGTTGAAATAAGTACTATTGGCAGGATGGATGCCGCAACTGTTTAGATTTGGAAGAAAATGAATCCTATATTAATATTTTACAGTTTTTAGGCTTGTAATTATGGATGGACAAGGTTTTTCTATGGAAAGTTAGTGTGAGAAGTACTTTTTCAAGCAGAAACTTCATTTCATCATCATCGATTTTCTATTACAGTGTACTGTTGGGTCTGGTAATGAATGTGTTGTCACGATTTCTCCATTGGCATTTTTTTTTTTTTTTTAATTTTGCATTTTCTTCATCATCTAGGCCATCTTGTGATCTACCTATTGTTATTCTCATTCACTCTTCCTTCTTCTTGTTTTTTTACTTGGGCTTGTGCATAGAGACGTTTATTTATAGACCAGCTCAGCTCTCTTAGATAACAAAGCTGATCAATATTTTTTGCAGTCATCTAAATCCACCTACCCCTGGGGATTGGGTAATTTGACTTGTAACAGTTATCAAAATGGAGTTTCTGTCAGAATTAATGCTGGCAGAAATATTTTTTAAAGAAATATAAATTAGTGTCCAGTAAATTTGGAATGAATGGTCAGTATCCAGCCTTGAGCTGGAGAAAAAAAAAAAAAAACCTGAATGGATTTTGTATCTAATCCCCTTCAAAGTAGTAGCTTCCTTATGACTACACGCACTTTGTCATATGTCGCTTCCACTATAGGAAGCAGCCCTGGAAAGATTATTTTAATTAGTGCATCACGTTTACAATGAATCCGTTTTAAAAGTTTGAAATTTTGTATTATATTTGGGCTGTAAGGGGTATGTAGAAATGAAGAGGTTATCACAGGGTAGGAAGGGATGGAGGATTGCATCATACCAGTCGAAAGACTGACGACAGCAAAAAAAAAAGTATTGCATGCTTTTAAACTGGTGCATTCTATTTTCATAGTCGAAACTTTCCTGATAGGCGGCATGGGTCTAAATATAAGCACACTGATCAAATAAACACACAATTGGTTTTCGAGAGAAGCGAAAATTTAAAAGCAACCAAGAAAATGCCACATACCGAGAAAGGAGTGGTAACAAGTACTTTAGTGGTATTATTTTCGCTGATCACAGGCAGGCATAGATCAATATCCATAGAGCCTAATCAACTTGAAGGCATACCAAAGATAATCCTAACGCGCCTTTCTCTTGTTTTGAATGAGGGATACGAAAAGTGTTGTTTTTACTATTTTCCTTCCAATTTTTACGTTCAACCATACTTAACCATAGACAAAATTACGTTTAGCTGTCATTTGCGTTTTGTTATTCCAAGTCAGATGAGTTTTTGTTATTACACGTTTTATAGTGACTTGTATTCTCTTTGATGTTTTGTTATTCCAAGTCAGATGCGTTTTTGTTACACCACGTTTTATAGTGACTTGTCACGTCACATGGGAACGCGGTCGAACAGGATAAAAAGTATCCTATGTCCGTCTCCTGGTTCTAAGCTACCTCCGTACCAATTTTCAGCCAAATGGGTATAACCGTTCTTGAGTTATAAATAGTGTCACTAACACGACTTTCTTTTATATATATAGATGTCAAGAGCACAAAATCTCAGCACACTGTTAGAAAAGATTAGAATGATGCAGACAGAAGAGCAAGGGTATGTGAAAATAGCGCTTTATGCTGAGCTATGCGCATTGTTTTGAATGTTTCGATGCATATCTCACCAACCGTTTGTCACAAAAACATGATGAATATACCATTTTAATTCTGAAACTGCATTCTGCAACTTTCATAATAGGTCTTGATAAATTTGATTGTTTTTAGCAAATCTGACTTTGTTACAAAATAAGTCACGTTTTGTACCTGTTTCACGATCAAATGTGAGGTTTTTTTTAACTTCTGTATAATAATTACATCCAAAACTACGCCGAAATTGAATAATTAGCCTTCCCGATTACTTATAGTGCAATTAAATGATACAAAAGCTGATATTTTAGGAGCTACAAGACATTAATACTGATTATGACATTTAAGCCCCAATTAAAATCTTTTGCCCTGATAAAACTATGAAGAGGACACCACAGAGATGGGAACTTTTAAAGACATGTTTCCTGGGTAGTAAATAACATCTGTACCAATTTTCAGGTCTACGTTATATTTTTTTCAGGTTCATACCCATAATGCTCGGAGAGCGGCGCGCGGAGCTCTCAGCCCCAGTGCTGATTCACGTGTGCTTGTTTCAACGCATATCTCGACAACCATATGTGACACAGGGATGAGCAACATATCATTTTAATGCTGAAAGTGTATACTGCAACTTTGATCATAGATCCTGACAGTTTTTCCACAATTCAGAGAAATTGAAAAAAAAGTAAAGTTTCATACTGCCTTCATGTTAAAATGTGACTATACTTTTACTTTTAAATAGTAATAGTGCTGATATTACACTTTTATGCAGTGGTTAGCCTATCCTAGTTACCTAGGATGCAATAAAACGTTACTAAGTCTAACATTTTAAATGCTACGAGTTTATTCTGATTTGGCACTCGGTCCCTTTTCAAGCCCTTTTGACTTGAAAAAAACTATTACGCGGACACCCCAGAGGTGGGGACTTTTTAGTACTTGTTTCTTAGGTACTAAAAAACGTCTACTAAAAATTTCAGCTCTACATTATGTTTTTTGAGGTTAATACCTAAAATGCCTGTACTATTCCTGAGACCATAAATGAATCAAAAAATTATTTTTTAATTCTTGATAGGGTTTGCACTTTTGAATTTGTCGCTCTCCCCATACCTGAGCTCTACCACTCAAATGCTGATAAAAAAATAATAATAATAATAAAAAAAATCTTTATTATTCTGATTTTGAAACACCCTAAGGCTTCAAATCTCTTTATGAATGTAACCAGGTGTATGTTGCCATTATCCCAGAATTTAATAATTTCTACTTGATTATTATAAGTAATTGTTATTTGACTGAAATTAACACAAGATTTTAAAGTTTGTGCCTCTTTACATTTTTCATGTACCTCTACTAATTGCAAGTCATGTAATTGTAATGTCTGTTGTATGGTATTATCTTCAGTTTCCGTATCTTTTAGTTTATCTCCTATCGAATCAAGGTTTTGGGCTAAGCAGGTGGTGGCTGTTTTTTGTCTTACTACTTTTGTACGAGTTTCAAGTGGTTGTGTAGCTAATGTATTGAGGTCTGTTCCTATTTTCTTCACTTGATTCCCAATTTTCGTGTAGCTCTGTTCTACTATACAGATGTTATCTTCTGAAGTTTTCACTTTTAATGTTAAATCCATAATGGCTTTGTCAGTGGTGTCTCCGTGTGTCTTTATCCTGTCGATTTGGTTTCTTAATTTGTATGTATTTTTCTCACAAAACAGTTTACTAGCTTCTACTTCCTCTCTAATAGTATCTATTTGAGTAGTACCATTGTGAATCTGTGAAGTAAACTGATTTTTTAAGCTGTCATGAGATTTCTTAATTTCTGCCGAAAACTCGGATTTTAACTGTGACTGTGATTGTTTAACTTGTTCCGATATCTCATTTATTTTTTCGGCCATCTCAGACTGTGTTTGTCTATTTGCAGCCAATTCAGATTTTAACCGTGACTGTGATTGTTTAACTTGTTCCGTTATCTCATTTGCTTTTTCAGTCAACTCAAATTTTAACTGAAAAGAGATGCCTAATATTAATTGTTTTAACTCAGAAATATCTCAGGATAGTTGAGTGTTCATGCCCGATTCTGGTCCGTTATGATTACTCTGTACCAGTGTTTCAATGTAAGTAATTGGTGATGATGTATCCTCAGGGAACCCATGAAAATCTTCAGAAACATCATTACTATTTATCATTATATTCTCAGAAGGGTTCGATGGCTGCACTTCTTTAGGTTCCTGCATATTTAAAAGGAGTTGCAAAAAGTAAAATATAACCTACTAATAAGTCATTTACATACAGGTGGGGTATTAATCTTAAATTCAAAATCAACATTAAATCAAAAGCAACCACTTTCTAGTTCATATAAAATTATTGACTATATAGTATTTTCTCTAAACTGCCTTAAGATAATTTGCATGAAAGCATGCGCAGTTATATTTGCTTTATCTGAAATCCAACGTCTATTAGTTTACAATATGAATGATAGGTCAGGTCAAGAAAATAATGGAATATTTCAAAATTATGAGCTATAAATTCTCATTCAACCAAAGTTTAGTACTGTATGATAATATGAAACACTTTAGTGCAATATAAAAAATCACTCATGTTTTTAAACTACAACGGCATGCGTTGTTTGTTGACGTAGCAAGCCGTAGTTAGGATGGGGCTGCCGTAGATTGGTTGTTACATTTCTGTAGAATACTTTTCTTTACCGACGAGCTTCGGTTAGTCTTCTGATGTTGATTTGTATATTGCATGTTACTGCAGATCTTCTACACGGCTGCGATGTCTTATTTTATTAGATTGTCATATATTATTATTTCAGTAGATGTTATTTTATTTATTAAAGCCTTTTTGTTTTATAAGTAACATGGATGGAAATATCGTACCGAATCATTTTTTAAAAGTTTTTGTAGCGAACAATAATAATAATAGTCTTTCTAATTTTCCATTTTACGTTTATTTCACCTTATTTGCTTTTCAAACAAACTGAAGAATTACTCAGGTCCTTAGCTGATCAGTAACATTTATCTCAACACCTCGCAAGATGCTAACTAAGCTCGTCTAGTCACTCATCAGCCAAAACTTTTTCTCATTGTTTTTTCTCTCGTCTCCATAACAACCGTTTTTCTATGAGTAATTATTCTCTGGATGTTATACTATACAATCTGTCAGTAAAAGAAAAAAAATTAGGGCCTTGGCTGCCTACTTTTGTGAAAAAATGAATCATGATGACAAGGCTTTCAGTGAGAAATTAAATTCATATTTGGAATTCAGAGGAGAGCATAGAATGTAGAGATGGGTCGTTCACGAGTGAATCAGTTCTTTAGAGCAATTCTTTTAAAAGAGCGAGTGAGCAGTCGCTCACTAAAAGTGAACGGTAGTTCTTCTAGGTGAGTCGGCTAATTCCGAAGATAAAGAAGAGCTTGTTCACGTGGGTTTTGTGGACTGTAGAGCCAAAAAAAAAGGTCTACTAATTGCATCAAAGTCGATTTAAGGGGGGTATTTCATCGAAAAGTGGGGGTGTAACTTGATTCTGAGGGGTTAGACCTAAAAAAAGGTCTGAAATAAAACTGAGCTAGTGAACAGTGAACCGTTCAAAAGAACTAGTTCTTTTCGTGGAGTGATCAAATGAACACCGCTCTTTTTAGTGAGTCACTTTGCCCACCTCTAATAGAATGGTCATTATTAGTAGGGACTTAAATCTGCCAGTTGTTGACTGGCAGGGAGTTAAGATAAAAAACAAGAGAATACAGGTTTGCAAATACGTTAGTGAGGGATGGTAATGTTACACAAGTAGCGGAACAGAGTACTAGGCGACAAAACATGTTGGCTATCTTAATAAAGCCTGATGACAGTTTTGAGCGGTCTCAGGATAAAGACGGAATAAGTGATAATGGATATTACAGGGTTTCATCAAAGCAGAACGCAGAAGTGAAGGTGGTTATAGATAAATTTATAGAAAAGGACTTCACTGAATTGAAAAGATATTTCAGAGAAAGGTTCAGTATTTGGAAGAAGAGTGCCAGTACATTGGAAAGTGGTTGGGAAAAGTTCAAGGAGATCATAATTAAAAGAGCAAGAAAAGGGGGGGGGAGAGAAAAGTTCATTCCAAAACAAAAATATAGTACAGAACCTGGGAGGAGAGAAGGCTTAAGAGTTTGGTTGGGAGGCTATGGAGTGAGCCCCTAGGAATATTTATAGTGATGTTAGAAAACTGAGGTGAAGGGAAGGTGTACAGATATGGGTAAGGATGGGAAAGTAGTTACTGTGGTTTGCAAAAGGCAAAGATATTAAGTAACTGTTTTCATTAGGCCATTATGGAATATCATTCTGGTACAAGATAGGAAAATCTAAGGAGGAGATTCTTCTCATGAGTAGTAACGAACTAAAAGAACTGGAAATAAATCCAGAGAATATTATGGGTGAACTAAGAAAGATAAAATAGCATAAAGAGGCTGATGTAGATAATATTACTACAGATGTATTAAAGCAAGAAGGATTTGACCTTGTGCCTTATCTAGTAATATTATTTAGATTGAGTTTGAAGACTTGCTGCTTACCACAGGACTGGAACAGTACCATAGCAGTACCAGTCCATTAAGGATGTGACACAAATAGAGCTAAAAATTACAGGCCAAATAGTCTGACATCAGTGATGGAAAGTTGAAGGAGAGATTGGTATGAAATCACATCGGGAATGTCTATCGGAAGGAACTAGATTGCAAAACGGCAACATGGATATGGGAAAGGACACTCTTGTGAATCTCAATGGGCTATACACAAGATATTGCAAATGAAATGGACTTGGATCTCTCCAAAGCATTTGACACATTGAGCTATAAAATGGTGTCTAATAAAGTAAAACTCATTGGAGTGGATAGAAAAGTTATTTGCTGGTTGCAGGAATTCTTAAAACATAGAAAGCAAATATTTAGGCTGGAAAATGCAGCATCAAAAGAGGTAATGTACGGTAAGTAGGAGTGCCTCAGGGTAGTGTATTGGGACTGCTGCTGTCCATTGTTTTAATGAATGATTGTGTTAATGGGTTGAAATCCAAAAATAAATTGTTTTTTATATAACAATGTTATATAATAGAATTAAAACAGGAAAGGACTGTGAATAGAAACAAGAGGATTTAAATAGGATATCTAGCTGGGTACTTAAAAATGAACTGAAAATAAATAACTAGGAAAAAATCAGCTTATTAAGTACACTGATAGAAAAAGTATTCCTTGTTGAAGATCTTAACTGTAAATATTTTGGCATTACTTTTGATAGTAAACTCACTTGGCCAATTTATAGAAAAAGGGTTCAATACCCTTCACTGATTGGAGAGGGTGATAAGGGAATTGGGTTAAAAAACCTTGGTCAGACTACTGCTTGAATGATTTTATGGGTCTCAAATTTAGAAGTTCGAGGGGGTACAAAAAACTGCAAGAGTTGTTTGTGGAAATTACCGTAGAATGCATTCGGTAACAGATGTGATGAAGGAACTGGGTTTGGAGCCATTGATGTCAGAAGGGGAGTTTTGATTTTTCAAGGCTTATAATCACAATAATGCATGAATGGATATTAATAGAAAGATTAGGAGTTGTACATGGAAGTGAGGATATTACTATAATTATAAGCTGGCACTTGAATTCAGGCAAAAGGGGTAAATTTTCTTTTGAGGCAAGGGATTTAGGGACTAGAATAAATTACTAATGGAAATAATGGACAGTTTCCCCAAACACCGAGTTTAAAGTTTGAATTCATAAAAGGCAGATGTAGGTGTGTGGTAAAAAATGACATGGGGAGGTGGGGGTGTAGGGACATTGCCACCAGAGTGTGAGTGCCCCATCGCAATTTAAATGAAAGTAATGCAGCGTTAGAAAAATTAGTGATGTATGCATATATAATGTGTCTTCTGCATGGCTCTTAATTACGAGGAGAGTTTTAAAAATACAACAGCTCAAATCATTCTTGGTATCATTTTATGTGATACACATGGACAAATAAATCCCAAGGTTACATGCATGTCAGCTACATTCATTACATAAGTATTTAGGCTAACAAGTTTTGCATAATTTTCTGAAATATTTCTTCACTTTGTGTATAAAAGTGGTTTAGCTTTATGTTCAGCCAATCAGCTACAGAACTAATTTCAAAATAAAATCTTTGGCATCATGGTTCATGTTTGTACATATACTGCAAAAGACTTTTTTATTGCCAGCAAGGTACCAATGAATGTTGTATCAGCATTCAGAAAACATACCCAGCTGCCATCGAGGGAGCTACTCCTCTAGAGCAGTATTTTGGGAAATTTACTAACATTCTTTCCCCTCGCCCTCCCCATTGATGAAAGCTTATGTAAGTGTCACATTTTATGTGGATGATTGTGATGTATTTGTATTCAGTCTATTGAATTGTGAATGAATGAAATATGAAAGAAGGGAGAGGGTGAAACTTGATGTTGGTCCATTCAGACCTACTATTCCAAAAGTTTCAAAGGGGGCCACCATGTGTACGGTCTCTATCGAAGGAACGAGTCTTCATCAACAATGGTGTATGCCTTCTCTCCATATGCCTGTGGAGAGGTTTGGGATTTAACTGAAGTGGCTTCAGGTAACCTCAGTGTGGTGATTAAGAATTATGAAACACAACCTGTCCTACCCCGTCCTCCAAATTTCTTCCATCAACAGGACTCAAACCAGCTTACCTCACATCACCATCACAGTGAAGCAACCACCTGTGCTTATGGTGTGGGTGAAACAGTAACATAAATTTAGAAATTTTATAATATATTTATTACAATCGCAAGCATCATCTATTTTTTACGGTGATTCAATAGCCCTGACCTGTTCTTGGTATTAGAGTCAAATTTATATGTTATGAAAATTCATTCGCTTATAATTTCTTGTATGTAATATATCTTACGACAAACTTCTATGACATTCCTGAGAAGATCTGAGATACGTTAAAAAAAAAAAACAGCAATAAAAGATGGGTATATGAATGTGAGTTGAGGTGAAACAAACTTATGTTTACATTACAAGAATGAGAAAAGTCATATATTGACTGTCTCTGATATGTTTGTCTCCTTGTCAGCGTCCAGTAGTCATTCAGTGCCAGATCCGGGGGGGGGGGGGGGTGTCAAACTTCAGGGGGCAGAAAAATCATGTTTTAAAAGGGGCAAATTAAAGGGCAAATTCCTGTGGCAGTGACCCCCCCCCCTTTTTTTAGCTTTACTGACCTGAGCAGCAACTCAGGGAGGGTGGCAAAATCATGAATAGTTCTGTACTGCCCCAAGTGGCAAATTCATGTTGAAGAGGCAGTAATCTTAAGTTTTTGCCCTGGCTCAGAAAATTCCTAGATCCATCACTGTAATCATTGTTCCATTTTACAGATCCTAACTCGTGATGATTTTCGATGTAAAACAAAGTTCACAAATAGAATTACACACAATGATTTTTTTCCAGCAATTGAAACATTAAAAGTGGGGGAGTAGAGCAGAGAGTTAAGGAAAAAGAGGGGATACTATGAATATTTAAATTTTGATAAGTTGCATGTGTGCCAGTAAAGAGACTTCTTATCAATTTGATACATCATACAGAAAATTGTGTAATGATTTATTTTTCAGTTGATGTTAAGTGTTCTTTTGTGTTTACCTTATATACATAAGCAAATCTATTGTGCACAACATTTCAACAGCTTCCTACACTGTCTTTGTCAGTTGTTGCAGTATTCAACAAGCTGTTTTTCCAGTCGCACATTTTTGCCTTCAGTAACCTCAATTCTGAATGAAGCACTATTTACAAAACAATGTCACTTTTCTATCTGATTCAAGAAGAAAAACCAATGCATGGTTGATATCAAATAATTTTCTCACATTTTAATTCTAACTGCATATGAATGTAGCATTTCTTACAGTCTTTATCTTGGATAGTAATCATCCTATTTATTAGTCCTCGTGTTGGCTAAATTTACCATTTTATTAATATCTGTAAAGCTCCTTTTTATAAAAAAATGATTAATTTTGTCTGTTAACATTCCTTATTAAACATCATACACTAATCATCCAGAACATTATGACCATCTACCTATTAGCTGGCATGTCCGCCTTTGGCACAGATAACAGCGGCAATGCATCTTGGCATGGAAGCAATGAGGTCTTGGTAGTTCACTGGAGGGAACTGGCACCACATCTGCACACACAAGTCACCTAATTCCCTTATATTCTGGGGAAGGGGTTCTGACACCATGTTCAATCACATCCCAGATGTATTCGATCATGTTCAGATCTAATGAGTTGGGAAGCCAGCACACCAATTGCAACTCGACACTGTGTTCCTCAAACCACTCCATCACACTACTAGTCTTGTGACATGGCACATTATCTCATTGAAAAATGCCACTGCCGTTAGGAAACATGGTCGTCATGAAGGGTTGTATGTGATCTGCAACCAGTGTACAAAACATGGATAGCATGCTCACTGATACTACATTCATTCCTCGTCAGGTGACGCTGCTATCGTCTAGACTGGTTTATATGGATAGTAGGTAGGTAGTCATAATGTTCTGGCTGATCAGTGTATTGTGTATTCATGACTTTTGTTATTTCAGAATTAAATATCACAACAATATAGAAAATAAATAGACTTGGCCATAGTCAAAAAGAAGCATACCAAAATAAACATGAAAGATGCATTTGCAGTTAAAGTATTTTTTGTTAAAAAAAATAGGCTAATATATATATATAATCAAATAGTAGATTTAGGTGTGAGCAGCTTTTTTTATTGATGACCTATTTATTTGATAGACTTATTTTATCAGTTCATGTTCATTATAAAATTATGAAACACAAGTAATTGGGTCGTAATGAAGAAATTTATGTACATTACCCAATTTTCTCTCTCCATAATGTGTCTCAAGTTTATCTCATTTTACTGCTAATATGACTGTTCATGTCGGCTTCATTTAACTAGAATAAAATGAGAGAAATATTAAACTTAATATTCTCAATTTTGCATGCTATATGTGTTTTTCTTTACTAAAATTATTTTTATTAACCAAAATTTAATTCAATTTCAGATGTGCTTAGACAATGAACGCTTGAAGAATTTACCAGCTGATGATGGAAAGAGCCTATCTGACCATCTGGCACTACTGATAGGCAGTGTTGGTGAAAACTTATCACTTCGTAGGGCAGTTTGTTTTCATGTTGGAGCAGAAGTAAAACTGGCAGGCTACGCCCATCCAGCAGTGCCAGCAGATTCAAAGGTTCTGCTTGGGAAGTACGGAGCTATTTTGGCATTTAAGGAAATTTCTCCTTCCTCTGTGCAGAAGCTGCCAGTAGAGCAAGTCGGAAGACAGTTGTGCCAACACGTAGTTGGTAAGGCAGATGTAATTTACACTTTTATTTTATTTTTCTCTCTCTCTCTCTCTTTTACAGGCCCACTAATGATATTGTGACCCTATTTCATTTAAGATATGTTAACAAATATTATACGGTCTGTATGTTTGGATAAGTATGAAATAGTTTAAGATGAACACACTATCTCATATCACAAACTTTAATATTCAGCTGTGCTCTTATTGAATTTCCTATTTGATTTTAAAGATTTGGTCTTGAAGGATAAAAAATAGGGGGGGGGGGAGAGAGATTGATACGGTTAACTGTTTTTTATACTCTTAAAAGAAAAAAAAAATCATATTCACCGAAGAATTTAATAAAATAGTTAAATGGTAAATATGATTACAAAGTAAACTGACACAAGTTGATTTTTCTTAAGCTTTTTTTAACACAGAATAAATTGTAATTATGATTATCATTTCTCTTTTTGCAAATAAATAAATATATCGGACAATTTGCGATACTTCAATCTCACTGTCTTTCCTTCCAATTAACCCCTTAATCTACAATGACGGGCATAGCCCGCGTACGATGATCGGGCCAGAAGTAAATATTACGGGCATAGCCCGCATACGATGATCGGGCCAGATGTGAATATTACGTGATACGCAATTACAGTCTGATGCAATAATTGTGGTAGACGCAAGTATTACAAAATGTTTATTTATACAAAACTCCAAAATATAAAATTAGTAATCTGTAACGGTATGATATATTTCAAAGCATTCTGGTACATGTAACGGAAGTTTACACTTTTTACACTCCCACGTTGTTTCTTTACGTTTTTTATTTTTGTGACAAACTGTACAATGTTTTGACGGTCTTAATTTAGAGGGTGTTGGATCAATGTGCTTTGGAAAATGAGCCCATTCCTTCGCGTAAAGTCTGTCTGGCACATCTCCGGAAGATAATACGGCTCATTCTCTATAAATTGGTTTTGGCATTTTCTTCAGTAGAGATTCAGCTATGTTGATCTTATAGTCGACATAACATTGTTTCTTTCCATCATTCAGTTTTTTCCATAAGATGTAAGAGTTAAAAAGACCAATATCAAACAGATAATTTTATATATATATTTCATGAATTTTCTCATCACTGGAAAACATGCAAATATTTGATCTTGGAGATCAATTCCATTCATTCTCTTGTTATACTCTGCAATACAATTTGGTAGAGATGGGCAAAACAGCTTTTTTCCAGTAATACGTTATTCAGTTATTGCTTCTTTTATCTAACCGCTTTTTTTAACCGTTAGAAATAACGTATAGTTATTTTGTTCTGAAGTAATATCTGTGGTGACGCTACTAAAATCTCTGCTCAGAAACGCTCTTCTCTTGTTGAAAAAGCCGGAAATGTCAAATAACCGGATGTGACGAATATAGCGGCCCTGACGTCACGAAAAGCCGCTTATTAGCGTTATTTAGCGTTTAACGATACGTCACGAATAGCGGCTTTCAAATAAGCGGCTTCCTAATAAGCGGCTTTCAAATAAGCGGCTTCCTAATAAGCGGCTTCCATAGTAACTGTCAGAGACTTTATATACGCCTTCGACTTGTGTTTATGTATTTGTTTAATAAGCCGCAGTGATGCCTTGATAAATTAATATAGAATTTTAACACGACCAGCTTTAGCGGTTTGTGTATAACGTAATTTACGGACGTACGATAAAAAAAAAAAAAAAAAAATGCGAAGTGGTCAGTTTTGATTACGTGTTAATATATTTTTCTGTTTGAAACTAATGAATTTGTAGTATGAGTTTTTATGAATATATGCAACAAATACAGAAGATTAACTTTGCTGAAAGTAAACAATTTTTCAGTTTGGCTATTAAGTTTTGTGTGGCTAATTGGCTATAGTTATATGTATGGCATACTTTACATATGTTATGTGTCCCAATAACAGACCAGCTGCAATTTAAATATGTTGTTCAGACGTACATAAAAGTAATTTTAAATGTAAATATGATTTGCTGTTTTAAACTAATTGACTTGTGGAAATACTAGCACTTTTCGATGGTTTCTCCATCTGTTGGTAGCTATCGCAGTTAATAACGGTTAAAGGTATTAAAAAGCTGTTTACATAGGTAGTGTCCTCTAGTGATCGCTATCGAAGTTAATAACGCCTTCAACTGGCAAAGACGATATAACACATGTACACAGCTGTAACAAAAAGCATAATCAAGTGGTTTTTGATGGATGCTGAAAACCAGTTTAATGGTCACTAAGTCGTAGAGAGATGATAAATTTTGGACCCTATCGCAAATAACACCTGCAAAGTAGTATTTAACGTCATCAGCAGTAGCGACATCTGTTGGGCGCTATCGCAGTTAATAACGGTTAGAGGTTGAAAAAAGCGGTTTACATAGGTGGTGTCCTCTAGTGATCGCTATCGTAGTTAATAACTATTATTTTGCGATGGTAGTGTCATCTAGTGGTATTTATTGCAATTAATAACGGTGAGAGACGGTGACTGATGCACTCGTCGCGGGCGGTCGACGAACATTTACAGCGCTGTTAGAGAGGGAAGTGCTGACCGTTATTTGAATAACTCCAGTTATCGTTTTGGCCGCTACTTTCTAAACGGCGTTTTTAAAATAACGGTTATTTGTAGCCGCTTAGTTATTTGTGACCCATCTCTACAATTTGGTTTTAGAGTGCCCTTGGATCCTTGTGAAGTCATTTCGACTGCTTCATGTTTTGTCGACAGCATATATACATTTCGCTTGCCTTTCCATTTTATAGCGAGTATTCGGTTGCAGCTTCTTATTGCGTATTCGCCCCTTGTTAATTTTACACTGCACAAATCTTTTGGCATGTTCTTCCTATTCGAACGTACTGTGCCAATTACATTTGTTTTATATTTATATGATAATGTCATAAATAATTTTGGGGAAGAATACCAATTGTCTATGTACAAAGTGTGCCCCTGTGCAACACTGACTCGGAAAGCTCTTTGACAACACTTTCTGAAGCGCATCTTCACAGTTTATTTTATCGTGGCCGGTATATATTTTAAATTCATAACAATAGCCGGAATCGGACTCACATAATTTATAAAATTTAACGCCAAACCTTGCCCTTTTGGATGGGTTGAATTGCTTATAAGATAGACGCCCCCTGAGTTTCATAAGAGATTCATCAATAGAAATGTCTTTTTTCATTATATACATTTCTTTAAATTTTTTGTTCAAAAAATTAATCACAGGTCTAATCTTGTTCAATTTATCTGTATTGTCAACCAGATTATTGTTTGAGAATTGCAAGAACCTTGTAATTTGTAGATATCTGTTCAGAGGCATTGATTTTCTAAATATGGGTGTTTCGATAACAGCCCTCTTCGACCAATTCATTTGGATTCTTGGTTTTTGACATTATTATGGTCAATGCGAAATATCTATTAATTTCGGTAGAGTCTACAGGAAACCAAGTGTCATCAATTTTTTTGTGTTGTATGTGAATTTTCTCGTATTTGATCTGCATACTGATTCGTTTCGGTCACAATATTGTTCCAAAATATATCATCAAATTCTCCTCTACTTCCTCCTAATTGACATAAGGCTGCCTCTCTTATGCCAGGAGTCATCGTGTAGTCCCAGATTTTTTGACTATTTCTTATTTCTTTCCAAAGCCAGGACTCTGGTAGTTGATCGTCGTCGAATGTATCATCAATAATTATTCGCCTATACTTTCTTCGAAAATTACATATTTCGTCACTACTGTCACTTTCATTAGCAAAATTAATAGCACAATTCTCACTGTTTTCATCAGAAAATCTTTTTCTAGAGAACATCTTGTGGGGTTGCTTCTCTATAATTTGTGAACGTAAATTTCGACGTGCGAATGCTATCAAGAACAACTAGAAACTGATCACAATACGAAGAGATAATAGAAATACATCACGAGCCTAGTCTGTGCTATTTACAAACCGTGACTGCTCTACCACGGGCGATGCCCGTCATGTTTACGATTGCCCGGATTATCGTGTTACACAAGTCGTGTGAACGTCCCAAACGCTGCACGAGCTTGTATACAATTTCGACCCAACATCTTCGAATCTAAATCGTAGGTTAAGGGGTTAAGCAGGGCATGTTTGGTTTATAATATAATGTAAAGATTGGCATAAATTGAAGAAATTTCCTGTGGGGTTTTTTTTTTTTTCACCTATGTTTGTAACTAACAAAGTTCTTAATAAAAGTTGCATTTTCTTTACATTCTGATAGAAAACTTGAGTTCAGACATTTCTCTAACCTGCTTTTGTGACTCTTTTCATATGTAGCGATGATTTGATGTTATGGAGCTATTTGTATAAATATAATTAAAGTTTTAACTGAACCTTGAGAAAAATGTTTTACCTGCAATTGTTATGAGCCACCTTTTATTTCTGCTGTTGTCTACTAATCATTCTATTACTTATTTTTTGTACTGCTAACCTTCAAAATTTTTCAGTATAGAATGATATTTCTTTATATTATTCTGATTTAATTAAACAAAGGAAAAAGGAAACTGCTTTAGGCGATACAAATTACAAGGAAAGGGAAAATGACTCATCACTCACATAAGTTGAAGGCAGCGACAGGAGAAAAACATATATCACGAACACAAAAATACACAATATTTCGGTCTTAGACCTTCTTCATGTTAAAGAGAATGAGTCGTGGTTCCGGAGGTGTCCACATGTCGAAGTTTCCTACATGGAACCACATGACTCATTCTCTTTAACATGAAGAAGGTTTAAGTCCAAAATATTGTGTATTTTTGTGTTCATGATATATGTTTTTCTCCCGTCACTGCCTTCAACTTTGGTGAGTGATGAGTCATTTCCCCTTTCCTTGTGATTTTTCTGATTTATCTCTTTCCCAGAAAGGATACTGAATCCATTATAGATGGATGATCTTTGGTGTGCTTTGAACATGCATTAGGGTATGATAAGAATGTCCAGTAATTATCTTTTAAATATTTTTTTTCTATTGTCTGAATTGGTTTCTGAGAATTACTGATGATATCTATCTATGTAATCTATACGTATCAGAAGAAAGTGTGCACTATTAATGATCTATAGAAAATGAATCAACAGTTGTTAAAATTTGTGTTTCTGTCTTTGCATGTGTTTGTATGAACAGGATTCACGAAGAAACCAATTGTTAGATTTCGAATAATGTGCAGCTCCTGGACATGGTGTAAAATAGAGTACATTTCATTTTCAGGTAAAGTCGGAAAGCTGAGTCATTTAAGATAGTGTCCACAGATACATGATTTACACAAGAAGTGTGGTCAGATTTATTTAAGTCAAAATGCACATCGTGATTTCAACATACAAATCCCCCCTCTCACTGGTGACATGTTAACTGTGACATGAGCAGTTCAATCTACATATTAACAGTCATGTAAATGAAGTTGCATGTACAGCACTTCAAGATATCTTCAGGTTGGCATCAAAATGAACCAGATTTGGACGGAGTTGAAAGAAGTCCATCATTATTTTAGATTCCATTCTTCTTCTTGGCATAGTTTGTTTCAAATTGTATCAAAGAAAATTAAACATGAATGTTCAATTTAAATTTGATTAATGATTTATAATTGTGGTAATAAATTTTCGGTTGTGTCTTTTTTCTTGGTTATTTAGCTTTTGTTAATGTTTCATTTTGTGTTCCTCTGCTTTTATAGTTTTTGTTTCCCTTTAAGAGCTAGTAATACTTCAGTTTATTTATATAAGGACTGTAATATGGTAAGGAAGAATTTTTAACGAAAGTCTGTAATGCTATGATTGGTGTGGAATGAATTTCTCCAGTTAATGATATCAGAACTTCTTTATGAATCTTTTCAATATAATGTAGGTGAACTGGAGCTGCAGTGTTAACAGTTCCAATACACTGCTGATTTATAGGCTTGATGTGTATTTTGTATGTCTTATTTACTGTTCACATTCAAAAGAATTTGGTTATGTACTGGTAGTTAATTTTAAGATTATTTTCCTTTCATTGCTGAATTATTGAAAAATCTTTGCAGTTTGTTATATGGTAGGTAAAATTATTTTTTATGTCATCACAGTGACACTGTTGAAATGCCTTAGAAGTGCACAAGTTTATTACTGATCTAGAACTTCATTTGCTTTGTGTTAGCCTTTCAACTTTTACAAACAGACTTTCGGTGAATGATAGAGTCTTATTGGTGTTAACTGGTGAAGGCAACATTAAATGTTCTGATAATCAAGTGATATCTGGTCAGTAAATAACAATTAATGCAAACAGTGATAATTTTAAAACATTGCTTCAGACTCTGCCTTTTGCTTGCTGCTGTTGTTGAATGAATATATTTTGCTTAATAATAGTATGTCACCATCCTCACTGAAAAGGTTTTGTTCTTTCAAAGGTTGGAATGTATGCAAACAGTGGCTATTAAAAGTAAAAAAAAATTCAGTGACAACTACTCCCTTTCTGTCATATCTAACATGTGTTTTCTGGAACCAGAGAATTCGTTTAGTCACAGTAATGAGAAAAAGGGGAGATTCCAAAAATTTCCATTAGGACTAACATGAGCAGGAAATGATCTAGGTGGGTTGAAATAAAAATTACAGGTAGGACAATTAGTATGGATCATTTGATTGACCCATGGGTTGCAGTCCCTTCTACATACAAGAAACTGAAAACCTCCAAAGACCAGAAGCAGTGGAATAGCAATTAATGTGAATCGAGGAATTCTAAGTTCATTTTCTCTCCATCATTCATATTTGTCAGACTATTTTATGTTTTACAGCTTACACAAATGTCTTGTATTTGATGGTAACTGATTACGTAATCTGCATTGTTTTCATAGGCATGAAACCTGATAAAATCGGTGTTGTGGGTGAAGACACTCCGGCTGAAAATCCTGATGATGAGCAGTGCATGATTTTCCAGGAATACTTGCTAGATCCTGCTCTTACAGTGAATCAAGTTCTCAGTGATGCAGGGGTTGCACTGTTGGATTTCACACGATACGAGTGTGGAGAGAATGCAGAAGGGATTGTTCCAGAAAACACTAATATCAAATTAGAAGTTAGTGGCTAAATTGGTGATTAACATGTATTTGTACACAATTATGTAACCGAAGTGAAAAATGACTGACTGTGATTGTCTTACAAAAATTAAAAGAATTCAACAGCACTTTTTATTTTGCCTTTTAGCTACAGATTAATCTGTATAGGAAAAGTACCCTTTAATAACAATTTCTTTAGAACTTTTTGTAAACAGTTAGGAAACATTCAAATATTCTTTGGCTTTAAAAATGCCACATCTGAGTAAACAATAAATTTACAGATGTTGCTTTAATAAATAATATAGAGTATTGAAAACTGTAAGCAGTGTATATCAATTTTACATCAACTTAACCTGTCTCTGATGCTTCTTTTCATTCGTAACTGATTTCCACAGCCACATACGACAGTCTTTCTTCCAAACAGGTGCTATGTCTTCAGGTGAATACTGGTGACCCTGATAATTCAGGACCTCTGATCCTACAACATGCATCTGCATGGAACTCTGCTCTCGTGTCCGGATGCTCCCACGGTACGTAGGTTGTTGAAGGCATCCACAAGGACACTGTGGGCGGTTCGACAAAGGAGATTCAGTCGTCATGTCGGTGTCTTCCTGATGCTTTGCTGTCATATTGCTTATGCGTAGCTCCTCCAAGGCGCCTGTGAATGAATGGCGTTCCCTTAAGGCCTGTTCAGCTTTATCAAAGAGTCTTGCTTCAGGAGTGGACAGCGACCTTTGCAGCATAGATTTCAGCGGATCATTCATTTCCATTTTTGCAAGAAAAATTTGTTTTCCACACTGGGAGTCTCATATCTTGAAAGGAGTAAAGCAGAACTGAAATATTGAGGGAAACATGCTTTTAAAAAATAGATTTGGGTGGGGGCACTCTCATTTCTTTAATGTTTTGTTTGAGACTTTAGGCACTATTATAAAAAAAAGGTTTTAATCAACCTTTAAGAAAACAATGGTAATTACTTCTCCACATTGAGGTACACCTGTAGTGAGATGAAACTGACTTTTCTTTACACACCTCTTATCAGATCTTTGTAATCTTAACATCATTTTCTTATGCTAATTTACTTATATTATCTTTGGTTTATTTAATAACTTTTCAAACTCTGGGTACACATTTCAAATATTTAACCAGCCACTTTCACTTTGCTCTGTTTCACTGAATTTGAACCAACCCTCATGCACTTTTTAATGGCTACACCCTGTGTACACAAGTTTTTTCTGTTATTAGGGACTACACCCAAAATTTTAAAGGTTTTTTTTTTTGTACCTGTTTTACATCAATAATATCCTCCAGTCATGGTGGTGTGATGGATCCTTATCCATTGTTACTTCTGTTTTAACATAAGAGATTTTAAACTTCTCAAAAGCATGTTCTTAATTTATTTTGATGAGCATCCATGTTAAACCCAGGAAACAGCTACCAATTCTGAAATTGACAGTTTTCTCTGATGCTAACTTTCATAAGATTTAGTTTATTGGTCATTGGAGGAAATTAACTTTTAAATAAAGTCAGTTTAATCACTCTTGCAAAAAGCTGGTAAAAATCATGCCAATTCATCTACATCTAACACCTAGGAAAAAACTAGCAGTATAATGCCTGTACTTTGATTTCTACACCTAAGGCCTAAAAACCTGTTCCTGAAGGCTTACTGCTAAGGGAAAAAAATAATCTATCTTGTGCTAGTTATGCTCAAATATTGAGAATTATGTTTTAAATTGAATTGACTAAATTTGTTTTGTGATGTTGTATTTCAAGTAGTAGTTATAAATTGTTGAAAAACATTTTGGATCTCAGAAAATTTTCAAAAAGATGAATTTTCACGACACGTTGATTGTCCAACTCATAAAATTATCAGTCAAATGATATATTTAATTTTTGGTCAGAGAAACAAATTTGTTAAAATATCTCTCGGCAAAAACTCCAAAATGAAAAGATTTTCAGTAGGAAAATAAAGGTGACGAGAGGATTGATTATTCAAGATTTTTTTTTAAATACCTATTCAAATTATGGAATAAAAAATATCAGGCATTATCTGAGTATGCTGCTTGTCTACGTTCATTTAATACCAATGAAGGTTATGAAATAATACATATAACCTCAATATTTCTGGCCATTGTAGCCTGTGAACAAAGGCTGGGAGCATAACGTCACAGGGTTACAGACATGGCTACGCATGACCAAGCTTAGCCTTTTATTAGTACTGATGAATTGTTTAAACTTCCGTTTAAACCATCAATCGTTTATTTTCCAAACCATACATTATAATTATGTCTAGGATAATAAGGACTAGAACAGTGCACAATTGCAAATGTTTAAGCTAAGAGGGTCAAAAGTTACAACTTTTTTGAAGAGGCTAAAAGTAATTTAGATCCATTAAAGATGTCATGGTTATGGTATTTCCTCTTATACTATTTACTAATAAACTCATAAAGCAATAAGCATAACACATTCAAAACAATTCCATACTTGGATCCTAACTCAAATCAATTCTCAGTCCAATTTCATAAACAAGTAAAAAAAATCCAGGAGAACTTGGTGAACAAATAAGAGTTTCAATTTGCCATGCATTATGCTATGTCTGGCTAGAGTTTGAACCTCATAGTATTCCGGTGTACTTTTTTTCCCCTCATACACAAAGTAGAGGTGGAAGGTAATAATTAACTGTTTAAAAACCAGGAGACCTTGAATTTTCAAAGCGGGTGCTTTAGAAATGAAATACCAGATATCTCTGATAAACAGGTGCACTTGCTAAATTCCTTCAAATAATTACACTATACAGTTAATGGAATGTTGATCTGTGTGTCTGCTAAAATTGCAAACAATTTACATCCATCTTCAACCAAAGTCATGATAATATAACTGTTTGCAAGTCACACAGCGTCCTAAAAAACACATTTTTGAAGTTTAATTTTCATCTCGAACTCTCTGTAATAAGTAATGGTTTCCTAATTTGCCATTAGTACTGCCACCTTTACTCTTCTACCAAAAAAGGTAATGAAAAGTTCCTTTCTATTCCTTGATCAAACTTACAAGAACTATGCCAAACAACTGTAAACTAGGTGCAAGTAGATTTAATGTGAGTGATTAAGGACCGCAACGATTAACATCTAATGATCCAGTCCAAAAAATAAATTCATCTTAAAATGCCATCTGCATTTAAATAGGAAAATAATAAGCTTACAAAAAAGAAAAGGCAATAAAAGTATTTAGATCATCTGCCAATATTATTACTGGACAAACAGGTCTCAACATTCCAACATATCATATTCTGAATTATACAATATTTGGTACGTAAATACTTCATTTAATAGTAACAAAAGTCAGAGGGCACTTTTTCTTTTATTATTACTTGAGATTATATCTTCCTCTTTATAAACTGATATCTTTTTGATGCAACCTGCACAGGTCAAAACATAAGGAAGAGAATAATAACTTTACTATACCAATACACAATGATATTGCTGATATCATAATAGGCACAGACAGTTGGTTAAAACCGGATTTAAGTTCCGCCAAAATTTTTAATAGTAACAGGAACATTTTCTGTAAGGATAGGTTGCATTCCCAACGAGGTGGTGTATTTATCGCTGTTAGTAAGTACCTCCCATGTAGCGAAATAGATATCCATACTGTCTGCGAAATCATATTGATCAAGCTCAACATAGCTAGGACAAAACTTAGGCTCCTTCTATCGTCCACCAGATGCAAGTGTAAATATTGCCGAGGCCTTAAGAAATAATGTAAATAATATAGCACGACAATTTCTGGATCATACAATAATGCTAGGTGGTGACTTGCCAGATATCGACTGGAATAATTACGTTCACGTTACTGGGGCCAGGGATAAAGCAGCTTGCGAAATCCTTCTAGACCTCTTCTCAGATCACAATCTTGAACAGCTTGTAACTGAACCAATGAGATGCCTCAACGGTAACGAAAATATTTTAGATATAGTTGTTACAAATAGGCCTGAATTATTCACGGATATTTCTACCACCGCAGGAATAAGTGATCACAAAGCTGTAATTGCTACAGTAAAACTAACAACCACGCGCACAAAGAGAAAATCGTTTACAGATTTGAAAAGGCTTCAAAAGAGAGTTTTAGAGCGTATTTGAGGCATAATTACCATACCTTCTTTGTAGCAGGAGGCACCGTTGAAGAGAGGTGGCATCGATTCTTACATATAGTCGGGGAAGGTATGAACTTGCATATACCGAGACAGACAATCAGGGAAGAGAACGATCCCCCATGGTACACACAGGAGGTTAAAAGGTTACTCAAGAAGCAAAGGAAGATACAAGCACGTTCAAAAAGGACGATGCATCGGATTGATTTAGATAAGTTAGAGGAGATAAGGGGACGTGTTAAGAATGTGATGCATGAGGACTTTCGTGCCAATTCTCTCTCTAAGAACCTCACTGAAAACCCTAATAAATTTTGGTTGTATGTAAAAAAAAGTTAGTTGTAGTGGGAACAATAAGCCAGTTCTAATAAAAGACACACGGGAAGTTGAAGACAGCCACGACAAGGCTACTGTATTTAATACCGAATTCAAAAATTCATTCACGCGCAAAAACATGGAAAACATCCCCACTTTACCACATCATGTGGAATTAGAGATGGATCTGATAGAAATTGATAGCGTAGGTATTGTAAAGCAATTAAAACTCCTGAAGTGGGGTAAAGCGCCAGGTCCCGATGGTATACCGCTAAGAGTATTTTCTGAATATGTGGAGGATATTGAACCATTTCTGTCAGATATATTCCGTAAATCATTAGAAGAGAGAAAAGTACCTTCTAGCTGGAAAATAGCCCAGGTAATTCCCATTTTTAAGAAAGGAGATCGGAGTGATCCTATGAATTATCGACCCATATCTCTAACATCGGTCTGCAGCAGAATTCTGGAACATGTCATATGCTCGAACATTATGATGTTTCTAGATGAGAATAAGTTACTTACATCGTGTCAACACGGATTTTGGAAGAAGAAATCGTTTGAAACACAATTGGCCCTATTTTCCCAAGACGTAAAGAAAGTTATCGATGCAGGTTCGCAAGTTTGATGCAGTTTTTTTTGATTCTGTGCCACACAACCGACTTTTAGTGAAGATTTGAGCTTACGGTATTTCGGCTCAGATTTGCGAGTGGATACGTGATTTTCTAACTGTTCGATCACAGTATGTCGTTGTTGATGGGGAAGCCTCTTCTAAGATAAATGTTACTATGGGCGTTCCTCAAGGAAGTGTAATAGGTCCACTTCTTTTCTTAATTTTTATAAACGATGTAGGTGACAACGTCAAATGCTGGTTGCGATTGTTTGCCGACGATGCGGTTATCTATAGGGAAATAAGATGCTCCGACGATTGCTTAGAAATTCAGCGTGATTTGGATGCTATTTTTGATTGGTGCCGTAAATGGCAGCTTACACTTAATTGCAAAAAGTGCAAGGCAATGGGGATAAGTAACAAGAAGAATCAGTTTGTTCAAGAGTACAAAATAAACAATTCAGCTGTTGACACGGTTGATTCTGTGAAGTATCTGGGGGTGATAGTACAAAGCAACGTGAAATGGGACATGTGCATAACTTCCGTCGTAGGCAAGGCTAATTCTAAATTACGATTCATAGGTCGTATTTTGAGGAATTGTAATGCTCATGGAAAGGAGATAGCATATAAAACACTAGTAGGTTCGCATCTGGATTACTGTTGTGGGGTTAGGGATCCGTATCGCAAGGTTCTGATTGACTCAGTGGAGAGGGTGCAGAGGAGAGCCGCTCGATTCATGACTTGCTGTTACAGCCCTTATGAAAGCGTCACAGAATTGATACATAGATTGGGTTGGGATAGTTTGGAAGACAGACGATGTAGCTTGTGTTTGAATTTATTGGAGAATATGCGAAAAATTTAAATTTGGAGTGCAATGAAATACTTCTTGCCCCAACCTATTTAGGTCGCAATAACCGGAGGGATAAGATTAGAGAAATAAGATGCCGTACTGATGCTTTTATGTATTCCTTCCTTCCTCGCACTATTCGGGATTGGAATGGGCGGGTTTAGGATTGGTGCTTAGCACCCTCTGCCACCCACAATGTTTGTGATTTGGAGAGTATGGATGTAGATGATATTAATGATTAAGGAAATAAAAAAATAAATAAAGAAAGTAACCTTTTCATTTGACACAATGTTGGAGGGAGGAGGGTGCAACAAAAAACACACACAATACTTTGGGTGAACCTTTATACAAGTCTGAGAACTGAAGCCATACACTAAACTCTCCTATGTGATTGAAATGAATTTTCTGTTTACTACTGGGTTTAGACTCAGAGAAGTAAGGAGATTCTACAAAGTGAGAAGAGAAAATAATAATTTTGTAAATGAATTATATATGCAAAAAAAAACAAAAAATACAATCTTATTGTGAAAAGACTAAATAATGTTTTATGAAAATTGGCTATTGTAAAAAAAAAAAAAACACTTCACATATATAGATACTTTGTATCTATAGAAGGAAATGTCATTCATAAATTACCTGCACAGTAAAAAGTTATGATCTAAGCAATTAGTAAAAATAATAATCACAATCATTTAATTTTTCCACTTTTGTGGGTCTTCCTCTTCTGATGTGGTTATTTTTAAAGCAAGGTACCATATACCTGCTTACTAGGTCCACTGTATTTTACATTGCACTGATATTTTTTTCTTATAGCTTTACACATCATTGACGTCAAGGTCATTAGAGGTGGGGCTGGAGACAATGAACAGGAAAGAATTCAGCCATGGCCTTTTTAAAAGAAGAATCGTGGCATTCCCCTGGAGTGATTTGGGGAAACCATGGAAAACACAAATCTGGATGTCCAGACGGAGATTCAAACCGGCATCCTCCCAATTGCGAGGCCAGAGCCATTACATTAGCGGGAGGGGGGGATGTAGAAAGCTGATGCAACTTGTGTTCTATGTGACATTTATAGTTTACAAGGCAGAAATTGGGGACCATCCCAGCATACGTCTAGGTGACGCACCCTAAAAACCACAATCAGGGCAGCCGGTGTGCAGGATTAAGACTGGTATCTCCCTCACCCAGTGAAGTGGCACTTTAATGCATTCTTTCCAACTTCAAGAACACCACTTCCAAGCAAGCCACTTTTTCATTCACTCCTATGTTAGTTACCTTATTTAACACCATTTTATGGCTACTCTGCCATGGAAAGTTCTCACACTACACTATAAACTTGCTCTCAATTGTGCATTTCATCTTAAATATCTAGCATATAGTCCATTAACTGAAATTCACATGAATATCTTTTCTTTAAGCCACTTTGCTGATTTCCAAATCAGTTTATTTTCTCTCCATCAATTTACCTACAGCCAATGTCAAACTAATCAGCCTGTTATTTTCAATCTTACTTGCCGCACCTCCTTTACTTCCATATTTTTTCCAGTACTCCAGTAAGCAGGAAGTCTCCAGACTCAATTGAAATAATATTACAAGGTAAGGTACAATGTCAATTCCATTTATTTTTAATACATCTATAGTAATATTATCCACACTGCTCCCTTACACTTTTTTAATCGTTCCCAGTTCCTTCATAATATCTGCAGGATCTATTTAAAATGTTTTAATCTGCTCATTGATACTAACATTGGGAAGCTCCTTTGATTTACACACTCCCATCCCTGAACAAGAGTACGTAATGGTCTTATGTATCTGATTCATTAATCTTTTCTCCATCATATCTACAATTGTCCGAGTACCTTTCGTTTCCCTCAATTTTCTAACATTGCCATATAAATTTCTAGATGCATCATTGAGTGGTCTCCCTGTACTCATAATACTTTTCATAAAACTATCTCCAGCTTCCATCGTAGAGGCTTTTAATTCGTCGCTTAGTTGTTTCTAGTATTCCCTACAACCTTGCTGTCTTAACTCTATTCTCATCAACCTCCCTATTATAGTAGGCATGTTCTACACTATTATTTATTTTCTTGGAATAAACATTTCTTGCCTTAATCTTACTCCTTGTAGTGTTCCCACTTCAACTCCACTGTACTTGTGATCTCATTCCAATATAAACATTCGTGACAATTGTCTATGTAGCAACATCTGACTCAAGAGCTTACCACCTGACAAAGCTGGAAGTAAAAATTGACAAAGCCAGCAGTGCACACAAACTCTTGCCCCACTGTATGTTATCCTCTTGATGATGCCAAGATATGTATGACCCTCCCAGCTCCATGTTGAGAGCGAGACTGAGAATTAATGTATGCCCTGAAGGAATAGTAGTCACAACATACCTAAGGAACTTTCATGCCACATTTCCTGCACATAGGATAGATTCTAGGATGCACATGGGTGCACAAGAAAACTTTTAAGCCCCTATTTAATAATTTGAGACGTTAGAGAAAATGTGGCACATTCCATTTACTACTTTTTTTAACCTTTACAAAAATTGCCAAATTTAAATAGTTATCAGAAAGTATCTGTCAAGTTTGAATATCTCAGCTTCTAATACTTAAGAAATAGTGAAGCCTCCCTACTGGAAGTTGTTTCCAGTTGTCCCACAGTATCTTTACAGATTTTAAGTTATAACCAGACTTTCCAGTTATTTAGATTACAGGAAAAATGAATCATTTTCAAAAGTACTATCCTTTCCAAGTGTGCATCTGTTAATCTATACCTGTAAAAGACAGGCTGTTAACTCCGGCCATCTTCTAAGTGATTTGGATAGGTACAATATAGTGTGACTCACCTGCATCACAAATAGTACAATGTTTTTAATTTTTTCATTCTGGTTAACACTTGTATTTGGTTTCAAGAGTCCAGAGCAACTACATGCCAAGTAACATTGAGCCTCCTAATCATTTCACAAAGCTTAGTAAGATTAGGATGCAGGTGTTGTCCCCAAGATATTGAGTCATTTACCTCAATATCCATCCATGTTGTTGGCAAGCAGCTGCCCTTATATTGAGGGACTTTTTCTATATACAGATGTTCTCTTTAACACTATACTCCAAGCAGCCAAGTCAAGATTACCATAATACATTTGACATATCCTAAAGTGGTTGTAGAAATATGCCTATAGTTTATGATGTTAGGGGACTGGTGTATGTGGCTGTATCACATCCATACCTGGCTCCTGCATATAAGGCATGTGTTCACATCATTCCAAATATCTTGATAAAGGTGATACTACAACAGTTACAAGCTGACTAATTGCCTTTGAAGTTAAAACACAAGGATGAGTGATGATTCATTCCAACTATAAGCAAAATTTCCTTTACACCCAATACAATTTTTAAATTGCTGAAGGAACTCCTTACATTGTGGAATAATTGTTTCAATATCACTTTCATTAGATTTTAAACTATCTTACTTTTGAATAACTACCATAGAGCCATTAAATATAGCATCCTTACTTCATACTAGAGATCAAGCAATCAGCCATGCTTTTATTGTTTACTATCTCAAACATTCATTTAAATGCATTTTTGATGCTATTAAAATTGTTGTCAAAGAAGACATCTGTCATCCAAAAAGTATGGCATCGCCAGCAGCATTGAACAAATTGAAGTAGCATATGCTTGAAGCTTTTGGGGAAAGCTGTAAACAATAATAGACATGGCCAAGTTCCAGAAGACAAAACATTAACTCTTCAAAGCATAAAAGATGTAGCTGCAAACACTGGAAGTAAAGGAATAGAGCAACTGACAATTACATTGTAGAGATTCTACAGGCAGGCGAAGATGGTTTTTTAAGCTCTGATTATTTCAGGAGGACAAAATCAATTCTTTCAATTTTGTATCAACAACAACAGTTGAAGTAAATGAGCTGAAATAAAAAACAATACTAATAAATCTGCTAAAATTAAAATCTCCCAACTTCCTGGTCAGTTTTTCGTCAAAAAAGGATCCTCATCCGAAGCCTAATTTTTAAAAGGCAAATACATAAGGCAATTACAAGACATAAAGAAAACAGACCAAAATAACTTATTTTTCAGTGTTATAGCTAAATATAATTTAAAACTATGACTTCATGTAGTAGCAAAAGAATTGGTGTGATAAATATTTTCTCTGGAAATAAGTTTTTTCTACAGAAAAATTTATTTCTCTAAATTTGGGAAAGTATTTAATACATATTTACTTTAGTATTTGTGGAACTTATTCATAATATAACCCCCCCCCCCCAAATAGTGAGGGTGGAATGTAGATACCTGACTGTTCTGTTATGCCACACTTTATGAAGGAGAAAAATTTGAATGAGAGGGCTTGTAACATCTTCCCATTCCCTGGGAACTGTTATAAAGCAGATTGGGAGGAGGTAAACGGATATATCGTTAGCAGTGATAATGCGTATCGATTAACACATAGCAACATAATTCGCATCTTTTTAAACCTTTGTATAGTTTGGCCCTTGTTCATTAGGCTGTATACTAACAAATGTATTAGCTCACAACCTATACAACTTTCTTATACTTTACTCACATCACATAGCTATTGGGCATCACACTCTGAGGCCTTGCATATTTTAATAGGATTTTACTGTTCTTAATATAACAATGCAACTAATTGCAAGCCATGGTGCCATTCTCCATTATACTCAAAATTTTACTAAAAAGTGCCATAGTGGGTTTTTAAGTATGTACAGTATATCTGGAAGTAAGAAGATGACACAATTTACCACCTAGAACTTCTTTCTAGGCTGACACCAAAGAAAAGGTAAGTATTAATATTACAGATTTCAAATAATCCCTTCTATCTCCTTAATGAAATGCGTATAGACAAAATTTCAATGTTCTACCCACTTTGCATATGGGATATATGACTACATTTCATTAATATTTTATCTGGTTATTTTCCTCCTCCATTGTACTTCTCAGCTGACTGATGATAAAATGATCAAAGCCAGAAAAGAATCTGCTGAAAGGAAAAACAAAGAAACCATCAAGGCTAATACTGGGTGTCTGTGCACTGATTTGAATAGTTCTACTGAGTGTCAGTGAAAATATTTCAACTATATAGTTATGGCACATATCTCCCCCCACCACCACCCCACACTAGTAACTGTGTTATCAATTTCTTTTTAATCAAGTTCAGTTCATCAGCTTTCTTCCGCTTCTCCCTACAAACTGATACCAAGATTGGTGGGCTAGCGGTAATGCTTTGGCCTCGCATTCAGAAGGAGATGGGTTCGAATATTGGCCCGGCCATTCAGATTTGGGTTTTCCATGGTTTCCCCAAATCGCTCCAGGCAAATGCCGGGATGGTTCTTCAAAAGGCCATGGCCAAATTTCTTCTTGTTCTGTGCCCTTTGTCCTTTCCTGCCTGTATCAACTTTGACATGGATGAGGCGTAAAGCCATAAAGAAAAAAATAGAAACTATACTTTATTCACCAGTATCAGATTAGCCATGTAGCAAGAGATACCTCTACTACTGCCCTGGAAAATTGAAACCAAAGGGCCTCTTCTTCACATTTTCGACGGGCCCCGCGCTATTTTAATCCGGCTCTGCTCTTCACTAATTTTCAGAGAAAAGATTTATCTCACCAAGTCACTGTCTACCATCTTTTGTTACTACAATTTCTTCTAACTGTTCAATTTGAAATAATTTTTTATTTTTTTATTTTTGCTTGGCCTTTCCATTTCACCATCCATCTGAGCCAAATGCTGGCCGAGACATTCAGCCAAGGTTGGGGTTTCGATTTTTTCACATCATTTCCCCGTGTTCAGTAGTTAAAGATATTCCTGTTTTATTGTAAATGGTTATCTTGATTTTGTTAAATTTAAGATTACTGTTGATTATATCACTTTTAACTGGATGAAACTTTAATACAGTTGCATAATCAAATTTAGTTTGAATAAATTTAAACTGACCTGAGGAAGTTATTAAATTAATAAGGATTTTTCTTTTCTTAAGGAAAAAAGTAGGGTGGGAGGACTGAAATCCCTTAGCACAAATAGGTAACAGAATATAGCTCCACTGAAGTCTCGCAATTCCTTCACAGAAAACAATGCAAAAAAATTAGCATTTTTGAATTAAGACTAATTTACACTGAAACATTAACACTGCATATTTTTACATTCAATTTCTATATGCTACATATACGAAACCCCCAACCTCCTACTTCTTTTGATCCGGCCTCAACGTGTTTCAGCAATGTTTGTCCAATTCATAATGGAAGAAAAAATGTTGTTCTACTAAATCATATTAAGCTGCCCCGATAAGGTTTGCATAAAACTCACATTCTCCTCTCACCAAGGTATTGTTCCCACACACAGCCAGTCAAAATGAAAAATAAAATATTAAATTGTTTGTACCTGCAATACAGTTTAGTTTGACAGTGTAGAATATCATTTATAAATTTGGGACAATTTCAGGTATTTTATATATAATTAGTGTAAGACCATGACCATTTTTTGCGTATCGTCACAGATCTAGAATAGTCCCCGCTTTTAGGATGGAAGGTTATGACAGGTTGACCTGTGTTTCAAGGTGAATAAAATCTTTTGAGCTTGAAGAACTCAGAAGCATTAATAGAGGTAGGTATTAAACATGAACAGGAATGACAGCGCAATCGTAAAATTGTTTCAAAGGTCATAGAGTTGAACTTGTTTAAATACAAACTTGACTTGTATTTGACCCATAAAGTTTTCTACAAAATTTAAAAAAATTCCTGTCTGCTTTGAAAGCATCATATTGTTTTATATTGAGACTGGTAAAACACTCATAATGTAATCATTGATCATAGTATCTATTACGGCCAGAGAACTTAATACAAATTCCATATTATTAAACAGTTCAACAACTCCGAAAACATGAATTGCCAGAATAGTCGATTCGGTAACACGTTTGGTCTGACGTCCACTTTAAATAACCTAATAACTAACATACAGCAAATATTAACAAAGACCATTAGTGAAAGTGGTCAGTAAAATACCTAAAAAGCAAATAAACTGTAATGCGTAAACTTTGGTCAAGCAACAACATTAGTTAGAGTTTTAATTAAATTGAAATTTATTGTAAGCAGGAATGGCAATTGGCATTCATGGTTACAGCAGAGACCATGAGTAATTTATTTTTTTTTTAATTTTTTATTTAAGTTGCTTTCATTAACATGATGTTACTGAAAAGCAGATCCACGTCCCCCCCCCCCCCAGCCACAAAATTTATCAACATTTTTTTAAACTATGAAATGCTACTTAATGAATGTATTATGGCAAGTGCTTTCTGAAGTGTATCCATGAAGTATAGGTTTGATTAATAGGGAATGCTATGATAACCAGTAACTCAAAGAGAGAAATCAAATACAATGAATAAAATTTTTTAGCTCTTGAGATATCATCATATCTCAAAAGTGAATTGGTTAGGTTGAAATGTGGCCTGGACAAAAAAAAAAAATCACTGAAGCTACAGAGAACTATACTTTGGATATGCACAGTGGGTGTTTTGTTTTCTTGCTAGCAGTTGCGGTTATGTTGAAAAGCAGCCTTGATCAGAAGAATATCATGAAAGGCACCAAGGAACTATACCAATTTTTGACATTTGATATCTTGAGAACTAAGCGAGATATAACAAATTCTCCACCTTCTATTTATGTCATATTTATCTTTTTATCTATTTATCTTTTTGTATCAAACAATTAGTATTAAACAATTATTCACAAAACCAGCCACTGTGGCTGCATGTATTAAGGTACTATCGTACTACATCAGGGAGGTAAAATGGTGCCAGGTTTGATTCCCCACATACCAGCCCAGGGCCGGCGTTAGGGAGGGGTAAGCGGGGCAAAAGTTCCTGGGGCCCGAGTCTCCGAAGGGGGCCCGCCGGCCTGGGTGTCTATCTAAATAGAAATCAAATGCAAGTTTTCAAATTTGCACCTATATTTCGAACATTTCTGAATTAAATTTTTCGGGATTTATATATAACAAACAGAGTTAAAAACTTTTCAGGGTTGGGATGGAGGGAGGGGTGGGGGGTGTCTATGAACGCTTGCCCGGGGCCCGAGAATCCTGGCGCCGGCCCTGTACCAGCCATCATGATTGCAGTTTATAGATAGTTTTCTACAATTATCAAGGTGAATCAATCATATTTGCCTTGTAAACTTCACATTATGCAATCAAAAAATACACTTTCAACATAGTTACACGTTTTGCAGACAGATGGCAATACATCCACCTCATAAAACTATGATTTAACAAACCGGTAGTATGACTGATTATATACATGCTTTCAAAAATAAGCACAAGGCTGCGGAAAGAAGAAGTGCTAGAGCTGACCTGTGAAAGAGGAACAAGTCTGTAAAAAAATATGATGAAAGCACTTTGGAAAGCTACAAGTCTAGAGCACAGCACTTCACAGAAGCAAAGCCTTAACAAATAACAATGAATAAAATTTTCTCGGGTTAGTCCATTGATCAAACACAACAGTTCTGCCGCCATTGTCACTGGCAGAGATTGTGATCGCCGAAACATCGGGTTTGATCAATGTTTTTAACTCGGTTGGTTACCTGAGAAAATTTTATTAATTTTCGACACCGAGAAAACCTTTAATCACATATAACATAAAATAAAATAGCACTTAAAATGTTGTTGTATAAAAGGATGTGGAAAATAAAATATACCAATCATTACATTCCAAAACTGTTCCCTTCAACACTTCCTGGATATGTGCCCTCCAAACAGTCTTATCCCTAGCCAACTTTATCCTCTCAAAAAACTATTTCTCCTTCAACTCCCAGATTTATCACCAGATACGCGGCACTGTCATGGGTACCCACATGGCCCCATCCTATGCCAACCTCTTCCTGGGCCATCTGGATTTTTTTTTCTTCCCCTCAGTCCTCTCGTGTGGTTCAGATACATAGATGATATATTTATGATCTGGACCCATGGGGAGGACCACCTCCTTGACTTCCTCAACTCACTCAATGACAATCACTCCATCAATTTCACATGGTCATATTCCCACACCTCTATCACCTTCCTTGACGTAGATATGATAGGGGGCCCTCCATACCTCATTACACATCAAACCAACCAATTTACAACAATACCTACACTTTGACAGTTGTCACACCTTCCACATCAAACGTTCCCTCCCATACAGCTTTGCAATCCATGGCAGTTGCATCTGTTCCGATCATAAATCAACCTCCAGTTACTCCCAAAAACCATCCCAAGCCCTTGTTTCCCGCTGAGACCCCCGTGATCTCGTGGAAAAACAAATTTCCCATGCCATCACCCACAACCCTCGTTCTGCACCTCCTAAAACTAACCATGGACCAACACTTGTCACCCAGTTCTTTCCTGGCCTGGAATCTGTCAACCAGATACTCCGCCGTGGGCATGATTTCCTACAGTCCTTCCCTGAAATGCGTCTCATCCTTCCCAAAATCCTACCCACTGTTCCCCGCACTTGCTTCAGTAGACCACCCAATCAGTAAAACATCTTGGTCCACAAATATTTACCTCCCGACTCTCCTAGACATCCACAGGGATCTTTCCCTTGTAACAGACCACGCTGCAAAACTTGCAGCATGCACTCTGCCACCACTACTTACACTAATGCTGTCACAGGCGAATCTTTCCCTATAATTGGACATGCTACATATGCTACCACTCACCTGCCTCCATTGCACTGCCTCTTACATTGGTCTCACCACTCAACAACTATCCTACATGATGAATGGCCACAGACAAACAGTTTATATTTTTTTATTATATATATATATATATATATATATATATATATATATATATATATATATTAGCATAAACGCAGCTATGCTCAAGATTTTAAAACAGTTTATACTTCCAACCCAGACCATCTAGTGGCTATTCATACAAACTCGCATAATTTGAACAACCTCAACACCTGTTTCATAGTTAGAGCTATTAGAGTTTTTCCAAATACCACCACCCCTTCAGAACTCCGCAGATGGGAACTAGCCTACCAACATATCCTTGACACTCCTGACCTAAACCTACGTTAAACCTGTCACTTGCTATCTCATTTTACAGTCAGTTACTTATATATTTCACCTATTCATTTTATATATTTTCGTACATATATATATAATTATTTTCATCTATAACCAATCTAAATAAAATTATAACTTTTTGAATTATGCTACACAAAGATTATTTTGTTTCACTTTTATCGCTGGTCAAGCTTATCCCCCCCTCCCGGCAATTCTACCACTGCTGGGCGTTTTCCGCCTGTGCTTCATTAATGTGGCAGGTTGGAATGTGACCACATCTTTCCCCCTGCCATATGTTTCGCTTCTCACATGATTAAGACTCATATCGAAATATTGTGCAATTTGTTTATGTTTTTGTGTTTTTACGTGTTCGTCTCGCCCTCCTGCCTTCATCTGTGATAAGTGACGGGTATCTGTTTATGTTTCCCTATCCTATATTATTTTCAGTGGCTTGCGGCAGTTTCTTTGTTTCCATTTTCCAACTGTTAATGGATGATATAGGTGGACCGAAGAACTGTATTCATATACAAATATTAAATATGTCTGATGAAGTAGGCTGTGTGATGGCTCTGAGGAGATGAAGACATTAACACATGACGGGAAGACGTCAAGGACTGCCTCAAACCAGTCGATATATGGATGAGAACTTAAAGGTAATCTTTAAATTAAAATAGTTGTCAGGTTACATAACTCGGTGTGACCGGGGTACAAATTCCAATGAAATTGAACTTGCTGTCAAAAAAGGAATTTCTTTGGGATACAAAGCAGTTAGTGTCGACTTAAAACTGGGTTAATATGAAAACAACTTTATGATTTAATGCGGTGAACAGAAAAGCAACTGACAAATAATTCAGTTAGATGCCAAGACATGTAAAAAAGTTCATCTTCAAAATATTATATGGGAATATTAAATTTATGCAATTGTTAAGTAAACTGAGATTTTTTTAAATCAAATATTGTGATACACTCAAACCTATTACCATGGAGCACATGTATGTATCTTTTCGGAAGTTTCTGGTACGCATACAGCATGGTGAAATTGAGCAAGAAACATAAATAAAGTCAATATGAACCACAGTTTTTCTTAAGAATATGTGTGAGACTGTTTGTGCTTGAAGAAAAATAAGATTTACACGTACAGTATCAAAATGAATATAACATCTGGAATACCATCATAATGTACAAAAATTGAGTGCAATTAATATGAACAGGTTCAAAACAGCAATAAAGAAAATAATTCACTGAAACAAAAAACATAATTGGAGTACTTGAGAACCAAAGACAATATTTGTAATTCTACAAGGCAGCCAATCTAACAGATGAAAAGACACTACAAAACAAAGCTTTGTTCATACACCCAGAAATTACTCTGTAAGCATTATTCATACAGTGCACTTTCCAGAGTGCCTGTGCCTGGTTAAAGACTCCTGGTTCTTACTGTTTAACACTGCACTGGTCGCATGGATTACATATGTAGTCCATTCAAGCCATTTCTAATGGGACTTTTCAGAGTGCGACTACTGCAGGGTTAAAGAGCTCTTCTATTAGAAAAACATGAAAGAATTATGCAACTTGAAACATTTTCATCTGGTCCATTCAGCATTCCAGCCTAACCCCAACTGCCTAAAATTTTCAATAAAGAAAGATGCAAATTTTTATTTCTAATTCATTCATTGCTGCTAGTGATACTAATAAATCGATGTTTACAGCAGCTGATTGCCACATTGAATTACCAGTATTATCCTCAACTCCAATTTATCAAGTAGCTTAGACATAATAAATTGGTGCAAAAGTTACTGATTTATGTTTGACATTTTGCTGCCACTGTAACACATGCTATGAGGTGTTGGAAAACATTTAGTTTTACAGTTTTATAACAAAATTAGTTTTGAAAAGCAAAAAACTGCAAGTGCATTTTAAAAACTTCCTTCTATTCAATGGGTTCTGGGATGCCAAATTAACATTTTTCACTTATGTGGAATGATACCATATTTATCAAACCAATTTCAGAATAAAAATGACTGCAATTCCAGTTTCTTTTTATTTTTTTGAGAATATATTCATCATGTATATAGCGGACAGTGGTAGCTAAGCAAAATAAAGGACAACAATTTTACTGTGCAGAAAATCTTGGAACATCATTCAACAAATTTGAGAAAACATGGTAGTGGCAAATGCTTTAGGACTGGCAATGGCAACAATAGAGTGAGATCAGAAAAGAATTTTGAATATAAATTGAACACAAACATTTAATATCAGAAAACATTCAACACATCAATAGAATAAAATCATTCAAGTTTTTTTTTGCAATTTATAATTTACGGGTCTTGATTACCTTTTATTTTGAATCAACAAAAATCAAGATGAATTAGTTACTGCTACAAATGATTCATTTATTTTGTAAATCTAGATTTAAAAATTGTAAATCCTTGTGATGAGCCAACAATACAGCTGAAATGGTTCTTCCATTAATCAAACTGTTTAAAATACGATCTTCCGCACTTACTGAGTGGAATATGAAACCTCATTAAATCCTATCTGAAATTAGGATTGTTTGCAGATGACATAATGCTATATAAAAGAATCAAAATGATAGAGGATTGTAAACAGTTGCAGGGTGATCTGGAAGATATCTAGTTGGATTGGTAAACATGGGATGAAGATAAATGCAAAGAAGAGTCAGCTTACTTGTTGGAGAGAGTGATTTTAATTTAATTTAATTGCAATGGAGCACAGGCTCCGGTGGCAATTTCCCTACACAGCTATCTTCCCCCTATCCTGCACCCACCTACATTTGCCCTCTACAAATTTTATCTTTAAATTCCTTCAAAGTTTTCGGTAAATTATTCATCGTTTCTCTTGGTAACTCATTCCAATCCCTGACACCCTTACCTAAAAAAGAAAATCTTCCCACACCCTTGTGCCTGAAATCGAGTGCCAGCTTGTGGTCATGGTCATCTTTTCCCTTCCATGCACTAATTTTCATACCTATTGCAATATCTTTCCATGCCTCATCACCAGTATATGCCCTGTACACTCCCATGACCCTCCTCATCCTCCTCCTGTCTTGCAATGAATCCCATTCCAGCTCCTTTATCATATCCGTCACTGATTGCATTCTGCGATAATTTCCAGAAACAAATCTAGCAGCCCTTCTTTGCACCCTCTCCAACTCCTGTATTTGATACGTAAAATGAGGGTCCCATACTACACTACCATATTCGAGCAATGGTCTGACCAAAGTTTTGTAACCCAATTCCTTGACTTCTCTCGTACATCCCCTCATAACTCTCTCCAACAAGTGCAGAACTTTGAAACCTTTTCCTACCACCTGTCCTATGTGTCCTGCCCAGTTAAGTTTGTTATCAAAAGTAATTCCAAGATATTTGCATTTCAAGTCTTCAGCAAGCAATTCTTTCCCCACCTTATATTCATAATTAACCTTTTGTTTTTTATTTGTGTATCTAATAAGCTGACTCTTCTTTGCATTCATCTTCATTCCATGTTTACCAACCCAATTAGATATCCTGTCCAGATCACCCTGCAACTGTTTACAATCCTCTATCGTTTTGATTCTTTTATACAGCATTATGTCATCTGCAAACAATCTAATTTCAGATAGTAAACAGTCAACACAATTATTCATTAGAATAATGAATAGCAATGGTCCCAATACGCTACCCTGTGGCACACCCATTTTTACTTCCACTTCTTTTGATACTACATTTCCTACCCTAACTTTCTGTTTTCTACCTTTTAAAAATTCTTCTACCCAGCAAATGACTTTCTTATCCACTCCAATGGTTTTTACCTTATTTACTACCATTTTATGGCTTACTCTGTCAAATGCCTTAGACAGATCTAGTGCTACACTATCAATTTGGCCTCCCTTGTCCATTTCATCTGAAATATCTTGCATATATCCCACCAACTGAGATTCGCATGAATATCCTTGCCTGAAACCATGTTGCCTGCTTGAAAACCAAGTGATGAGTGGATGTATGAGAGAAGTAAAGGAATTGGGTTACAAAGCTTTGGTCAGACCTTTGCTCGAATATGGTAGTGTAGTAAGGGACCCTCATTTTGCGTATCAAATACAGGAGTTGGAGAGGGTGCAAAAAAGGGCTGCTAGATTTGTTTCTGGAAATTATCGCAGAATGCAATCAGTGACGGATATGATAAAGGAGCTGGAATAGGATCATTGCTAAACAGGAGGAGGGTTATGGAAGTGTAAATGGCGTATACTGGCGATGAGGCATGGAGGTATGTATGAAAAGTAGTGCATGGAAGGGAAAAGATTACCATGACCACAAGCTGGCACTGATTTCAGGCACAAGGGTGTGGGAAGATTCTCTTTTTCAGGTAAGGGTGTCAGGGATTGGAATGAGTTACCAAGAGAAATGATGAATAATTTACCTAAAATTTTGAAAGAATTTAAAGATAAAATTTGTAAAGGGCAAATGTAGGTGGGTGCAGGATAGGGGGAAAATGGGGGTGTAGGGAAATTGCCGCCGCAGCCAGTGCTCCATTGCAATTAAATTACTTTGTACAGACATTTTTACTGATAATTTAATTTAATCAGAGTGGATATCTGCCGAAATACTTGATTACCGCTTCATCTGAATGGAATTGGTGTGGACACAATGTTACCACAGCTAAACAAGCATTTTTTCTGCATCTTTGATTTCTTTTGTTTACAGTTGTCCAAGAAATCTATGTCAACTTGCTCCAATTTGTATTAAGGTATTACCTGCAAACTTAGTCATTCATCATGTCATGTTTATTATTGGTTCCCTCTCCTGTAACTCTTTACTTGAAATTTTTACATATCTGCAGATGTCCTCATTATGTGTTAGGTGTTACTGCAAAATGAAAATAACACAGGGTAATAACAAAATTCTACAATGGCAAGGGAAGAATTTCTAAAAATAAATCTGCATTAATAATTGATACCACAACTTGCCATGAGAAGTGACATGAAGTTTCTATAACTTGACTGGTACCAAAAAGAAAGTCCAGGGGTGGATTAAACAATGAGAACAGCTGAGTACCAATGTAAATTTCCATTATAAAATGTATCTCAATGAAGCAACAAATAAATTTTGGTGAAAAGAGATCATCACCTTGATTTGTTTCTACAATTAGAACATCCTCTAGTTCTAGCTCTACCTCTAGCTGTAATATAAAAACCTTAGGTATGAAAAATGTAACAATATTGCAACTGCAATGCAGAGAATTCCAGATAGGATATCCAGTTGAGTAGTTAAGCCTGGAATGAAGATAAATCCTAAAAGAGTTGGCTTATTAGGAACACAAATCAAGATTTTATACAATTATTCAATGGAAAGTTAATTACTTGTTGAGGGAATAAAATGTAAATACCTGGCATTATCAGTTGACAGTAAGCTACACTGGACAAGGATTTTTGGGAGGTTGTCGGGAAAGGATTCAGAATGTTACATCTGAAGTAAGAGAGTTGGGTTACAAGACTTTGGTAAGGCCTTGCCAAAGTACTCTGTGATGATATGGGAACCAACATTATTGGTACAAAATACTGTAGTAAGTGGGGTGTATAGGAGGGCAGCTAGATTTATCAGCAAAAATTACCAAAGGAAGAACTCAGGAAATGAAATGTTGAAAGGAATTGGTTTTAGAATCATTGCCATATAAAATGAGGGTGAAGAGAATTGTGTGTATGTAAAGTATACTGAAGATGAGTCCTGTGTAAAAACTGGAAGAAGATTTAGAAGCAGCAAGTAGGATAATAACATACTATCTATTGATTTCAAGCATTAGAAAGCAAGAAAGTTTTAATTGTAGTTAGGGGAATCAAGGGCTGGGCTAAGCTGTCTGAGAAGGTGATGAAATATATACCTCAGACTGTGAAGGTTCTTAGAGTAAAAAGGTGTATGAATCATGAATAGGTATACAGAAATTTACACCAGGGCATTAACTCCAACATAATTAATAAATAGTAATAATATACTGACAACAGCTTTTTAATGGAAACTGTCATAAATGCAGAACAGCCTTTAAAGAAAGCATATCTGCTTAATAAAATCCTGCCTAATCTAGTAAAAGTTTGTTTCACTAAACCAGGATATGATATTTATATATATATCATTAGCTAACACAAATGTTTCAACTGTACCAACAGAATTTAAGTATGGACTGTACATGTAGAAAGCAAGTCACTGCTACACAGAAAAATTTAATATTCTGACCAAAGTATTGATTACAACATTTTTATTAATGCACGTAATTCCATAGCAACATTTTCAACTTTACTATAAAACTAATACAGAAATACTTCAACATAACTGACCGATTTATACTGTACTACTTTCCTATACTATTTTAACCATTGCATTTTTCGGTTGTCTAAAAACAATATCTGCTAATGTGTTCATCGAGTTATTCACTTTCACGATACATTTAAAGCAAAACGTAAGTACCAAAAATTTTAAGAATTAAGAGCCAGACGCAAAAAAAAATTGAAAAACTTGAAGGCCAAGGTAAATATAGAATATTTTTATTTTTTGGAAAATCTAGTTTCTCCTGAGGATGACAGTCATCTCAACTGCATAAAAAAGGCTCATCATTCAGATCCGCAACACGTCTTACCAAAATTCTGCATGATGCACATCAACATACATCAAAATTTGCCTGAAATACATTGCGCAAATAATATCAGGTTGGTAAGTTTACAAATGTACATAATTATATTTAATCTCTGGTGCTCAAGGAACACAGATATCTTTTTTAAATAATGTCTGATTACGAAGGTAAAATTTAATCGGACAAAGTGGATCGGTCATCTTTCATAAACTTATTTCTCTGGACTGTCGAATTAATTCTATAAAATATTTTAATTTCATTTATTAACAGGGATTCATATTTTTGCGATCTCTTTATACGTACCAGTTGTATATTCCTATGCGCAAGTGAACTTAATAAAGCTGTGGTAGGAAAGGGGGCTGGATTTATTTCAGAGAATGTATTTTAGGATTATAACTGCATTTTAAAACATGCAGCTTATTTCCACACTGCCGAACTAAATTTAAATGTAAATATAATGGCATTACATTTGATAACAAGTTTAACTGGGCAGGGCACATCGGAAAGGTAGTAGAAAAAGGTTTCAAAATTCTGCACTTGTTGGAGAGAGTGATGAGGGGATGTACAAGAGAAGTAAAGGATTTTGGTTACAAAACTAAGGTCAGATCATTGCTTGAATATGCTAGTGTAGTATGGGACCCACATTTTGAGAATCAAATACAAGAGATGGAGAGATTGCAAAACAGGGCTGCTAGATTTGTTTCTGGAAACTACCGCAGAATGCAATAAGTAACAGCTATGATAAAAGAGCTGGAATGGGATTCATTTGAAAACAGGAGGAGGCTGAAGAGGGCCATGAGAGTGTACAAGGCGTGTTTTGGTGATGAGGCGTGAAAAGATATTGGTGTAAGAATCAAAATGTAAAGCATGGAAGGGAAAAGATGACCATGATCACAAGCTGGCACTGGATTTCAAGCACAAGGATGTAGGAAGATTCTCTTTTTTTTTAGGTAGGGGTGTCAGGGATTGGAATAAGTTACCAAGAATAATTTACCAAAAACGTTGGAAGAATTTAAAGTTGAAATTGGTAGACGGGAAATGTAGGAGGGTGTAGGAAAGGGGGGTGGGGGAGATGGGTGTGTGAAATTAAATTAATAGATAAATTTTCTTGAGAAGCTATTTCTTGGTGTGGTGTAGACTTCGGTTTCAATATATATTTTGAATATTTGCAAATGAACTTAAAGTAAATGTTTTGATTTCTCCCCTCAAATACCACATTAAAAAGACTTATTGGCTTTAGTAAATTCAGTTAGTAAAGATTTTTAACGTTGAGCCATTTTTTTATTTAATTTCCTTCAGACTATACTTTTCTATATTCACGTGTCCTTATTAGAATAACATTGTGGAACATTATGGAACCATCGATTGCACAAAGAACATTATGGAACCATCGATTGCACAAAGAACCAAGAACTGATCCCTGAAATAAACACAGCTTTATTTGTTATTATTTAAAGTTAAACGTTGATTTATATTAAATGGGAAAGATTCAGACCAAGTTCCTGGCTTATTAATTATTGTATAGTGTTTTAATAAACCAAGAAGATTTTGTAATCAGTTCAATTTACATAATCTTTACAAGGGGTGTAAGGGCTTGGGAGAGACTATACTAGCCTTTTACAACCAAATGTCAACCTCTCCTTCACGTGGTGCACCCTGTTTGCACGGACGAGGCTCTGGTGACTGAAAGATTCCCGCTATAATCATTCACCCACTGCTTGCCAACGGCCTCTGAAAGGAGGGTGGTAGAGCGAGGGCACCCTCTTGCTCTTGGGGTTGGAAACGGCCCCTAAAGGTGGATGAATCAGAAATGATCAACGGCATGGGGATGCAGAAGGCAAAGGGAAACCACTGCATTAAAGACCCAAAAGGTATCTCGAAGAATGTAATCCTCTCAAATTACATATATTATGATGTCTTCCTGGGTAAAATATTCCTGAGGTAAAATAGTCCTCTAATTGGATCTCCGGGTGGGGACTGCTCAGGGAGGAGTCATCAGAATGGATAGAAACATTCTACGAGTCGGAGTGTGGAATGTTAGAAGTCTAAATAGGGCAGGTAGGTTAGAAAACTTAAAAGGGGAGATGGAACAACTTAAATTAGATGTTGTTGGGATTAGTGAGAATAAATGGAAGGACGCACAGGATAATTAGCACACAAACTGTCTATGGAGTCACTGGTGTAGGATTTGTAATGAATAAGAGAGTAGGGCAACGGGTGAGTTATTATGAACAGTTTAGTGACCGGATTATTTTGATGAGGTTAGAAACTAAGCCCGTCCCAACCACGTTAGTGTACATGCCAACGTCACAGATAGATGATGAAGAAATAGAGAAAATGTACACCGAAATTGAAGAATTAATCCAATATGTGAAGGGGGAGGAAAATCTAATAATCATGGGTGACTGGTGTGCGATAGTGGGAGAAGGAAAAGAGGAGAATACTGTAGGAAGATTTGGTCTAGGAGAAAGAAATGAGCAAGAAAGCAGGTTGTTAGAATTTTTTTGAAAGATATAAGCTAGTAGTGGTCAACACCCTGTTTAAGAACCATGCAAGAAGGATATACACCTGGAATCGTCCTGGGGATACACGCAGATATCAGCTAGATTATATCATGGTCTAACAGAGATTCAGGAACCAAGTTCTAGACTCTAAAGTTTACCCAGCTGCAGACATAGACTCTGACCATAATTTGATAGTAATGAAGTGCAAGCTGAAATTCAAGCGAATAAGGAAGCAGTATAAACAAAACAGACTGGAAGTGAACAAACTGAAACAATGTAGCATTAGAGAAAATTTTGCAGAAATGGTAGACTTAGGTCTAAAAAGTAACTGTGAAAGTAGCTCAACCGAGGACGAATGGAATGCATTAAAGACCGAAATAATGAAAGCTGGCGAAGAAACATTAGGCTTTAGGGAACAAGCTGCCAAAAATACTTGGATCACGGAAGAAATTTTGGAGCTGATGGATCAGAGGAGAAGATACAAAAATGCTCTGAATGAAGCAGGAAAGATCAATACAGGCAATTTAGTAATCAAATAAACAGGAAATGCAAAAAAGCAAAAGAAAAATGGCTAGAAGAAAAGTGTGAAGAAATAGAAAAGGAAATGGTTGTCGGTAAAGTAGATATTGCATATAGGAAGATCAAACAGAATTTTGGAGAAATGAAGAAAAGCGGTGTGAACATGAAAGCTGCTGATGTGAAACCTCTTTTAAGCTCAGACGATAGAGCTAACCGATGGAAGGAATACATTGAGAAACTGTATGATGGGACGACTTTAATAATAGCGTAATGGAAAAGGAAGGCGATGTCGACATTGACGACATGAGGACAGAATTTAATAGATCTCTGAATGACTTGAAAACAAATAAGGCAGTTGGAATTGATGAGATCCCTGCAAAACTGCTTAAATACCTAGGAGAAGAAGTAATCAAAAGATTATTAAAGCTGATATCAAAACGTTATAAACAGGAGAAATTCCAACTATTTTTAATAAAAATATCATCAAGAAAGCACAAGCCGACAAATGTGAGAATTATCGCACCATTAGTCAAACATCACATGCTTCATAACTACTGACCAGAATTATATACAGAAGAATGGGAAGGGTAGTAGAAGAGATAATAGGCGAAGATCAGTTTGGGTTTAGGAAAAATCGAGATACAAAGGAAGTAATTCTGGCTTTCAGATAAATACCTGAAGGGCGTATCAAGAAAAACAAAGATACTTTTATGGTGTTTGATTTAGAAAAACTTTTGATACTGTTAGGTGGAACCAGACGTTCAAATTTAAAAAAAATAAAAGTCTGATCAAAAGTATCTGGAGAGAACAATACTTTATAAACTATATAAGAATCAAGTGGCTATAACAAAAGTAGAGAATCATGAGAGACATGCATCAATTAACAAGGGTGTGAGGCAAGGTTGTAGTCTATCCCAGTTAATATTCAACTTGTATGGAGAAGAAGCAATAAGAAAGTCAAAGAAAAATTACCATGTGGCATAAGTGTTCAGGGAGAAAAAATTAGTATGCTACAATTTGCTGATGACATTGTCTTGTCGAGAAGTGAAATGTAGTAGAAATGATACCAATGTTAGGATGCAATAGGAGAAGTAAGTGAATTCTGTTACTTGGGAAGCAAAATTACAACCGATGGCCGAAGCAGGAATGATGTTAAAAGCAGCATATGTCTAGCAAAAAGAGCCTTCATGAAAAAGATAAATCTTTTATTTTCAAATATTGATATAGGAATTAGAAAGAACTTTTTAAAACTCTGCGTGTGGAGCACAGCACTTTATGGTAGCGTATCATGGACTTTATGAATACCGAAAAGAAATAAAATTGAATCATTTGAAATGTGGTGCTACAGAAGAATGCTGAAAATTAAGTGGACTGACAAAGTAAGAAATGAACAAGGTTTGGAGATGGGTGAGGAAAGAAGTTTGTAGAAAAAGCTTACAGAAAGAAGAGACAGGCTGTTGGGTCACGTTTTGAGACATGCTAAATTGGTTAATTTGCTGGTAGAGGTAGACTGAGATTAGGATATATGAAGCAGTTATTTGAGGACGTCGGTGGTAAGGGATATGTAGAGATGAAGAGGTTAGCACAGAATAGGAAGGTATGGAGGATTGCATCAAACCAGTCAAAAGAGTGACGAAAAAAACAAAAATCTTTACTAGTGTCACGTCAAGATCATGTAGAAGTACGCCTAATACGCCTTAACTGATTCTGTTATAATATTTATTAATTGAATCTGTTGTTTCGCCTCGCTTAAGAACCGAATGAGTCTTACCAAGATATTCGTTATCATGTAGCTGGCCACAAACTGTTTCTGATTGCTTTTACAAATGATTTTGAGACTGCTATAAAGAGTAATGCTGTAATTTTTCACTCAAAACATTCAGGCTTTTTACAAAGAGATTTTATTTGTGTCAGGTTTAGTATGTTACAGAATATTACTTATTCTAGTGAAAAATAGCTAGTATAACTGATAACTATGTTAATTTTACGGCTACAGTTTCTTAATACATAAGAAACATTTAAGTATTGTTAGATATACAGTTTATGTCTTATAGGATATAGAAACGCACTGTGCCTCCCTTTTGTCCGTAGGTTGTAAAGGTTTAGGAAATGACATCTGCAGGTGCACTGAGTGTCTCTTTTCAAGTTTCTAATCAGCTTTTACAAAGCAGTTATCAAAAACAGAAGCTACACGTACTTGCCATTCTCAAGTTTATATTCGACAGTTAGGGCTAACAATTTTTGCTTAAGAGAAAAATCATTGATTTTCCTTTTGAGGACACCCCTGAAATTGTTAATGTATCATTTCATCTTTTAGTTTATTTTTTTATGTCAATGTATTTGGTTTCTTAAATTACTTTAGAAAGTACCACATACTAGTTTCCCTGTTGTACTTCTTACAGCTTAATAACTTTCTGTGGCTTCAAGGGCATTAAAGACAATGTTGTTGACTGACCTAAAGTTACAACAACGAAAAAATGGCTTAGCAGCAATATCAATTTTTATGCCCCATGGAAGCCTTAACACCGAATGGGAAACAGATTTTTGTAATTCTTGTATACATTTTTTTAAAGAGTCAATAAATCTTCATTTAACAGGAATTAATTTAATTTTTTCGTGTCATTGTAGATACATATCGCTCATTAGCTGCAACAGTGACTTAACACAAAACTTCAATCTTACAGGAGAATCAGTTAAACTGTTTCATGTGTAATAACTTTATGCATTCAAAAGGAAATAACTTATCTTTATGTCTTATTGAAATAATACAATAAAATATATAGTATTAGTAGATTATAACCCAAAACAGTTCGTGTTTGCAGCAAATGAGCGATATGTATGTAATTTAACCTTAAGTTAGAAACTTTCTTATCGGACATAGATCATTCTCTGTAATATAGATTGAGAAAATCCTTTATATTATTTATCCTCAATTTGTGAAAAGTTACTTAAAATAATGGGATATGTAGTACTAGAAGATATTACAAAGGAAATCGAGACTATTTCTTTGAACACTGGTTGGATACTAGACGTTGACTTGGACGACAAAGTGTTTCTTTCATTCGAACAGATACTGGAGTATCACGTTTTGAAAAGGTAGAACGTCTTCCTGCAAATCATACTGGAGAATCTACTGTTGGACCTTCTACAACAGGGATGGCCAACGCAAATGATCTTGTGGGCCATTTTGGAAATGCATCATAATTCCGCGGGCCGCATATCTATACTAATATTATAAATGCGAAAGTAACTCTGTCTGTCTGTTACGTTTCTTGGGCTAAACGGCAATCTCCAATCGTGATGAAATTTGACAAGGAGATGCTATTTGAAATTAAGATGGACATGGGATACTATATTCTGTATAGATAAGAATATATTGTCATTAAATTATGAAAACTATATGAACTATACAAACGCATAATATCTATATGTCTTTGTAATGCGTGACTTTAAAGAGCAATGAGAGTGTAACGCAGTGGTAACGTGCTTGTTTTTTTTAAGAAAACTCCCGTGCGGCTTCGGGTTCAAACCCCACAGGGAGCTAAAATTTTTATGAATTATTTTTCATATTTTGAGCCAAGCCTAGGATTTTGTAGTAGGGATACCATGTTCTGGCAAATCTTTGGCGATAGAATAGTGCCCTAAGCCTTAACATTATTCAGGGTATACTGGTTCCGCAGGCAGTTTTTGTGTGATATAAACTAACAAATTTTTTTTTTATTTTTTTTTACGACTATATGTGTATACCGATGTATACATTATCCTATACTAGTAACGAAATAAGATACTTTTTCCGATATGAATAAATGAGACAGGTTCGACGGTAGTATGGTATATCGTTAGCGTTCCCGTCATATTATTCCAACATATCTTAGGTAACTTTAAGCTTTGTGTATCCAATTCTAGCAATCAAATTCTAAATCCACGCGTACGAAGTCGCGGGAAACAGCTAGTAACATTATATATACCCTTGTTAGACAGAGACATTTTTGGAGTGAAAAATTGAAACATAATGAGTTATTATTATTGTGTTTACTATTATTCTTACATGTAAACATAGATAATAATGATACTAAACGCACATTGTAAAGAAATACAGATCACTAAAAATGAAATATAAAAAATATTTTGTTAAAGTGTGATGAATCTCGCGGGATGGAAAAAAGTCAAGGTAAATGCGGCATTAATGTAAGCAGCAAAAATAAACCTGAGCACACATTCTTAAAAAAAAAAAAAAAAAATGTAGCAATCCCGTGTTCATCAGACCGAGGGCCCCTAGAGAGGAAACAGAGTGAGAAGAAAATAATTATAAATGTAAGATTACATTACCACAGGACCGACTTTCTTTTCAACAAAGGAATGGATGACAATAATTGAATGCAATATGTGAGATTATGTACCGCACAACTGAGAGTGAATTAATCGCGTTAATCTCCTATATGTAAACCTATAAATTATTATTATATAAAATTCCTTATTGAATCGCAAAGTCGATAGGTGTATTTAAATACGTTATCACCGAGTTTTAGGAGCTATCGTGGTAAACTCTTCGACTTCGGAAAACCCTGCAAAAGAACTTTAAATTAGCAGACTTTTTTTAAAATTCTCAGCGTGTCGTTGTCACATCGAAATATCATGTAAATTATCACCAACGTGACATGAGCTACTGTGGTACTATATAGTTTCGTTGTGATGGTTGGCTTTAATGGCTCTTAATTTGATTTAATTGCGATGGAGCGCTGGTTTCGTTGGCAATATCCCTACATGTACATTTTTATCTTTCCTTTTCTCACCCTACCTTTTCCCCTGTACTAAAATCAACTTTAAATCTTTTAGGATTTTTGGTAAGTTATTAATCATTTCTATTGATAATTTGTTCCAATTCCTGACCCCCTTACCCGCAAAAGAAAATCTTTCCACACCATTATGCCTGAACTTGAGTATTAATTTGTTACCATGGTCATCTTTTCCCTTCCATGCGCTTCGCCTAATTCTTGTACCAATATGTTTGCACGCCTCATCACAAATATACGCCTTATACACTCCCATGACTCTCTTCACCATCCTCCAGTCTTCCAGTGAATCCCATTCCAGCTCCTTTATCATACCTCTTACTGATTGTGTTCTCCAGCAATGTTCAGAGACAAATTTAGCACCCTCAACTCTTGTAATTACTAGATACCGAAAATATGGGCCCCCATACTAGACTAACATATTCAAGCTTGATCCGTGCACACACATTCAAAAATTTACGGTTTTGTTCTTTACATCATGGACGCAATAAGGAAATAGTTTGAATAGAAAGTATACTACGTCTTAGCTGATGACATAAATTATCACTGTACGAATTTTCATTGAAATGAGTTCATTAGTTATGCGAGATGCCTACACAGACAGGTAAAAATTTTAGTATTTACTGTTTTGGCTCTTGTATCTTTGGGAACTATGGTACTAATCTGAAAAATAAGTATATGTCACCAAAAGATAACAGCTTACAGTTTGGCTAAAATCCGATGCGCGGAGAGACAGACATAAAAGTCTAAATTTACTGTTTTGGTCTCTGTATCACCGGGAACTGTGCAACTTATCGGGATAAGTGTATCCTATATTGTGGATATAAGCAATTACTATGAGTAGCTTCATTAAAATCCGTTGATTAGTTTTTGCATGAAGAACATACGACAATCAGGTTAGTTATTGTCAGATAGTCAATTTATTTGTCGTTGAGCTATGAACTCCACATGGAAGCTCGAGAGCATACTTCAGCTTCGTGTTGAAATTTACACCTTACATAGACCAGTAAGTTCAAAAGGAAATGGTTAAATTAGTGCTTCATAAAATCAGATAATCTGTTCGAAAAATTATATATAACACTCCTAAACATTTCCTTTCAGACAGTTCCTGCATTCTGACATCATGAAATACATAACTCATCTGACATTGTTATCATCGATATTAAACAGTACATTCATTTTATAGCTATCATTTTTGTGTGTGGTTTTGTTTGAATATAAGAAACTGCTATTGTCTCTTGATTTTATTCTTGCTATTCAGAACAAATGGAGCCCAGAAAATTCATTAATTTAAATCTGAAGACACAGAGATCATCGTGAAGATATTACATTAAAAGTAAATAATTCCTAACTACAACTATCTAATTAGAGCACGATAAATCCTGAGCTATTTTCTTCTACTTAAGATGCTGAGTATGCTAGCATTTCAGACGTTTCATGAAATGTCGTTCGAAATCTGGTATGGCGTTTATTTGGGAAGACAATGTAACATGTATCTACATTAGATAGGTCAAAGATCTAACTGACTACAAAAACCACAAGGAAAAGCAACTGAAAATGAGAGGTTCATAATAGTAAGTTTAACTGACGTAACTTGGCTGGAAAACAATTACAGGAAATATAGCAGAACTCACAAGAAAAAAATGCCAATAAACTTGGAGGCTATAAATATTACTGATTTCATGCAAGATTCGCTCAAAACCCGTATCACGAGAAAGATTTAATAACATCACTGAGCGGCTTCTCGAACAGTTAATCCGCAAGCCGATCTGCGCTGGTAAAGGATTGACACAGACGTGAGAGATCTATCCCTTCAATAGAATTGCGATACTAGAGGTAGATTGACTACTCCGCCAAAATGACTAGAGGATAAGATGCACTGCTGCTCAAGGGCAACAGACGGGCCTCTGGGACAGAATAATGCCCGGTGGAGGGACCCATAATACCATGGAAAAGCCTTTGAGGGATCGAGAAAAGATTTCAGTGATGAACATGATATATTGCGGGAGATAAGAAGACAAATACTAACAGTTTGTGACAATCCCTAGTGAAAATTGTAAACTCTCCATAACAGAAAGAACCTAAAAATTTTTGGTTTGAAAAGGGCGCATGCGTCGACTTGGATAGTAACCTTTGGCAGGAGGGTCTGGCCAATGGTTTGTATGTATGATTGAAGAGAAGACGAAGGAATAATTTTATCTTGTCAGAAAAGGCTATCGTTGGATAACCTAACCAATGTTGAATATTTTATATTTTCATGACGAACAGGGAAGGCGCAGATGTTAGTAATCACCTCACTGGCGGACTCAGAGCCGCATCCGTGAGAGGTTTCATGGAGAGGGGAGAGGCAGCACTGCTTCACTTCACGTGGGTCTCCATTACGACGAAAACAGTGCAACTTCAGTGTGCGTCGCGAGCAGCAGAACATCACTTCGGTTGCACAGAAAGCAGCTGGATTTTCATTCCGTTGGTCTTCGTCAACAGCTGAACTTTCATTCTGTTGGTCATCAGCAGCAGTACTAGTTGACTTGTTATCAACATCGCCAACAGCTATGGTACTTACAGCAAAGCACAATTCACTTTACAGTGGCCGGATTGCAAGTGTTCATTTCAGATGTTCTAAAACTATTTCGGCATAAATTCATTATTTTCAAGTTAGCATAAATAGCCACCTTGTCAACATGTACGTCCATTAACCGACTTAAAGATGGGAAAATAGTTGCAATCTACATGACGATTTTGCCATATGATTGCAATACGATGACTGAAAAACCTCGACTACTCTTCACGACATGCAGCATTCTGGTGAATGGTGAACTTCCACATAAACATCTCGACACTGACTACAAGAGAGACAACGCTGCCCCGGCTGCTATTCGCAATAGTAATAACTATATTTAATTAAATATCAATGGGCTGCACGCTCCGGTGGCTATTTTCCTACATCCTCCCCCCTTTTTCCTACATTTCCCCTCTACAAATTTCAACTTTAAATTCTTTCAACGTTTTTGGTAAATTATTCTTGGTAACTTACTCCAATCCCTGACACCCTTACCTATAAAAGAGAATCTTCCCACACCCTTGTGCTTGAAATCGAGTGCCAGCTTGTGGTCATGGTCAGTGGCGGACCTTTTTTATAAGCTCTACTGATCTTTTAAGGGCGGCATGACTATAAAACCTATCCTTGACCGACTAAAGCCCGCCTCCCCCAAATGAAATCCGCTCAAGGTTCTTCCAAACCAAAATCCACTCGAAGTCCCCTTCCCCCCAAATCAAAATTCTGGATCAGCCACTGATCATGGTCATCTTTCATGCATTACTTTTCATTCTTACACCAATATCTTTCCATGCCTCATCACCAATACACGCCTTGTACACTCCCATGACCCTCTTCAGCCTCCTCCTGTCTTCCAGTGAATCCCATTCCATCTCTTTTATCACTTCTGTTACTGTTTGCATTCTGCGGCGATATCGGGAAATAAATCTAGCGGCCCTTTTTTTCACCCTCTCCAACTCCTGTATCTGATACTCAAAATGTACCATATTCAAGCAATGGTTTGACCAAAATTTTATAATCCAATTCCTTTTCTTCTCTCGAACATTTCCATATCAGTCATCACTCTCTCCAACAAGTGCAGAATTTTGAAACCTTTTCCTACGACATGTCCAGTGTGTGCTCATGATCCATTGCAGCCTGACGCTTTCTAAAGCTATGCTAAAATTGCTCTATGGCGAAATTGTAACTCTTCCCACAGATCATCCATTCTCAGTTACCCCGTAACGGCCTGTTGTGATTAACTTCGCTTTGAGAACATTCATCACTGGATTAAATTACTTTCGAAATGCTAAGTTTCTCCTTGATCATGATTTCTTTTAATTTTTCATTTTTGTAGTATGTTATTATAATGTCAATAAACTTACAAATCACCGAATTTTAAGAGTTGGTAAATAAATATCATTAATATACAAGAGCGTATCCAGGATCAGAGCTAGAGTTGGGCAAGATTTGAGCTAGGGAATGGGGGGGGGGGCAACTCATATTGGTTTCGAGGTAGTTGGGTGGGGCACTGAAACATAACGATTTCTTACAAAATGAAACTCAACCCCATTGAGGAAACTATTTTTATTATTGATTAATATAGTAATCCAACCACTTAATCTAAGGACCTACTACGTAGTAAATTAAGATCGTAACTCAGTTATAGTTTATGTAGACATTAATCGTCTCGGATTCTTATAAAAATTTTCAATATCTTTGTTTCTCAATATCTCACGGTGTTCTTTCACGAAATTTCGATGTATATTCATCAGGCATAATCCAGTCAATCTTTCCTCTCGCAAAGTGCTGCTGAGCCAATTCTTCACTCGTCGAAGCGTACGCGTACTGAAGGCAAGTTAATTTTTCTTCTGGGGGGGAGGGGGGGGGCTGGCCACGCTGGATACGTCCATGTTAGTATATATCATTTTAATAGTGGTGGGGACTGCACCATTTTCGGAAACTATCCGAAATGGATGCTAAGCTGTTCAAATTTGGATTAACTGCTTTCGTTATAATGTCCTCTTCACGTTTTGCACTCTTATTTTACGGAAAAGTCGCCACAAATTTAATTAAAAATACCGAAATATGAGAGGGACGCACAGCTGTTATATGCCGCCAGCGCTGCAAAATCAATGATAATCTTTTGAAATGTTGGTTAAATCCTTTATTGTAATGTTGTCTTAGCGTTTCGGTTTCCTTCCGTTGAAAAAAATTGTACAAAATTTAAAAATGCAAAATATTTGTCCGAAGTGTAACATATCGCTCGCCATTTTATATAACGATACAAGCCATCTGAAACAATCAATTGCTTCCGTTGTAAACAAATACACCATTTACACAGGGTTGTCAGATACAGGATTATAATTTCCGGGACATTTCTGGGGTTAAAAAGGAATTTTAGTGGTACGTTTAAAGAGTGAAGAAAAATTCAAATTAATAAAAAAAAGTTGTATTTAAGGTAAAAACTATGCTGCTTGACATATATAAAAGATTATTAATTAAACTTTGGTTGAAAATACATATCAAGTACTACCATTAAAAAACAAAACCTTAGCTTAAACAAAAATTGAGCACCTCTTTTAGGTTTTAAAAAAAATATTTTCGTAGAAAATCAACATCTGGTATTATAAACAATAAACAAAAATTGAACGTCTCTTATGTTAAAGCATAATGAATGTTAATTAGCTACTTTTTAAT
>JARYHS010009186.1:47439417-47458279 GCA_031002005.1 Vandiemenella viatica | reverse complement strand
TACTTACTATTAACAGCGAATCTAATGTCACTTGAAAACATCAGAGATTGTAGCTGTGCCGCCTGAGATCGTAGTTTCAAAAAGCATTAAATTTCTCGGAATGTTCTACGCTAAAGGTTTTAAACAGTTCACATTTCATATTCAAACCTATCAAATACTCATTACTTACTATCAACAGCTAATATAATTTCACTTCCAAACAGCAGAGATTGTAGAAATACGGCCTCAGATAGTAACTTCAAGAAGTAAAAAAGGTATCGAATGATTTTTCATTACATTATTAAAATTAATTTACATATTTTCCACGTGGTTTCCTCTTCGCATTCGATACGGCCCTCTATATGGTTTAAAACTAAAAACAAAAAATTAAGAAAGGAAACGTTACATGTGATATTATGGCTATTATTTTGTTACAATGTATGACGTAGGCATCGTATTTCTGCTGTTTCAGGCAGTACGTTCAGATTTTCATTTACCGTTCCGGCTTCATGTTACGTAGATGGATAAGACATACTAAACAATTCAGTTGTGATTCTAATCTTTAAAACGGTGAAAATCCCATCGAAATCTGCCCAGTAGTTTTTGAGTTTTTCTTGGGCAAACTTACCCGGTTTTCGTTTTAGAGCTGTTTCATTCTGTGTCTATTCGCACTGCAATTCGTAATAATAAGAGGATTGATTGGCCGGCCTCGGTAGCGTAGGGGCTGGAGTGCTAGCTCCACGTGCCGATGGTCGCCGGTTTGAGTCCGGCCGAGGGCGTGGGTGCTTAGTGCATGTCGTGTCCGTAGTGTGGTGTCTAGAGTTACTTGCAAAATGATATGCAATGGAGAAACCGAACACACTGGATGATCTAAAATCACACTTGAGCTGGCTGTGTGGCATAAGAGAAGCCAAATGCCATTAAAAAAATAAAATAAAAAAGTGGATTAACATACAAAAATACGTAGTTGTTCGATGTGTTGCTTTAGAAAGTCGAATATCACCTTTTAAAAATAATTTTAGCAGCCGGAACTAACAATTCGTTTCTACCCTATTTGGTGTTACAACAATTAATTATTTAAGGAAACTATCTTTCTTGCGGCGTATTTTTGGATCTTACTGTATTTCTCTTCCGAGGAACAACAGGTCCATAAAAGTATCCAATTAAATTCTTATTTTTTCTCATTTGTAGTACTAGCAGCATTGACCTGTTATGAGGTCCGCAGGTTCCTCATTGTTTCTGAACTTCCTCAACCAAACGGTTTATAGTCTTCTTTTTGGGTAATCTAGGTCACCCCCTACGGCATCGATATGAGGACTTTTTTTTATCTTTTAGCTCTACTGTTTTTATAAGGGAGGCAACCTCGCCTGAATCAAGAATTCCCCCCCCCCAATCCAAAATCCTAGCCCCTCCAAAACCAAAATCCTGGATCCACCACTGGGCAGCCTGTATTCTATGCTTTAAGATATATTGACAATCCAAGATCTACTTTCATTAATTATGGTTGGAACTAACGTTGTGCTCTAAAGATTCGGTATAGTTTCCTCGTTTTTGTTTTTAAGGCATTTAATTGTTGTTCCACATATCAGAGAATTCCGCAGCGTTTTTCAGGCTCTTTATTATAGTCGTATGAATAGTCATTTCTCAAGCAGTTAACACAGATAAGCTTTCCCAGAATTTATTATTTACAGATATTTTCATGCGAATAGTATTCTGAGCTATAGAAACAGCTTTTTTGTTTGTTTGGCATTTTATAATTATAAGAATCAAATACATTTCAAAACAAAAATATCTCCATCTGTTTGCTGGCTTGTTAGCTTAACGCTAAAGAGGATTTTCTGTTAGGGATAGCTCCTGTAGCCTTGAGTATACCCCTATCAATCTTCAAAGGCAGCAAGTTATACTCATATTAGTACCTTGGGTACTAGAGTACTAGATTGCCTCTTCCACCAGCTTCCCCGTTTTAAAGAACTCATTCTCCGCTGTCACTACCATTGAGATCTTTACCGCTACCCTGGCAAAGTATCTTTACATGGTACTATCAATCGGAATCAGTTGATTCAAGGTTGTTGTTGTTGTTGTTGTTGTTGTTGTTGTTGGTGGTGGTGGTGGTGGTGGTGGTGGTGGTGATGGTGTTTTTGTTTTGTTGTTGTTAGTGGTGGTGTTTTTTTACGAGATGTCACTCCTCTGACTCCTCCTTCCCGATTACTTTTGAGATGGGGCCTTGGGCTGGCCACCGCCATAGCCAAGTTTATAAATCAACACTACGAAGTTAAAAACTTTTCAATTTTTCTTCAGATTTATCCCGCTATTTTCACTTCCAGAAAATTCTGCCCTCTATAAACAGTTTTTTTAGTATTTTTTTTCTGATATCTTGCTAAATATTGGATAATAAAGGCATTTAGTTTTGAAGCAACTCTTTTTTTCACAGGAGTAAAACTCTTTTTGCCACCATCCTTGCTTCGTTCAAATAACAAACTTCTGTTACATGTCACGAACGTCTGAATCTGTCATATCAGGCCTGGCATTCGATATAACGAGTACCAGATCCCCGGTTGGGAATGGCCGTGCCGGTAAAGGAACATGATTGGCCACTCATCCTGAAAATATATCCAGCAATGAATTTTGCCCCAAGTGACTGCTTATACCTTATGGATATCCGTGCAGGTCATTAAAGTGCACGAGGCTGGACTCACACTTTTTCGGTGTTTTATTTCTTTTCTCGTGCCGGACGTATATTGCTTTCTTAGCACTCTTTAGATTCGAGACTCTTGCGAAAATTCCTGTACACAATGAGTTATGAAAAGTTTGTCTTCAACGTGTCTGACGATTGCATTTCGTAATACGAAAATCGTTGGTTTGAATGAGATCGAACCGAGCGTGATGGGTGAACGGTTAACGCTCTCGCCTCGCATTTGGGAGGACGCCGGTTCGAATCTCCGTCCGGGCCTCCAGATTTCGGTTTTCCATGGTTTCCCAAATGAGGCGAATGCCGGGATGCTTCCTTCAAAAGGCCATGGCTGAATTCCTTCCCGATCCTTGTCCCCAGTCCCAGCCTGCCTCTAATGACCTCGACGTCGACGAGGCATAAAGCCATAAGTAAAAAAAAAGGGAAGATATAGCATATTGACTAGGATTCAGTCACTTCTCTTTACCTACCATTTATGTCGTCTCCAAATAAAGACTGTGACGGAACATCGAGAGAAGTCAAAAATCTCAATACGAGATATCTGTACAAATGTAAGTTTTCGTGGTAAAAAGTCTTATCAGAAAGAACACGTAGCTCCAACAGACGAAATGCCATTTTTTTTACTGCTTTACTCCTCGCCGACGTAGAGTTCATTAGAGGTGGTGATGGATTGGGGAAAAGGAACGGAAAGGAATTCGGCAGAGGCGTTTTGAAGTAACTATGCCAGCAGTCGCCCGGAGTGATTTCTGAAAATTATGAGAAACTGAAATCTGGATGGCAGGATGGGGAATTGAACTAACGTCCTCCAAATACAAAGGCAGAGCGTTACCGCTCACCCACCAGGCTCGGTCAAGTGTCAAATAAATAATAACAAATACGAAATTTCACACTTTTCGCAGGCGTCATTATTGAAAATTGCACTTACTTGTTTACTTTCGGGTTTGCGCTGCGATTTATTTGCCGAAAAGTTATCAGCAAATAAATCGCAGCGCAAACCCGAAAGTAAACAAGTAAGTGCAATTTCAATAATAACAAATACGCTTAACAGTAAATCGACACAATTACAAAAATTTTGTGTTTAAACTGAGCCTTAATAAAAAATATGGTGACTAAAGGCGATCAACAAGATTTCAGAGAATCCTCTAGGCTCGAACAGTCTTCTTCACCCTTTGTCTTGTACGTGCGTTGGCCAGATCTATTTTTTCTGGTGGAGGGTTCACGTCAAACACGTTGAACTGAAATATTTCATCTTCTTCTCGCCTCATGTTTTAGACCACGGATCTGTTCTAACGATTCAGGAGTCTTTACTTTCGTCATCCTGATGATCTAATAATGCTCGGGGATCTGTGACTCAAGCCTGCTTTGGCCTTTCCAATCGCCGATCTACGAGCCAATTACGTCTTTAACCACCAATTCTCTCACTTATCTAGTAATACATTCTTGAAGTTCCTGGCCTGTAACATCTCTACCAATTTCTTCTGTTGAATCCCTTATTGCGTTTTCCACCTGGTTTAAAATTTGAAACAATCATATTTATTGTAATCGTATGCTTCCGCGGCCAAAGTCAGTTGATTCTTGGCTGTCCGGGAGGCGCCGCGTCATATTTCTTGTTCTGTCCTGGAAGAAGACTACGGAATGATGGTCGAAACGTCGGCTACAAGAATTATGACGCAGCGCCACCCGGACAGCCAAGAATCAATCATATTTATTCTTGACTGATTCATTTTCATAATATTTTAATACCATATTTTTCGCTAATATTGTATCCTTCTATACTCTTCATTAATTTTTTATTCATCTGTCTTTTTTTTTGTTTGGTTCTGCTGTGATCTGATCGTCTACTTTCTTCTGACCATTTCAGAAACATGTTTATAGTCTTACTTTTTGCTTACTTCTTCACTTCTTACCGTCGCTGCCACAATTAAGGACAGTTTCGTTTGTGTCGCTTCCGTTGCATCGTTTGCCAACATTTTGGAAACGCCATGACTTTTTCGTCTATAAGGAGGTAGAAATTGAAATATTTTACTTGTTGCAGAGAGTGTTCGGTAAAGACGCTTTTCATTTTGCAACTATCTGAAAAAAAAAGTATTGCTGGGATTTTCGTTAGACAGATAGCAGCAGTTCAGAATTCTTGCTTAGTTTCCATTATCTCCTCGCTAGGTATTTGTTTCTGAAACTCCTATGTCATCACGTCAGCGTGACGTCACTTGAATGTTTTGCGTGGCCTGCTTTGTGTACCACTCGATTACGAAGCAATCTCGCGGTCACCGCCCCCCCCCCCCCCAACAGTCATTGTGTTCGAGTATTCGTCTCGATTTAGAAGAATTTTTGAAGAAAAGATCCTTAATACGGAAATAATTCTTTTTCAAAGATTCGAGTTATAGAAATTAAAAGCTTGACCGATATGCATCAGGTTCAAACCGATGGGTACTTGACATATCCCTTCACGGAGAGCCCTGTTAATTGATGCCTGTTACAGATTTATACAGTTCAGGCGTGTAAGATGGTCGACTGCAGATACGAACCTCATTTGCGAATAATAGAGGAGATACTTTACTTCGCAGCAACTCGCTGTCTGCATTACTGGTAGATCCGGAGAGATTGTAAAGCGTGACTTTCTTTTTACGAGCGCCTTCCGTACCTATTCTCACGCAGTGATAAAATATAACTGATATACATCACGCAGTGAAAGTCAAGATGTCATACTTTGGTTTTCTCGCCTGCTGCACAGAGGCTGCTAGTTTTACATACAGTACATCGTAAATTTTTACATCATTCAAAAGACTTAGTGGTTTATTTTTTTCTCTAATTATTGGGAAGAACATCCTAGAGAATCACAGTTATAGCGGGTGTTGTGAGGAGCATGGCTGGCGTAGACGTTTATATTCCCCTCAATGATCCATAAAATTAACCGAGAAATCCTTGAGATATCCATTTGACAGCAGTCTGGGTGACTTTTTCAGGGTATGGTAATCAGCACTTTGTCGTAGACTACATTTCGATTTGAACCACTGGTGTCAAGTTCGTGGCGCTATGGCTCATGCCACTAATGGAATAGCGTTTTGTTTAAACAATGGGGAGAAAAAGTATTGTTTTAATCGATCCTCCACCAAGGTGGCATGTTAATTGTATTTTCGCTTTACAGAACCTACTGCACTGAAACCATAATTCCTTTTTCGAGTTTTGAAATGATCTCCACGTATACCAGTCATCCAAAGCTGTTACCTCTTGAGCTCAAAGCATTATGTCTAGCTAAATGAAACTCTCTTATGCGAACGATAGGTTAACTAATTCTACCATATTCCAGTTCATATTACATTCTCGATTTTTTATACCACTTTTAAAACTTTTACTTTAGGCCGTCTCGTTTAGAACCTCTGCTTCACAGGGATAACGAAAAAATTTCACCTAAACACTCAATTCCTTCCCGACCAAAGCCTCTCCCGCCTATAATGACCCTAAAGGTCGATGAGAAGTAAAACCTTAAAAATGACAGCAAGACGAATACGAGAATCTGGGACATATTGTAGAACATCATACACATGCAGATGGTTGTTGATAAGAACATGTTCGCACAACATGAAGGAGTTTCTCCCTCGACTCGCTTATTCACCTTATCTTGCTCATCGGGACTTCCTGCTTTGTTCCAAAATACGTTCTTTTTTTTTGCCTACTGTTTTACACCTCGTCGAGGTTACTAGAATTGGGAGAAGGAGGGGAAGTAATTCGCCCATAGCTTTTTGAAGGTTCCATACGGGTATTCGTCTGGAGTAATTTCGGAGAACCATTGAAAGTAGAAATCTGGATGGCTGGACTCTGCTAGGTCATCATTTCGAATTCAATGGAATCGTCAAGGAAATGTTGCCAGCGGAGCTGCGTAGTATCGTAAAAGAAAAGTTCCTAAAATATTTTCATCTACGGTTTGGAGGTAACTACATTGATGGCAAAGGTAGACTATGAACAGGTCAGAGGGAAAAATTCTAATCGGAAATTTCACGAATTATCCTCAGAAGCGTTGTGTGTTACAGAAATGTTACAATAGTAAAATAGCTTTTTCACTAAATGTGATCGTTTATTTATAACGTTGCAGGCAATAATATACTATGTTGATTGTTTTCTCATTTTAAACAAGAGTATTAAAATCACGCTGGAAACATTCCCGAAGGCGGCGGGTATAACCTTTCCTGCTGAACGAAATATTTCTGTTTCCATTGGCGAAGTTTAACTGTTCCATCCCATTACACATTGGACTCAGGATGATAGCAGTGATTCCATGTTTCGTTCAAGTGGCGAAACGACGTCAAAATTTCTCTGATACAACTTAATTCGGCCCTTGCAACGATTCGCAAGTTGACGATTTAAATCTAGTGTGAACGAACAAGGAATCTGTCTTGCGAATTCCGGCATACATTTCCATGCAAAGTATCATGTACGTATTCGTCTGAGAACCTCAGATTCTTAGTAATTTAAAGCAACTTCAATTTTCTACTATCCGTGATCATATCGGCTACTTTAAAAGTCACTAAAACACTAATAAAAAGTTATAATCGAAGGAACGTAAAGACTCGCCATAATGTTTATGAAGCTTTTTTTCTGAGCAATTCTGACTTTCAAAAATACCATTTGATCACTACTACCAAATTGTTTCCTATTTTAACCATGCTAATTGGCCAAGTCAAATGAGCGCCAAACACAGAATCATATACATACCTTGTCGAAATTAGGTGTACGAGCCACAAAAATTGGGTACCAGCTACAAACAACTCTAAATACACTCCTGGAAATTGAAATAAGAACACATTGACGCCGGTGTATAAGACCCACCATACTTGCTCCGGACACTACGAGAGGGCTGTACAAGCAATGATCAAACGCACGGCACAGCGGACACACCAGGAACAGCAGTGTTGGCCGTCGAAGGGCGCTAGCTGCGCATCGGTTGGGCACCGCCGCAGTCAGTGTCAGCCAGTTTGCCGTGGCATACAGAGCTCCATCTCAGTCTTTAACACTGGTAGCATGCCGCGACAGCGTGTACGTGAACGGTATGTGCAGTTGACGGACTTTGAGCGAGGGCGTATAGTGGGCATGCGGGAGGCCGGGTGGACGTACCGCCGAATTGCTCAACATGTGGGGCGCGAGGTCTCCACAGTACATCGATGTTGTCGCCAGTGGTCGGCGGAAGGTGCACGTGCCCGTCGACCTGGGTCCGGACAGCAGCGACGCACGGACGCACGCCAAGACCGTCGCATCCTACGCAGTGCCGTAGGGGACCGCACCGCCACTTCCCGGCAAATTAGGAACACTGTTGCTCCTGGGGTATCAGAGAGGACCATTCGCAACCGTCTCCATGAAGCTGGGCTACGGTCCCGCGCACCGTTAGGTCGTCTTCCGCTCACGCCCCAACATCGTGCAGCCCGCCTCCAGTGGTGTCGCAACAGGCGTGTATGGAGGGACGAATGGAGACGTGTCGTCTTCAGTGATGAGAGTCGCTTCTGCCTTGGTGCCAATGATGGTCGTATGCGTGTTTGGCGCCGTGCAGGTGAGCGCCACAATCAGGACTGCATACGACCGAGGCACACAGAGCCAACACCCGGCATCATGGTGTGGGGAGCCATCTCCTACACTGGCCGTACACCTCTGGTGATCGTCGAGGGGACACTGAACAGTGCACGGTACATTCAAACCGTCATCGAACCCATCGTTCTACCATTCCTAGACCGGCAAGGGAACATGCTGTTCCAACAGGACAATGCACGTCCTCATGTATCCCGTGCCAGCCAACGTGCTCTAGAAGGTGTAAGTCAACTACCCTGGCCAGCGAGATCTCCGGATCTGTCCCCCATTGAGCATGTTTGGGACTAGATGAAACGTCGTCTCACGCGGTCTGCACGTCCAGCACGAACGCTGGTCCAGCTGAGGCACACAGGTGGAAATGGCTTGGCATGCCGTTCCACAGGACTACATCCAGCACCTCTACGATCGTCTCCATGGGAGAATTGCAGCCTGCATTGCTGCGAAAGGAGGATATACACGGTACTAGTGCCGACATTGTGCATGCTCTGTTGCCTGTGTCTATGTGCCTATGGTTCTGTCTGTGTGATCATGTGTTGTATCTGACCCCAGGAATGTGTATATAAAGTATCCCATTCCTGGGACAATGAATTCAGGGTGTTCTTATTTCAATTTCCAGGAGTGTATATTAGTGGAGCCATCTCTTAGCTTGATTGTGTTGCCCTATACCTGTTTGTTGTATCGCCACCTAGAAGCAATGCTAGGCTCGTTAGCTGGTCGTAGGAGGGTCAGTTCCTTTGCTCCGCGCGTCGAAGGTGTCTGTGATAAGTCTAGCGTTTTGTTTCTGTTGTGGATATGAAGTTGTCGGAAAAGAGAGGACGAAACCCAGAACCTAGTATTCCGAAAATCACCATGAGTGATTTACTCTCCCATCAGACGGACGAATCAACATGAATATTGTCGTATGTCAGTTCTACACGTTAGCTCCAGCCACTACTTAGACGGAATACGCTACAAATCCAAATTCTGTCACTCGGCGGCAGAACTACCATTTATGATCTCCCGTCAAATAATTCCATACGCAATTTATTTAGTGTTACTCCACGAGAAATGCGAAGAGGTTTGCGACTTTTCACACGATGTGGTAATTAAAAATTTTTCAGCGCCATTCTTTTTACCGTGAAGCCCATTTCCCGAATGGTAAAGACTTCTTCCATCACCGGGACTTATGAGCTTTTCTTTTTATCGTGGTTAATTAGCTGACTTAATTAACAATGTCAGTGCACTAAGAATCAAATTATATATCAACATTTCCACTCCCCATTAAACAACAGCGTGATTTGGAGGAATGGCCCAAATCTTCACGAACGCATTTAAGCTGCCACTCATTCAAATTCGTAAACAGAATACAGTTCATTAATATATCAGCCAAAAATGAAAGGAAGTATTGTTACTGAAGAAATATAAGACTGCTTCGAAACACTCAATTTATTCTATAAAACAGTATCAATTATCAAAAATCATAATTCACAAAGGGTAACATAACTTTTCCTCTTGAAGTAACACACTATCACCATTGTACAGAGCCTCAGCCTACACATGCGTGCTTTACGACTATCGGCGCATGACTCTACTTAGAATCCCTCAACAACCTAAGATCTTAATACTAACTTATGTTATCCTCAAAGACTACATCCAAAACTGACTTCGGAATCCTACGACAAAATAAACCAAATTACACACATCAGTACGTACTATTGTAAATATATTCAGTTAATTAAAGAAAACAGAGTGATTTGTGGGGTGCGATATTGTTACAGCCTTAAATAAGCCAGCAATGTGTCAGCCACCAGGCATCATCAGAGTATCGACTTAAGCCAGTGGGGTGGGCGTACTGGATAGCAGAGTGGGGTGAACTCGCTATGAAGCTGAAAAGTTGCCTCCCCGCCACAAGGTGTTGCTGAGTATCCGTCTTCCTAGACGCCTCACCAGCACCCGCGGGACTGGGTCGGTGAGTGTAGCGGAATGCGGAGCAGGTGCAGTGCCGCTGGCTGTATACTGCCACCGCACCGCTACGAGCCGACAGACTGCACATCCGGAAAGCCAGTCGCCTGGCACATCCGCAGCCACCTGGCTGGCGCGACCCATATACCTCGACCGGAACGAACCCTCATCCCTCCTTCCTCCAGAGGATTAATGTACCCACTAGTTTGTTCTTTCGCGTTTTGCCTCTACCTTATTGGCAGTTACACAATAGATCTGGCTTGAAGCCTATACCGAGCATTGTGGGTGATCGGTTAACGCTCTGGCTTCGCATTCGAGAGGACGACGGTTCGAATCCCCGTCCTGGCATCTAGATTTGGGCTTTCCACGGTTTCCCTAAATCACTCCAGGTGAATGCCGGGATGCTTCCTTCAAAATACCATGGCCGAATTCCATCCCATTCCTTATAAGTAAAAAAAAAAAAAAAAAAAAAAAAAATGAAGCCTCTGCCCTGGTACAGGAGAAATCCTGGTTGCAGTTATCCTTTAAGATTTAGAAGCATGTTGGAAGGGGAATAAATGAGGTAAAAAAGAAATTTTAATGTTGCGTAAGTGTTCAAGGAGAAAAAATCAGTATGCTATGATTTGCTGATGACAATATCCTGTTAGCAGAACAGATTGAGGATCTTGAGAAGTTACTGAATGGCATGAACAAAATACTGTAGAAAGATTTTTAACTAAATATAAACCAAAGGAAGAATAAAGTGGCCGGTCTCGGTAGCGTAGGGGCTAGAGTACTTGCTCTGCCTGCCGAAGGTCGCTGGTTCGATTCATGCCTACGGCATGGGTGTTTAAGTGTTGAGTGTGTGTTAATGTGGTCTCCGTCCTGTAGTGTCAATACTTAGTAGCAAAAATGTAATTGAGAAACTGACATCCAGGAAGAGTCATCATAATATTGCCTAAGTAGTCGAATGCCATTAAAAAAAATATATATATATATATATATATATATATATATATATATATATATATGTAAATAGGATCGGATGCAATACGCGAAGTAACTGAATTTTGTTAGTTAGGAAGTAAAATCTGACTGATTTGATGACTGAAGAAAATGAACTGGATCGTGTTTTTTCATAAAAATTTGCAGTAGGCACGGTACAGTACGTAAGCCACGTTGGCTTAAATCGATGCGATACTGTGAGGTTTTCCGGTGCCTTAGCTAGTTGATTTTTTTTTTAGATTTTTTTTTATTGGTTTACGCCTCGTCGACGGCTAAGGTCATTAGAGGCGGGATGGGACTGGGTACAAGGAACGGGGAGAAATTCGAGCATGGCCTTTTTGAAGGAAGCATCCCAGCATTCGCCTGGAGTGATGTGGGGAAACTATGGAAAACCCAAATCTGGATGCCCGGACGGGGATTAGAACCCGCGTCCTCCCGAATGCGAGGCCAGAACGTTAACCATTCACCCACCTCGCTCGGTGCGTTCGGGTCTCGGTGGTAAAAGAAATAGTTACCACTCGATACATTTTCGGTGGGTAGGAGAGGCACTATTTCTAATCACCGGATTGCGTTTAGAATAATTCTTAAACTACGAGAGCTTGAGAAAGCTACTACTGTTCTAGATAATAGGTGGAATCCTGATCACCAGATTGGATGGGGGAATATATCCTTTACCTGCTTAGTTATGACATTTTACGACGTTTTCTGGCAGGCTAGAGTCAAGTTGATGAACTAGTATCTGGATGAATGATTTTTGATAACTTGACATCTTTAATAATAAAGGGCTGACTAATATAAAACTTCACATAAGGCTGTTGACATTAGAACAAGATTAGATTTATTTTATTTTTTGTCCTACTTTTTACACCTTTATTCTACCTCTTTTGGCTTTATAAGTTTCCTTTGACATTTCATCAAACATTTCTAGGATACAAGTGAGAATTATCAGTCACATATCGATACCGGCACTTATTGTGTCATCGATCGGATGTTACGACGAAGAATTTGTCGGAAATGTATTTCATAGAAATCTTCGCCAGTATATCACCAGTGAAACTGGTGACCAGTACACCTTTCACGAACCTGTACAGACCGTTAAGGCACCTGTGGATCCTGGTAATTCTCGCAATCGCGCTGAGTTGCGCTCCAGATGGCTGATTACTATGTTCACCTGTCGTCTGACGCCTCCGTGCTGGTGATTCGCTCCGTGCGAGTGTAAATTTCGCAGCTAGACATCCCATTTTCTGTCATCGCAAGAGAGTCTCTCCTATGAAATACCGTTAGTTGCCCGTAAACATTCCCAGGAGTGATCCGAGAAACCACACTCGACCCAGCTAAAGGATTTTGTCGTCTCCAACAGCTGGTTTTGGAATCGTTTCGTAGCCACCACTGGGAAGTGAAGTGGTTCGATTCCCTCTGACTAGCAGTCGTCTTCTGTCACTGAAAGCTTTTGGCACCTCTGCTGTTTTATCTTCACTGTGTCAGTTTAGTGTCATCTCATTTGACAATGTTCGGAATCTCTCTTGAATTAATCAGATTAAATAATCTTTCCAGTCTGTTTTACGAGGTTCCTGTCTTTTTTTTGTGTACTGCAGTCATTAAGTTCTTAGCATATATCATTAATTCTAATTGATATCATTTCTTTTTTTCTGTTAGTTGTGGTTTTCATATTTTTCACTGTTAATTCAGTAGACACAATTATGTATTACAGCTAGAACAACCATTCTTTTCATTTAGTTGACGCATTAAATTCCACATTTTTCCCTTCAGTGTTCTTTTTATTGCCTACATGTTTTGGACTTTGTATTAAAATTTCTAAAGGTTTATCAATATTACAGTTTTCAATATGCAGGAAATTCGCCGTCTTTTTAGAGTTTACGTAATCGTTTTTGTTTCCATTCTTGAGTACTGTAATCTCCTCCGGTTTCTTCTAGGAACTAGAAATAATCTGCCTTCGCCAATATTCAATTTAAAAAATGTGATAAGTAAGGGCAACCTTCGATATTTCAACAGGTCTACGTATACTCCGTCAGGTCCAATAGCTTTCCTGTTGTTCATATTTTTTAATTCCTATCTGCAAGTCAATCAATCGCTGTTTTTTTTTTTTTTTTTTTTTTGCTTATGATTTCGTCGACGTTGAATTCGTTAGAGGCTGGGAAGGAGTGGGGGCAAGGAGCAAAAGGAATTCGGCCATTTTGTAGGTACCATCCTTGCAATCGACTGATTTCGGAAAACATGGAAAATCAAATTCTAGGTGGGGGGTTTCGAACTTGCCACCTCCCGAATGCGTGACCAGAGCGTTACAGCTTTCTCACTACGATCGGCCATTATCAAGCTCAATGTATCACAGGTATTTGGATATACTACAATATTTTACAATTTTGAAGCTGTCACTGTACGATAGAGACCAGAAATAGTGAATCCATTACCGTCAACTCATCCAAAAGTAAATTTCATTCATGTTATTACTCCCACAAAGTGTGGAATTTATCATATTGCTTTTGTGGAATAAAACAACATTAACCTTTTTTATCAGTTGTATTCCTGAATAAAATTAGAAAGGTAAATAATACAATGTGTACACACTCTTTACTTCAAAATACAACAAATTTAGTGATGTGTTGACCTGTAAAAAAGAATTAAAACACAAATCATCATTTCTATTTTTTTTTTTTTTAATTCTGCATGTTTATATCATTATTTTATAAACTAGTTTGAAATAACGTTGCGACAAAGAATTGAACTCTGATACACTATTATCAATTAAACTAGGTGTGTTAGGTTTTTCTGACTCTATGAAAATTGTATTAATTCCACTTTTCTAAATAATGTAACACCTTTCTGGTAACTGATGGAATTATGCCAAATCACTCTCCTTGATAATGTGTGCATTTTTATTAATTAGTGTTAGTAAAAATAGACTTCAAGTACAGCAAGTTCATATTGTTCAGTCATGTTCTTTAATGAAACAGATAATCAGTTCTGGAAGTAATAATTGGAAGAGGTGGTCAGGATATAATAATATTTAATTTGTCGTCTATTATTGACAAATTATTTCCCACCAGTGAGCTTCCATATGTGACGACTTGTGCACGGAACACCGTTATTATATTTTCTTTTTAATAATTTCCTTACTTAATTTTCGAGACCCACTCAAACTCTTCCTGTTTCGACCCATGTAGACTTCTCTCATACTGTTATAAGTTTTCCAAATTCTGTGACTATGCCGATGAACGAGGGGCTCCTTCGCTTTCTGAATAGAATCGGTTACAGGTACATTAGCCATGCGGCGACTTAAATCGTCAGTTCACCATCCTCTCAGGTCTGTTTAGGGTTCCTTAGCAAAAGTGGAAAAAATTCAACTCACGTAATTTTGTCATACCTGCCCGTCCTTCATATTGTCACAATCACTTAATTCAATCGCTTTTGCATCGTTGGTAATTAAATTTCACAGGAAAATGTGTTAATCAAACCGTAAAACATGTCCGTAGACGAATACTAAAAAAGTATTGTAGTACCTCCCAATTACATTTAATGCAAAGAGGAATGAAAAGAAAAAATGTGTACCCCATTGGGTGTGGAATCATTGAACAGGTATTCAAACATGCACTCAATGTTGTTTCGGGACATTTTTATTTTAGCTGTGGTTCGCTAGATATGGCTAATCTAACTCGTTATACGAAAGTTACGGAACCCAATGATACACGTTATGGGGGGTGCCTTCCCTACGGTGAAATGATTTGACTTTGGAAGCATGGTAATTATTGATTATCACGTTTTTATGAATCATTAATGGAAAGAGTTGAATTTTTTGGGTATTTTAAAATTAATATTCTGCAAGAACTTTGATTTTTTTCAGGATCACAGGTAAATTGCTACAATGAGACATTTTTAATGATCGTTGACAAGTACAGTCTTGGCTGTGGAATCCTAAGAAGTGCACCACCCGCCAGTGTGGCGCAATGCGCTGAGCGCCGCGCACTGGGTCGGGGAGGTACAACGGGACCGGGCACGAGCCCATGCCTCCGCGTACCGGCCGTCCTCACTGCGGTTTTTATGCGGTTTTCCGTAGCCGTCAAGGTGACGGGGACTGTCTCCAATCTCCGCCCCGTAAGCTACACATTTCAAAAACAAAAAATACACAAGCTGAACATAGTTACACCTTTCACAGACGGCGATACTTCGCTTCCCCCATTAGTACATAGCGCGACGTGACAGCAGGTATAAAACGCTTGGCGGCAGCAAGGACATGCAGTCGTAAGTAATAACAAAGCTGCAAATTCGACAATGTGAATGATGATTCCAAAATGTTGGAGAAAGGTAATGAAGAAGAAATCTAGGAAATATACCATTTCCCCCATTCGCAGCCATTGCCCATGGGAAGATTCTTTGGCGTTTATAGGTGTGTTTTAAGAAAGAGAAAGCGACACAATTTATACAAATCTTCAAATATTTGTTGCATCTATATCTGAAGACATGGTTTTTGCAAGAGCGCTCATACAGTCATGGCCTTTCTCCCTCCTTGTACTCACGTGCTCCTCAGCTCCACATTGAACTCTTTTTGAAGCTTTGAGTGCTCCGACCAGTGCACTTTTTTTTTTCTTCGCTGCAAATCGTGACACGCACAGATGCGATAAACAATGGAGAGCGTATAGCGGCGAGACTATTGTGTAGGACATAATGATGGATGGTGTGGCCAGAGCTTGTATTAATGGACAGTAGATCGTTTGTCTAAGCAGCGCAAAAAAGCTGGTATTTAGGAAACCGCATTACTAGCTACTTCTGGCCGTGAACAACCTTCGAGTCACGACCCCTCCCGCACGAACATCGCTTTTTCTCGTTATTTCGTCCGTGAGAACATGTTTCATTTCGCTGAGAAAGAAAAGTTTCCCTAAAGCATGGTGGTTAGTGGTCGTAAAGCAAAGGGAATCACTACTGTTGAACTTAATAGTTTCTGGGTAACTCACAATGGAACGCGTTAAAACAGATATAGAAACGATACAGGATGATTAAAACCTCAACATTCCAAGTCTTCTGTCACTGTCCGTACTGCAACATATACAAGTGTGAAAATATTTCAGTACAAATGACTATAATAGCAGAAGAACGAAATCACAGAAAAAATGTAACTCTTAAAGCATAATACTTTATTCGTACTGCTTAAAATTGTATTTATTTATTTATTTTTACTTGTGACTTCACGCCTCGTCGACGTCGAGGTCATTAGAGCCGGGATGGGACTGGGAACAAGGAACGGGAAAGAATTCTACCATAGCCTTTTGAAGGAAGCATCCCGGCTTTCGCCTGGAGTGATTTTTGGAACCCCTGGAATACCCAAATCTGAATGCCCCGGACGGATATTCGAAGCTGCATCCTCCCGAATGCGAGGTCAGAGCGTTAACCGCTCACCCACCACGCTCGGTTTAAAATTGTAGCTGTTAAATTTAATACTGGGATGAAGCTGTTAGTTTGTATACAATACGGATACCTCGTAATATAATTCCTCTCTCGGACCCCTAATTCCCTAATGTTTGCCAAAGGTGATGAAGAAGAAGTAAAGAGTGCAGTAGTTGGAAAATCAAGAGTTAAAAAAATAATAATTTTATGGTTTTTCTGTATTTGACAATCTATTTTTTGCTGTACTAAACTCAACGTGCCTGGACTAATAATGTTACGCCATTACCAAGAAGGGTGTTATTTATTATTTTACTTACTGCTTTACGCCTCGCCGACATTGATGTCGCGGTAAAGGACTCAGGCCAAGGAACAGGAGGGAATTCGACTAAGGTTTTTTTGAAGTTTCCATTCAGTCATTCGCCTGCAGTCATTTTGAGGAAGCATGCAAATCAGAAACCTAGATTGCCGAGGATTTGAACCCGCCTTCTCTCGAATGGCCCAAGTGTTACCGCCTAGCCACCACGTTCTGTAGGAGAATGTTCGCCCCTACAGAATATTTTCAGGAGTCTTAATTCCAATAGTTTCCGCCTCCTCTCCCCAGTTTGAGTAATGTTTGTGTTATGGTATGTATGAGTGGATGACTGTGGTGCGTTGGCTATGTTCATTGTAACATTTGGTGGTGTTGTGAATGGGAGGTGGAAGAAGCGAGAGGGTCAAGGTGCTTCTCCTCGGAAAGAAACTACCTTGTTTCCAAGTTAAGCATTCTCTCTAAATGATGAATCACCATCAACAATGTGTAATGACTAGTGTTGACTACATATGTGGAATTGTGTGGGATTTAACTCAACCGTTTCGTAGATAACTTGGTAAGAAGAAATTGTTCCTATCCTGTTTGCAAATCAGGGATCCATGTATCGTTTTTATGGGACCTTGGCTAGAAGGCAGATCTAGTTCGTGTTGAAAGCAAATTTTTCTTTCTATATTTGCCTCAGACTGTTGCATTGTTTCTCATACCTTTCCAGTGAACGTATTGTTAGTCAATGTGATATTTAGATGAAGTAGAAAATTGATCAATTATCATTTCTCCCGAGTACCGAAAACCCGTCACAATGTGTTTTCGAAAATGTTGTTAGGAAGGTGGCCCATCTATACCGACGCAAGATAATCGTCTCTCTATGCTGTAGGTTTCGTTGTTGGCGAAGTTCGTGAAATGTGTATTTTGATGGCAAGAGAAAGCATCTGCGGCAACAAGATTACGTAAAACGAGCCTTCTTAATACCCTATTAGGTTTAGTTCTTTCTACAAGTTCATCATGAGCTTCGCCAAGTGGCATTTAATTCTGACAACCAACCAGACCTGTAGAAAGTTCAGACCGCGCAACGTTGAAACTCGCAACCTCCAAAATGCCACTCGTCCTGTTGTTTCGTTTTCGCTTTGAAGATGTTTCCGTTAAAGTTTAATGAGAAACGTATCTATCTGACCAGAAATTACGGTGTTTCGCATTGAATAATGGAGTTAAATTTAACTTCCGCTGACCGTGGATTGTTGGAGCAACTTATAACGTTACTCAGACCCAGACCACCCAGGCCTTTAATGAAATTGTATTTTAAGAATTATTTGTAGGAAGCTGGGAACTGAGTAAATATCGATTTGTATATTTTTCTTGCAATTAATTGTGAATTGGTGTAAATGAACATTGTTTGGAGATAAATTATGTAAATGCAATTTGATATGTTCAAGGACAGTACTATGCATGAAACATTGATTAAAAGTTGGTGATTCTAAGCATTAATGTGAGCTACGATGTTTGGAGGACAATTTCCGACATTTGGACTGATTTATGTGGATAATTATGTTGTTGTAAATATATTTAATTCTCATTTCTGAGTGGTAGTGTATGTACTTGTTACTGTTTCATGTGCTTGATTGTTATGTGTACATGTATAGTGAAAATTAATGAAAAATGATGGAAAGGAGAGGATGGAGCTCTGTGTCAGTCCTTTCAGGCCCACTCTCCCGAAAGACACCGAGGGGGCCACCAAGCTCAACGTCCCCGGCGAGGTACGAATAACCATCAACAGTATCGTATACCCTCGCTCCATGCACACTATGGAGAGGTAGGGACTTAATCCGGGACTCTGGAGCACAATCTGGTGATTACCCTGCCGGCCAAGTCCTCATGGTGAAAATTTCTTGTACCACCAACTTACTGTCTATAGACATGCCCAGGTATTTAACCACCGTTCTTATTGGGACTTTGTAGGGTCCTAGCGTCACATCGGTCCCGTAGGACTGTCT
>JARYHS010009186.1:47080193-47438417 GCA_031002005.1 Vandiemenella viatica | reverse complement strand
AATGAGGTGCTTCTAAGATCGTTGCAATTACCAAATGCTTGGTAAAGTTGACTGGTTTTTCAAGGTACAAGCGACAAGTTGTTTGAGCATAATACCGGTAATTTCTTAAAAATAGTTGAGTTACTGTCTGAATACGATCCCATTATGGAAGAGCACGTCCGTTGAGTGCTCTAAAAAGTAGAGACTAAAGCTCAATATCTTGGGAAAATATACAAACCGGGATAGTAGATCTGCTGCATCAAAGTGTAAAGTCTCATGTTATTAATGAAATAAAAAAATTCAAATATTTTTCCATAATTTTAAACTGTACTCCTGACTTTAGTAAGATACAGCAAATTACTCTTGTAATCAGATATGTTTCAACCAATAAATTTAATCCTGATGTTGAAATTAAAATTAATGAAAGCTTTTAAGGCTTCTTACCAGTCGAAAGATCCACAGAAAACAAATGTCTGACATTATAGTTGGAGAACTTAATGACTTGTGTTTAAATTTGCAGGATATCAGAGGACAGGGACTGACAACGGGTCCAATATGAGGGGCAATAAAGCAGGAGTGCAATTTAGAATTAAACAATATAATTCGCGAGCATTCAATGTTCCGTGTAGTAGCCATTCTCTCAATCTTGTTATTAATGGCAAAAGCATCCTTGGAAGCCGCTAATTTCTTCAACATGGTCCAAAAAATATATTTATTCTTTTTGGCATCTACTTTTCGATGGGCAATACTTTTAAAGCATGTTCAGGGTTCAACTTTGAAAACATGGAGTGACACTAGATGGGAGAGTAGGATAGAGGCATTAAAACCTTTAAAATTTCATGTATACGACGCCTTGCTAAGCATTTACGAAAACCAAGAAATTGATAATTTAATGATTTAGCCATTTTGGCAATTGAGTATGAAATTGCTGATGAAGTAAATTTTAAGATGTAATAAAAATTCGCAACCTGAAAGTAAGAAAAAAAGTTTTTTTTGTGATTTTAGCGTATTTGATGTAATCTCGTTTTATTTTCAAAATAATGGCATTTAGATTGTTTGTGTGATAATATCCATCTGTAATAGCATTTAAAAACGTAAAAATATGGTTAATTTGTGGCTATGTACAGATATTTCATAATTAATTTATCTATTTTGTGCCGCTAGATCAAAATTCAATAAGTTTATTTATGAATATATGATTTTATTAAATTTAAAATTAATATTTTATTCGATTACAAATTAATTTTTTTAATATATAATTCTACATAATCTTAAGGGCGGAAAGTTTTTCTATTGTCCGGGCGGCAAAACCGCTAGAGCGGGCCCTGACAGATGAAGCTAGGATTAAATTCATGATAGATACAATTTCCATATTTTTTATTATCACAGTAGAATATTTCTGTCAGGACTTCTAAAATACACCAGATTGACCTTATATATATATATATATATTTTAAATTCTGTATGCGGCTTGTCTCCTGGCAATTTTTTGTGGTATTAGCAAAGCATATGTATCTATCCTGGCCATCTAACCCTAGTAACCCCAGCAACAACACCTTCTATTAACTCCATCAAGTTCCAAATCGACGCATAATACAAACAAGACAAAAAATTAGCTCTCTTGCTCTCCTGTCATAGATTTCCCACATCTTCGCTTGAAAAATCATATAACAGTTTTCCTTTGTTTTCCTCTCTCGTCTTCTTTCAAATAAACCAGGGTTGATATGAAAAGTAATACTTTGTTGTCAGCAAAAACCATTTTCTTTGGTTTCATAAAAGATGATATTCACCAACATAACTAAATTCTTTCAACAAAAAAAAGTTTTACAACTATTTCTATATTTTAATAAGCCTCATCTTAGTTTTTCAATACTCTGTCTTTCGGAGAATGAGGATAGATTCCCAATAACCCTGATACAATAAATAATTATTTTTTCACAACCCACTGAATGCCAATGTCAAATCTAAGTTTGCCATTGGCAGTTATGCTGGATCGGCTTCGCTTCGCAGGCGTGTTTTAAAACAGTTCTCGGTGGAGGGGAATGTAGCCTGCAGGAGCCACTGCAGTCCCTGGCTTGGACTGGCAGTGCGTCTGCTGGCCGCCGCTGCTGCCGCCTAGCGGCACTGACTTCCTAGCAGTTGGGCGGAATTTCAAATCTTGTCATGACGCCATTGCAATTTTGTCATTGGTCTTTTGGCAGTTTCGAAGCTATTTCCATTCTTCTTATCGGGTATATCCTTCATTATTACACACTCATTGCAATCGATGTCCTTGATTGCAAAATTCAGTATTCGTCTGTTCTTTTCTTCGACCGTTTTCTTCTTTCACAAATTAATTGATTTCGTTTGTCTCAATTGTCCAGTGTCTCGTTTTCGTATGTTTCTTTCATATTGACCTCATTTAACCCCCATTTCCAAAAAGTGTTCATTGATTTGCTATTGGGCTCTTAACGTCAGTCTAAAGCCAAACATTCCAAATACTTCATTTTTCTTCTTTTCAACCTCTGCTTATCAAAATTTCCGTAGAATGTTGTTACATATAATTTGAGAAATTTTGATCAGATTAATTAATCGGTGTTTGATACTGAAAAGGTTTTTCTCTTTAATTGATTTTAATGTCATCCATGCTTCAAATTTCTGTTGCCATTTTAGTACAAAGATAAAAAAATATTACTTCTTCTACTGAATCTTTTTTGAGTTTTATTTTTATTATTGCTTTTGCCATTTATGCTACACGAGCGGTTAACGCTCTGGCCTCGCATTTGGGAGGACGCCGGTTTGAATCCCCTTCCGGGCATCCAGATTTGGGTTTTGTTTTGTTTCCTCAAATCATTCCAGGCAAATACCGGGATGCTTCCTTAAAAATGCCATGGCCGAACTCTTTCCCGTTCCTTGTCCTTAAACACATCCCGCCTCTAATGACCTCGACGTCGACAGGGCGACCAGCCATAAGTAAAAAAATACACTTCTTTTGTTTAGTGTGGATGATTCTCCTAGTATTTTGTTGATACCATGACTACTGTTCTTAATGTCAACCCACTAAGTAAGATTTTTCTATAATTGAACCCACAGTATCCTATATGTTATGATATTTTCTGAATGTATAGAGAAACATTAATTTAATGCTTCTAGATTTTATTTATTTTCACACTCTGTACAAACCATCAATTGCAGCTGTGTCCTATAATCCTTTCCCCAACCTCCCCCTTTCTACAATATAAGGAGTTCACATTTTCCCGAAATCACTCTAGGGGAACGACGGGATGGTTTCTACAAAAGGCCATGACTGAATTACTTTCCGCGATTGCCCTCCAATCGTTTCTTGCCTCTAATGATCTAAAGCCATAAGCAAAAAACAGAGCAAAAAGGAATTTGCTAGCACGTACGTTGGCAGAAAATAAGTTTCCCTAGCATGGTCTGTCATACTGACGCGTTTGTTCGAAATTGTGAGCGCGGCACATTCTCTCCAATAGAGCTTTCCAGTTAATCGTTTCTCAAGTACTGTTATTTCCGGCCACATAACTGATAATTGGAATTACGTCATAAAATTACTTTAAGCCGGTGAGCTCATCATTGTCCGTGAAACATGTGCGTTTTTTTCGTAAAGAATACCTCATTTCCGGCAATTTTTACGTATTTCTTCAGTTATTAGACGACATCGATTTACTGAAAGTGTTAAACAACCACCTGACGGTTATATTAAACCATCTCTTAAAAATATGTCGGATGCTTATTATTCATGGTAATATCATATCATTTCGTCTCCTTGTAATCCCGCCCCCCAGCCTAGCAACAGTAATAAACCAGTGAAATTTTTACACTCAACAGAAATTTTTAAAATTTCGTAGAATGAACCCCTAGGGTCAAATACGGGTCAAGTTCGTATTTCAGCGGGGTCACGTCGCGTTGTCTTGGCATTTGAATAAAAAAAATCATTTTCATCCCAAAAAATAATATTTTGTCACGTTGAGATTCTGTATAATGTATTTTTGGCTACCATTAGATATCCAAATCAAGAAATAAGATCACGTCATGTCATGCGGTCATGGCATGTGACACAAAAAACTTTTTTTTTATGTGACCCTAAGCCCCCAACGTGATTATTGCAAAAACGAGAAAAGTGTGAATGAGTCCACCAAGGGTGAGGTGCATAATACTCCAGATAATACAAGGAAGTGGAGACCTTCTTTTTAAAATGGAAGGGATCAGTTCCATGCCATGTTGGGATATGCAAGGACAATTAACAAGTCCCAAGGCTTACATCAACCTGTTGCCAACTGGAAACTGTTCTAGACCCGTGATCAGTCAACGGCTTAGACCTACTAGAAGTAAGATTGAAGTATAACACAGGCAACAGTGATATCTCAAAGATTTTAAATGTAATGTGTTAAGTAAAAAGCTGAAAGAAGAGAGGGTGAAAGGAACCAAGGGATGCTCTAGTGATAGATAGCGTCTGAGCCACCAATTTTTTACATCCCATTTTGTGGCAAACGAATCCCCAAGAGTTAAATAGTTGGCACACTCCTCTGACTAAGATGTTTGTGGTTAATCCCGTGAATTTGTACACGACCTGGTGGCTAAGAATTGTGCACCACCATCTCTAGTACCATGCTGACTTAGTTACCGGATGGTGCAAACGTCTTCCACAGTCGAACGAGCAAACCTCGTACCGAGTGGCATGCACAACTACTGCTCCTTAGCGATTACGGCAACGATGCTAGTTGGTGGATGCTTAGAGATGCTCATTGACGTTTTTCTAAAAAGTATTTGCGCTGAGTAAAACATCTCGCAGAGGAAAACTGTCGCGATTGATGTTTCCTATCTTGCAGGTTGAAGAGTCGATAACAAGGTTCAACGATCGGACTGTCTGTGGTTAATCACCAACATCTGCAGAATGTGTGCCACGCCCAGTGAAGTGAACGCTGCAACCGCTATCAAGTCGCTCTCATCGCGATACACATGTTCCGGCCTGCTGAAGATGGAGGTCATTCTCAGCAACGGAATGAACAGGCTGCAAAATGGCAGTTGTAGACCGACATGTCTCCATTTTCTGGCCCCTAAAAAAGAATGAAACCGAGTGATTTCACGGGGTTGTAAATAACTTCCAGCCGCGTCAAAGTGTCGCAATCTTGGGATATTTCTAGGATCCTATTCTCCGCCCTCGTTTTCAACCAAGGTTGCAGAACATTGACCCTTCTGGAAGCTAGAAGCTCGAGAAGATTTATCACTAAGGAAGTGTCAATATGAGTACCGAAAAGTAATTTGCTTAAAATTCCAATGCTTCTTGCATCGTTTCTGTAGTTGAAAGATGAAGTAAAAAATAAATCAATATGGCAGTACTAAATGGAAATAGATTTTGATAAAATACTAAAATCTAAATAATTATAAATTTATTTTTCCACATCCGCATCCGCTTCCGCAAAACATCAACATCCGCGGATACCAAGCACTGAACATCCGCTAAGATGACCTTCGTTACAATCCTAATCCAAACCATGAAAGGAATGGCGGACGCAAACTCAGCCTACGCATCCACAGCCTTGGAAGTGGAAGAGAAGTGACCAGGACCACGCAGTGGCCACTTTACTTCACAAGTAGACATTGCTATATATGTATATATTTTACAGCTCTAAGAGCAACACACATTAAACAATATAATCTATCGAACGTGTGTAACAATTTTCAGACCAAAGGACAATTCCTTAATGAGTCCCAGTGATTACGCTAGAGTCCAAATTTATATAGCGATTGCCACTAAAATGCGATACAGTACATGTTATAATATTTGTGAGATTGAAATATTGTTTTTCTGGCAGCAAGTTTAGAGTTGTATGTGATTAGGTTTAAATGTAACCTGGACCCCGATGGAAACGGAAACTTTTTGTTACAGCGCAAGGCACGAGGAATTTCATTGAATTTTACTTTATAACAATTCTATTTACAGGGTAGTTAAGCAATAGCTAAGAAATTAATTGTCAGAACGCTTAAAGAAAACCATGTATTTCGTTTAACTTGGCATATTAATTATCAGGTTTTTTTACTGAAATCATTACATGGTTTGAATGAGAGAAGTTCCAAATTGATCGCAATCTATGTGGCCTAAACCAGAATTTAATATTACGTGGCATAGCGTAAGTAGTTAAGTTTTATTTTTAGCATCCATCGTTTTCACTGGGGTCATTAGGCCTATTTCAGCCGATGTAAGCTGTGTCAGCCGTTAAATAATCGACCTTCGTCACAGGTAATAAGAAAGAAAAGTGTAAGAATCTGTGAAGATTTGGGTACAAGTTTATATCGCGATGCATGATGACACTGACATGCGATACAGGGAATGTATTAATTCGCGTGTGATTGAAGCATTGCTTTTCTAGCGGCAATATTAGTGGAGTTGGGGTTAGGCTGAAATACATCCTGAACCAAGTTGACAACTGAAGCCTTTTTTACAGCACAAGGGACGATAAATAACAATGAGTTTTCTTTTATAACAATTCTACAGGGCGTTCGCCCGAAAACGCTACCCTCCCAGTCTGTTGCCGTCGGCAACTTGCTCGGTCAGTAGAGCCAGCAGTTTCCGCCACACGGGACCGTGAATCACCGCACTGTTTAACACCTCCGCTGCCCCAACAGTGCAGTGCAGTGACCCTTACATTGTTAAGAACGGTTTCTTTGCATTGTAGATAGTTTGTGACTTCAGTCTCTTATTAATCAGTGTTGTGAATAAACGTTTCTTTGCGGTTTGGCTGGTTTGGGGCTTCATACTCTTATTAATCTGTACCGTGTTTGAGTGTGAGTAAAATTATGGTACGTTACAGTTTGCAACAAAGAATATTTCTCTACGATACATATGTGAAGAAGAAGTCGTTTAAAAAGTGTCGCAGTAAATTTCGTCGCGAATTTCCTGGCGCTTTACTGCCAGCTAAATCAACAATTCTGCGTCTGGTTAAAAAAGTAAGAGAAACGGGTTCATTTTTTAACAAAAAGAGACTGTCGGTCAACCGTATTCTCACAGAGGAGAAAATTGACGATATCGCTTTTCGACTAGAACAGTCACCCAAAAAATCATTAAGTCAGTTAGGGCAGCGTGTGTCTCGAAATATGTTCAGAAGATGTGAAATGTGCATTACACAAGAGGGTCAACACTTCCAGCATCTTTTATAAGGTAAGCTAATTAATTACGTCACATTTAAATGCTTAGCACACAAGTTTATGAAGTTTATGAAGCGTAATTATTATGAAATAGTCCGCGGCCGACGGTCGAACAATGCCGGAAACTGAGCGCTCGCTCGCCGGGAGCAGTTTCTTCCTTGTAGCGCTAACAGTGGGTTGCGTTTCCCGGCGAACGCCCTGTATTTAGTTAAGCAACTGCATAGAAATAAATTACCGTAACACTCCGTTTAACCCGTCATTTTTGACGGGTTTTGGGGTCAGTTATTATCATAATTAATTAATTGTGATCGATCTCATGCCCCTGTGGCAATTTCAATACATGTCTACTTATAATTCATACACATTTTTACTTTAAAATCCTTTGCCGTCTGAGGTATACCATCTACTACTGCCTTATTTAACTTGTTACATGTACAAATGCTTTATGCTTGAAATCAAATGCTAATATATTATCAAGGTCCTCTCTTCCCTTCCACGTGTTATTTTTAAATTTCTCCTCCATATTTATCAATGACTACTCATCAGTATATGCCATAAACTTGTCCACAGTTCATGACTGCCTTCTATTCGCCAGCTATTTCCAGTCAACTCTTTTACGATTTTATCACGACGTTTTCTCGAAAAATCTATTGGCGCAGACCCGAACTGCACCTTTCTGTATATTTTTTGAATGGTGATTATTTATTAACAACGCTAAAAATTAAATTGTCGGAGGAGGGGCCACTAGAGTTGTAGCAAACCGAATGTAATCGTTACTGAGTAACGGATTCGTCTCCTGACTCGATGTACCGAATCGTTATTCACAAATTCATATCGTTACTCGCTTTTGTCGTATAGATGTCAGTTTGATTCGATAAATGAAAGAACACGACCGCAACGTATCATGCTCCATGCAGGAGCTGGAACGGTTCGCCCAGCGACTGAATGAGCAGATGTTCGTTTTGAAATTAGTTGATTCAAGTGTGCTGCGATTGTGATATTAGGTATTATTCTGAAGTATGTAATATTCAGTGCAGTAAATAAAATGTACGAACAATTTACCTAAATTTACTTTACTCAACGAACAATTTACTTGAACTTTACAAAGTACTAACGAAGTCATTCGTGCGATGCTTCATGCTAGTGCTCAATTGTATCAGAAGTAATGTGACATAGCAATCAATGAATTTTAATTACCGCAGGATCCATGTGATCAGTGCGGTATTGGCTTTGATGTTGAATGTTTGTTGCAACCACGACGCAACAACAATTACGAATCTAATCATAAAAACATGAAGTATTTACAAAAATAAATTAAAACAGTAAAGGAAGACAGTGATGAAATCTCCTATTTAAAAACTAAATACTTTGATGAGATTATAATATTTGTTAAATACATGTCCCATTATCATATCAGGCTTGTTTGCAGAGTTTTGAGTAGGCTAGTTTAAAAAATAACCGTCATTAGTTATTGTCACTACGTATGTCACAGTCAGATGAAAGGTCAGGTCTTTTTTTTGTATGCGAACAGGTGTTTGTTTTGAAATTTGATTATTCTTTCGTATATAATATTTATTACAGAAAATCAATTGTATATTTAGAGGTTTTCCGTAAGATCCATGTGCTAATTACTTTAAGTTTTATCCAAACGAACAACTTACCTAAATTTATTTTACTAAATAAACAATTTACTTAAACTTTATCAAGTACGAACGAAGTCGTCCCATATGCGACGCGACTCGATGCGATGCTTCATGCTAGTGTTCGATTGTATCAAAAGTAACGAGTGACGAAACGATACGCTAGTAACGAAGTTATCCCGTACGCGACGCGACTCGATGCGATGCTTCATGCTAGCATTCGATTGTAACAAAAGTAACGAGTAACAATTCGAAAGTAAAAGGTACTGATTGATTTAGTAACGAATACATACGGGCACAGATTTTCTCGTTACTTTTACAACTCTATTCGCCGCCCCTGTCGATTAGTACTACACCGTGTGAAGCACTATTTCTCCTTCACTACCTCTTAGAGTAGAAAACCTTTATTCTAACATCTCATATTTAGTGAGATGTCATTGTTAGTGCTGAGAAGTGGGAATTTATCCTTTTAATTATAAAATTAAAAACTAGTGTACGTCTAGACGTGAAATCGAGCATAAATTAGGTCGCCTTAATAATCCAGAGTTATCTCTAGATGTGTCATTAATCATTATTTTTTGCAAACAATTGTAATAATTTTTATTAGCATAGTAATACCATGAGTAATAATGGTTCGTTGTGAAAATTATTTTCATTCAACTCATGAAAATAGTGGTTGTGTTCCAATTCCACCGACAACGAAATTTTGTAAAATACGGAATATCAGTTGAACAAGGAAAAAAATTCCATTACAACTAGCTTCCGCAATCACAATTCATAAACCTTAAGATTTAAAATGAAATAAAGTTGCTGTAGATATTGGAGAAAAAGAAACTTTTGTTGGTTTAACATATGTTAGGTTACAGAGAGTAAAAACTTCAGAAAGACTAGCATCAAATAGAAGATTTTCTTATGACAGAATTAGTAATATTAAAAATTCGACCAAGTTAAAATGTAGAAAACAGGAAGAAACTTGAATTAGAAATTTTGTGTCCGATTAAAACAAATTAAATAAATTAATATTCTAAACATTTCGTCCTACTATAAAGACGCCTTTTTTTTTTTTTTTTTTTTTTTTTTTTTTTTTTTTTTTTTTTTTAGCAAACTAAAATCACGGATTTTGATGATAGTAATTTCTTTAATTGTATATAATATTTTTTTTAACAAAACTTCGATCTTCGATAACTACCACACAGCCGTAGTTTTAGCTAGTGATAAATTGTGGAAACGAATGTAATGTGGTGTGGTAATTAAAGCTTTGGGAACCCCTAGTGTAAAGAGTAAATATGCAGATTCAACGTGAACACTATTTTTGGTGTGACACGATGTTACCTCCTAAGTACTGAGCGTGCTCGTGCGTGTTTCCCGTACAGAGTGTCTCTGGCGTGTCCGCCGATGACCCCGCTATGTTGTTAAGGTCGATCGCTTCGCCGGCGGGGCCCGCTGTCCTTGAGAGGGCTCCCAGCTGGTGGCTCCAGAGGCGCTCAGTCCAGCTCTGGCTCCGGCGAGAGCTGCTGCTGCTTGCACGACGCGCCTCACCAGGTAACCTGCAACACGCAAAGTGGTCACTGGCAAGCAGTTATTGTGATATGTATACTGTGTGGGGATGCAGCAGTCTGAGTCAGCAACGTCACATCCTTATTGTAACCTACAGTGGAAATTTTGTGTGTCTGATATCCGTTAATCATTGTGGTCACTGAATCGAGTCCTTGCTCTGGCATGGGAGGCTTTAATTAAGTGCTGTAGCTGTCTGGTGGCTCAGTGGGTAAGCCTCTGATTGGAGATCGAGAGGTCTACAGTTCGATTCCCTGTCTCGGCGTGGATTTTCAAAGGCCCTTAACTCGACCTTCACCTGTGCCTCAGTTTGCTGTGCTATGTGAAGTACGTCGGAACGCTTCCGTGGGTCGCATTCCACGTTAAACTGTAGGTCGCCTTTAACCGGCAGAGTTACCAAGTAAGGTTAAGGTAGCCATAACACAAGCGCAAGCGCGGCAAAACAAAATTCAGTCAATCAACGGCCGAACCTTTCGGGAACTTTCCGGCCAAAACTGCCGTACGCATTATATTATATTATAGTAGCAGAGTTCCCGGCGTTGTCCGGTACGCTCTAGGTTGATTCAGAAACACAGTAAGTATTGAAGTTCATAACAGAGCTCAGTTTTATTCACTTGTGAATCAAATTTCATGTCAGCCGCTCCATTTACTATACGCGTTTAAACTGCTAGCCCACAGTGTAGCAGAAAGGAGATGTGGTTGGCGTTTATTTATTCCTGCAGTATTTTTAGCCATCCTATCAGGAACATGTGTTCTAAGGTTCATAATAATAACCATAGCGATTCGTGCAATCATAAAACAATTATTTTTTCGGGAAATGTGGTAAAGACAGAATCGCTCAACAATAAATTACAAAAATACTGTTATGTTAACACTAAAGGTTTTAAACAGTTCACTTTCACGTTCAAACCCATCAGATATGCATTACTTACTATTAACAGCGAATTTAATGTCACTTGAAAACATCAGAGATTGTAGCTGTGCCGCCTGAGATCATAGTTTCAAAAAGCAACAAATTTCTCTAAAGGTTCTATGCTAAAGGTTTTAAACAGTTCACTTTCATATTCAAACCTTTCAAATATATATTACTTACTGTCAATATAGAATATAATTTCACTTCCAAACAGTAGCGATTGTAGCAATGCGGCCTCAGATAGTAACTTCAAGAAGCAAAGAAGATATCGAATGATTTTTCATTACATTATTTAAATTAATTCACATGTTTTACACTTTACGTGGTATCCTCTTCGCATTCGATACGGCCATCTATGGGGTTTAAGAATAAAAACAAAGCTTTAAGAAAGGAAACGTTCCATGCGATAATATGGCTATCATTTTTTGTTTTACAATGTATGACGTAGGCATCGTATTTTTGCTGTTTCAGGCAGTACGTTCAGATTTTCATTTACCGCTCCGACTTCATGTTACATCGAAGGATAAGACATTCCAAAAAATTCAGTTGATATTCTAATCTTTAAAACGGTGAAAACCCCGTCGAAATCTGCCCAGTAGTTTTTGAGTTTTTCTTGGACAAACTTACCCGGTTTTCGAGCTGTGTTCATTCTGTGTCTATTCGTACTACAATTCATAATAATAAGAGGATTGATTGGCCGGCCTCGGAAGCGTAGGTGCTAGAGTGCTAGCTAGCTCCACGTGTCGATGGTCAACGGTTTGAGTCCGGCCGAGGGCGTGGGTGCTTAGTGCATGTTGTCTCCGTCCTGTGGTGTCTAGAGTTACTTGCAAAATGATATACAATGGAGAAACCGAACACACTGGCTGATCTAAAATCACACTTGAGCTGGCTGTGTGGCATAAGAGAAGCCACATGCCATTAAAAAATAAAATAGAAAAGTGGATTAACATACGTAAATACGTAGTTGTTCGCTGAGTTGCTTTAGAAAGTCGAATATCATCTTTTAAAAATAATTTTAGTAGCCGGAACTAACAATTCGTTTCTACCCTATTTGGTGTTACAACAATTAATTATTTAAGGAAACTATCTTTCTTGCGGTGTATTTTTGGATCTTACTGTATTTCCACAAAAGTATCCAATTAAATTCTTATTTTTTCTCATTTGTAGTACTAGCAGCATTGACCTGTTATGAGGTCCGCAGGTTCCTCATTCTTTCTGAACTTCCTAAACCAAACCGTTTATATTCTTTTTGGGTAATCTCTGCCCGTTAATTCTGTTCCTCAGTGGCGTAACCAGGGGGGGGGGGGCTAAGGGGCTCAAGCCCCCCACCAAAAAAAAAGCATTTAGGTCACCCCCTAAGAAACGTATTTAAGGACCTTTTTAATCTTTTAGCTCTACTGTTCTTATAAGGGAGGCAACCTCGCCTGAATCAAGACTCCCCCCCCCCAATCCAAAATCTTAGCCCTTCCCAAACCAAAATCCTGGATCCACCACTGGGCCGCCTGTATTCTATGCTTTAGGATATATTGATAATCCAAGATCTACTTTCATTAATTAAGGTTGGAACTAACGTTGTGTTCTAAAGATTCAGTATAGTTTCCTCGTTTTTGTTTTTAAGGCATTTAATTGTTGTTCCACATACCAGAGAATTCCCCAGCGTTTTTCAGGCTCTTTATTATAGTCGTATGAATAGTAATTTCTCAAGCAGTTAACACGGATAAGCTTTCCCGGAATTTATTATTTACAGATATTTTCATGCGAATTGTATTCTGAGCTATAGAAACAGCTTTTTTGTTTGTTTGGAATTTTATAATTATAAGACTCAAATATATTTCAAAACATAAATATTCATATCTGTTTGCTGGCTTGTTAGCTTAACGCTAAAGAGGGATAACTCCTATAGCCTTGAGTAGACCCCTATCAATCTTCCAGGACAGCAAGTTATACTCATATTAGCACCTTGGGTACTAGAGTACTAGAATGCCTCTTCCGCCTGCTTCACCGTTTTAAAGAACTCATTCCCCGCTGTCGCTGCCATTAAGATGTTTACCGCTACCCTGGCAAAGTGTCCTTACATGGTACTATCAATCGGAATCAGTTGATTCAAGGTTGTTGTTGGTGGTGGTGGCTGTTGTTGTGTTGTTGTTGTTGTTGTTGTTGTTGTTTTTGCGTTGTTGTGTTGTTGTACTTGGTGGTGGTGGTGTTTTTTTACGAAATTTTATTCATCTGCCTCCTCCTTTCCCATAACTTTCGAAATGGGGCCTCGGGCTTGCCACCGGCATAGCGGAGTTTATAAATCAACACTACGAAGTTAAAAACTTTTCAATTTTCCTTCAGATTTATCCCGCCATTTTCACTTACAGAAAATTCTGTCCTCTATAAACAGTTTTTTTAGTATTTTTTTTCTGATATCTTGCTAAATATTGGATACTAAAGGCATTTAGTTTTAAAGCAACTCTTTTTCACAGGAGTAAAACTCTTTTTGTCACCATCCTTGCTTCATTCAAATAACAAACTTCTGTTACATGTCAGGAACGTCTGAATCAGTCATATAAGGCCTGGCATTCGATATGACGAGTAACAGATCCCCGGTTGGGAATGGCCGTGCCGGAAAGGAACATGATTAGTGTACGCCACTCATCCTGAAAATATATCCAGCAATGAATTTTGCCCCAAGCGACTGCTTATACCTTATGGATATCCGTGCAGGTCATTAAAGTGCACCAGGCTGGACTCACACTTTTTCGGTGTTTTATTTCTTTTCTCGTGCCGGACGTACATTGCTTTCTTAGCACTCTTTAGATTCGAGACTCTTACGCAAATTCCTGTACACAATGAGTTATAAAAAGTTTGTCTTCAACCTGTCTAACGACTGCAGTTCGTAATAAGAAAATCGTTGGTTTGAATGAGATCGTACCGAGAGTGATGGGTGAACAGTTAACGCTCTCGCCTCGCATTTGGGAGGACGCCGGTTCGAATCTCCGTCCGGGCATCCAGATTTCGGTTTTCCATGGTTTCCCAAATCAGGCGATTGCCGGGATGCTTCCTTCAAAAGTCCATGGCTGAATTCCTTCCCGATCCTTTTCCCCAGTCCCAGTCTGCCTCTAATGACCTCGACGTCGACGAGGCGTAAAGCCATAAGTAAAAAAAAAGGAAGATATGGCATATTGACTAGGATTCAGTCACTTCTCTTTACCTACCATTTATGTCGTCTCCAAATAAATACTGTGACTGTGACGGAACATCGAGAGAAGTCAAAACTCCCAATACGAGATATCTGTACAAATGTAAGTTTTCGTGGTAAAAAGTCTTATCAGAAAGAACACGTAGCTCCAACAGACGAAATGCCATATTTTTAACTGCTTTACGCCTCGCCGACGTAGAGGTCATTAGAGGTGGTGATGGATTGGGGAAAAGGAATGGAAAGGAATTCGGCAGTGGCGTTTTGAAGTAACTGTGCCAGCAGTCGCCCGGAGTGATTTCTGAAAATTATGAGAAACTGAAATCTGGATGGCAGGATGGGGAATTGAACTAACGTCCTCCCAAATACAAAGGCAGAGCGTTACCGCTCAGCCACCAGGCTCGGTCAAGTATCAAATAAATAATAACAAATACGCTTAACAGTAAATCGACACAATTACAAAAATTTTGTGTTTAAACTGAGTCTTAATAAAAAATATGATGACTAAAGGCGATCAACAAGATTTCAGAGAATCCTCTAGGCTCGAACAGTCTTCTTCACCCTTTGTCTTGTACGTGCGTTGTCCAGATCTATTTTTTCTGGTGGAGGGTTCACGTTAAACACGTTGAACGGAAATATTTCATCTTCTTCTCGCCTCATATCTTAGACCACGGACCTGTTCTAACGATTCAGGAGTCTTTGCTTTGGTCTTCCTAATGATATAATGCTCGGGGATCTGTGATTAAAGCCTGCTTTGGCCTTTTCAATCGCCGATCTACGAGCCACTTAAGTCTTTAACCATCAATGCTCTCACTTACTCGTACACTAGTATCACATTCTTGAAGTTCCTGGACTGTAACAATTCTGCCAACTTCTTCTCTTGAATCCCTTATTGCGTTTTCCACCTGGTTTAAAATTTGAAACAATCATATTTATTGTAATCGTATGCTTCCGCGGCCAAAGTCAGTTGATTCTTGGCTGCCCGTGAGGCGCCGCGTCATATTTCTTGTTCTGTCCTGGAAGAAGATCACGGAATGATGGTCGAAACGTCGGCTACAAGAATTATGACGCAGCGCCATCTGCCACCCGGACAGCCAAGAAACAATCATATTTATTCTTGACTGATTCATTTTCATAATATTTTATTACCATACTAGCTGGTACCCACGACTTCGTTCGTGATTATAAAGAATTCATATTGACAGCTATAGACATCTAACCACCATAGTGCACGATGGGAGACTCGATACTATTACCACACACAAATGCCAGTCTTCTGCGCTATGTACATCCGGCAGCAAAGTAAAATTTACGGATACACACAAGTCTTTGGATGAAATACGAAAATATTCATGATCGACCAATTTCAAACACCATATCTCACACGCTCCCACAGTTACCGAATTTCGGCCAACATTGTGATCGATGGGAGACTCTGTCTTACTACCACACACAAACGCCAGTGATCTGCGATTGATAGTTTTCACTTAAAAGTGATACACCGTGACACATGCGTCTTTGGCAGAAATATGAAATTGCCGCAGGTCGACCATTTTCATCCCCCATATCTTCCACACCCCCATAGCTACAGACATCTAACAACCATAGTGCACGATAACAGACACGATTCTACTACCACACATCAACACCAATGCTCTATGCTATGTAGTCGTGGCAGAAAAGTGAAATCTGCGGAGACACATGCCTTTCGTCGAAATACGAAAATATCCTTGCAACCACCATATCTACCACAGTACCACAGTTTCTGAAATTCGGCCGCTGTTGTGATCGAAAGGTGACTCTGTGCTACTACTACACACAAACGCCAGTTATCTGTGATCTATAGTTTTCGCTGAAAAGTGATACACCATGACACTTTTGTCTTTGGCAGAAGTATGAAATTGCCACAGGTCGACCACTTTCAACACCCATTTCTCCCACACCCCCATAGCTACCGACATCTTAATGTAAAAACCAATAAGGCTCCCGGACCGGACGGTATTCCTACAAGATTCTACTCAAGATACGCAAAGGAAATTGCACCGTATTTGATGAAATTGTATACCGTATCTCTGGATCAAGGAAAAATACCAGCCGAATGGAAGACCGCTATCGTAACTCCAGTGTTTAAAAATGGGAATGTTAATGATCCTCAGAATTATAGGCCGATCTCGTTAACTTCAATATTTTGCAGGATTTTAGAACATATCATCTATTCGAATGTCATGCGGTTCTTGGATGAAGGTGAGCTTTTAAATCCAAATCAACATGGATTCAGAAAAGGCCGATGCTGCGAAACACAACTTGCACTTCTAATTCACGACTTGTGCCGAATTATAGATGAGCAATCCCAGGTTAATTTGGTTCTATTAGACTTTAAAAAAGCTTTCGACACTGTGCCTCACACTAGGTTACTTAGGAAACTTCGCGGTTACGGCATATCTAGACAAATATGCGACTGGGTTGCAGACTTCCTGAAGGGCAGAACACAGTGTGTAGTTCTCGACGGTGAGCGTTCATCACTTACAAAAGTGGGGTCTGGAGTTCCCCAGGGAAGCGTGTTAGGGCCTCTGTTGTTTCTCATATACATCAATGATCTATGCGACATAATAGGGGGAATGAAAAGATTATTTGCCGATGATGCTATAATTTATCGTGAAATCAAAACCCTGGACGACTGCGCTTTGTTACAAGACGATATTACGAAAATAATTGCGTGGTGTAAAGATTGGCAGTTGGAGTTAAACGCTAAAAAGTGCCAACTCATGCGTGTGAGTAAAAAGGTGACACCATTTAACTATGAATATACGATTAATGACACTGTCCTTAGAACGGTAGATTCCGATAAATACCTAGGGGTAACAATTCGTAATGATTTGTCGTGGAATGAGCATATTGAGAATGTAATGGGGAAAGCAAATCGTATACTCCGATTTCTAGGTCGTAATTTAAATCAATGCACTCAGGAAGTTAAATCGATTGTATACAAGTCACTAGTACGTCCTCACTTAGAGTATTGTTGTTCTGTATGGGGTCCCCATCAAAAGGGGTTAATGGAGGCTTTAGAGAAGGTCCAAAGAAGAGCCGCCCGATTCGTGACAGGTATATATAGTTGGAGGGAAAGCGTAAGTGCGATGTTGAAGGAGTTAGGTTGGGAAGACCTGGAACACCGAAGGCGTTGTTCTCGACGGAAGCTAATTGAAAAATTCACGACAGATGTATTTCGGAATGACAGTCAGCAAATATTGCTACCAGCAACATTCATATCTCGAAATGACCGTGAAAATAAGATAAGAGAAATCAGGGCCAGAACCGATTCATTTCTGTACTCATTTTTCCCACGAGCGATTAGGGAATGGAATAGAAAGGATTTACCGGGCGAGTAAACTTAAAATCCGACAGGAGTAGCTTTCGATAAAGCACTCCAGCCAGCCTGATCTGGATTTTCCATGGTTTTCCCAGATCACTCCACGCGAATGCGGGGATGGTTCCTCACAATAGCCCATGGGCGCCTCCTGCCATATCCCTTATAACCCTTCCAAACCATAACCCTTCTCGATAGGTGCTATGCACCCTCCACCACACACTTTTAGTGAATCGTGGAGTAATAAAATAATAATAATCTAACAACCATAGTGCACTACATGAGATACGATTCTACTACCAAACACAAACACCAATGCTCTATGCTATGAAGTTGTGGCAGAAAAGTGACATATGCGGAGAAAGTCGAAATACGAACATATCCTTGGTCGGCCACTTACAACCACCATATCTACCACAGTACCACAGTTTCTGAAATTCGGCCGCTGTTGTGATCGAAAGGTGACTCTGTGCTACTACTACACACAAACGCCAGTTATCTGTGATCTATAGTTTTCGCTGAAAAGTGATACACCATGACACTTTTGTCTTTGGCAGAAGTATGAAATTGCCACAGGTCGACCACTTTCAACCCCCATTTCTCCCACACCCCCATAGCTACAGACATCTAACAACCATAGTGCACTACATGAGATACGATTCTACTACCAAACACAAACACCAATGCTCTATGCTATGTAGTTGTGGCAGAAAAGTGACATATGCGGAGACAGTCGAAATACGAAAATATCCTTGGTCGGCCACTTACAACCACCATATCTACCACAGTACCACAGTTTCTGAAATTCGGCCGCTGTTGTGATCGAAAGGTTACTCTGTGCTACTACTACACACAAACGCCAGTTATCTGTGATCTATAGTTTTCGCTGAAAAGTGATACACCATGACACTTTTGTCTTTGGCAGAAGTATGAAATTGACACAGGTCGACCACTTTCAACCCCCAAATCTCCCACATCCCCATAGCTACCGACATCTAACAACCATAGTGCACAACAGGAAAGACGATTCTACTACTACCAAACACAAACACCAAAGGTCTATGTTATGTAGTTGCGGCAGGAAAGAGAAGTATACGGAGATACGAATTTTTGGTCGAAATATGAAAAAGCCCTGCACTGACAAACTTTGATCATTATATCTCCCACATCCCCACAGCTATCGGCATTCGGCCAACGTTGTGCACGACAGGAAACTCCATGCTACTTCCACCTACAAACATCAGTGATCTGCGCTAGGTAGAGGTGGCTGAAAAGTGAAATATAGGAAAAAACACGTCTATTTTTATATATATATATAAGATTTTTCGCTAATTCTATCCTTCTATACTCTAAATTAATTTTTTATTCATCTGTCTTTTTTTTGTTTGGTTCTGCTGTGATCTGATCGTCTACTTTCTTCTGACCATTTCAGAAACATGTTTATAGTCTTACTTTTTGCTTACTTCCTCACTTCTTACTGTCGCTGTCACAATTAAGAACAGCGTCGTTTGTGTCGCTTCCATTGCATCGTTTGCCAACATTTTGGAAACGCTATGACTTTTTCGTTTATAAGGAGGTAGAAATTGAAATATTTTACTTGTTGCAGAGAGTGTTCGGTAAAGAGACTTTTAATTTCGCAACTATCTGAAAAAAAAACAGCTTTCCTAGGATTTTCGTTAGACAGATAGCAGCCGTTCACAATTCTTGCTTAGTTTCCATTATCTCCTCGCTAGGTATTTGTTTCTTAAACTCCCATGCCATCAAGTCAGCGTGACGTCACTTGAATGTTTTGCGTGGTCTGCTTTGAGTACCACTCGATTACGAAGCAATCTCGCGGTCACCGCCCCCCCAACAGTCATTGTTTTCGAGTATTCGTCTCGATTTGGAAGAATTTTTGAAGAAAAGATCCCTCCACGGAGAGTCCTGTTAATTGGTGCCTGTTACAGATTTATACAGTTCAGGCGTGTAAGATGGTCGACTGCAGATACGAACCTCATTTGCGAATAATAGAGGAGATACTTTACTTCGCAGCAACTCGCTGTCTGCATAACTGGTAGATCCGGAGAGATTGTAAAGCGTGACTTTCTTTTTACGAGCGCCTTCCGTACTTATTCTCACGCAGTGATAAAATATAACTGATATACATCACGCAGTGAAAGTCAAGATGTCATACTTTGGTTTTCTCGCCTGCTGCCCAGAGGCTGCTAGTTTTACATATAGTACATCGTAAATTTTTACATCATCCAACAGACTTAGTGGTTTAATTTCTGCTCTAATTATTGGGAAGAACATCCTAGAGAATCGCAGTTATAACGGGTGTTGTGAGGAGCATGACTGGCGTAGACGTTTATATTCCCCTCAACGATCCATAAAATTAACCGAGAAATCCTTGAGATATCCATTTGATAGCAGTCTGGGTGACTTTTTCGGGGTATGGTAATCAGTACTATGTCGTAGACATTTCGATTTGAACCACTGTGTCAAGTTCGTTGCGCTATGGCTCATGCCACTAATGGAATAGCGTTTTGTTTAAACAATGGGGAGAAAAAGTATTGTTTTAATCGATCCTCCTCCAAGGTGGCTATGTTAATTGTATTTTCGCTTTACAGAACCTACTGCACTGATACCATAATTCCTTTTTCGAGTTTTGAAATGATCTCTACGTATACCAGTCATCCAAAGCTGTTACCTCAAGAGCTCAAAGCATTATGTCTAGCTAAATGAAACACTCTTATGCGAACGATAGGTTAACTAATTCTACCATATTCCAGTTCATATTACATTCTCGATTTTTTATACCAATTTTAAAACTTTTACTTTAGGCCGTCTCGTTTAGAACCTCTGCTTCACAGGGATAACGAAAAAATTTCACCTAAACACTCAATTCCTTCCCGACCAAAGCCTCTCCCGCCTATAATGACCCTAAAGGTCGATGAGAAGTAAAACCTTAAAAATGACAGCAAGACGAATACGAGAATCTGGGACATATTGTAGAACATCATACACATGCAGATGGTTGTTGATAAGAACATGTTCGCACAAGAACATGAAGGAGTTTCTCCCTCGACTCGCTTATTCACCTTATCTTGCTCATCAGGACTTCCTGCTTTGTTCCAAAATACTTCTTTTTTTTTGCCTACTGTTTTACACCTCGTCGAGGTTACTAGAATTGGGAGAAGGAGGGGAAGTAATTCGCCCATAGCTTTTTGAAGGTTCCATACGGGTATTCGTCTGGAGTAATTTCGGAGAACCATTGAAAGTAGAAATCTGGATGGCTGGGCTCTGCTAGGTCATCATTTCGAATTCAATGGAATCGTCAAGGAAATGTTGCCAGCGGAGCTGCGTAGTATCGCCAAAGAAAAGTTCCTAAAATATTTTCATCTACGGTTTGGAGGTAACTACATTGATGGCAAAGGTAGACTATGAACAGGTCAGAGGGAAAAATTCTAATCGGAAATTTCACGAATTATCCTCAGAAGCGTTGTGTGTTACAGAAATGTTACAATAGTAAAATAGCTTTTTCACTGAATGTGATCGTTTATTTATAACGTTGCAGGCAATAATATACTATGTTGATTGTTTTCTCATTTTAAACAAGAGTATTAAAATCACGCTGGAAACATTCCCGAAGGCGGCGGGTATAACCTTTCCTGCTGAACGAAATATTTCTGTTTCCATTGGCGAAGTTTAACTGTTCCATCCCATTACACATTGGACTCAGGATGATAGCAGTGATTCCATGTTTCGTTCAAGTGGCGAAACGACGTCAAAATTTCTCTGATACAACTTAATTCGGCCCTTGCAACGATTCGCAAGTTGACGATTTAAATCTAGTGTGAACGAACAAGGAATCTGTCTTGCGAATTCCGGCATACATTTCCATGCAAAGTATCATGTACGTATTCGTCTGAGAACCTCAGATTCTTAGTAATTTAAAGCAACTTCAATTTTCTACTATCCGTGATCATATAGGCTACTTTAAAAGTCACTAAAACACTAATAAAAAGTTATAATCGAAGGAACGTAAAGACTCGCCATAATGTTTATGAAGCTTTTTTTTCTGAGCAATTCTGACTTTCAAAAATACCATTTGATCACTACTACCAAATTGTTTCCTATTTTAACCATGCTAATTGGCCAAGTCAAATGAGCGCCAAACACAGAATCATATACATACCTTGTCGAAATTAGGTGTACGAGCCACAAAAATTGGGTACCAGCTACAAACAACTTCTAAATACACTCCTGGAAATTGAAATAAGAACACATTGACGCCGGTGTATAAGACCCACCATACTTGCTCCGGACACTACGAGAGGGCTGTACAAGCAATGATCAAACTCACGGCACAGCGGACACACCAGGAACAGCAGTGTTGGCCGTCAAAGGGCGCTAGCTGCGCAGCGGTTGGGCACCGCCGCAGTCAGTGTCAGCCAGTTTGCCGTGGCATACAGAGCTCCATCTCAGTCTTTAACACTGGTAGCATGCCGCGACAGCGTGTACGTGAACGGTATGTGCAGTTGACGGACTTTGAGCGAGGGCGTATAGTGGGCATGCGGGAGGCCGGGTGGACGTACCGCCGAATTGCTCAACATGTGGGGCGCGAGGTCTCCACAGTACATCGATGTTGTCGGCGGAAGGTGCACGTGCCCGTCGACCTGGGTCCGGACAGCAGCGACGCACGGACGCACGCCAAGACCGTCGCATCCTACGCAGTGCCGTAGGGGACCGCACCGCCACTTCCCGGCAAATTAGGAACACTGTTGCTCCTGGGGTATCAGAGAGGACCATTCGCAACCGTCTCCATGAAGCTGGGCTACGGTCCCGCGCACCGTTAGGTCGTCTTCCGCTCACGCCCCAACATCGTGCAGCCCGCCTCCAGTGGTGTCGCGACAGGCGTGTATGGAGGGACGAATGGAGACGTGTCGTCTTCAGTGATGAGAGTCGCTTCTGCCTTGGTGCCAATGATGGTCGTATGCGTGTTTGGCGCCGTGCAGGTGAGCGCCACAATCAGGACTGCATACGACCGAGGCACACAGAGCCAACACCCGGCATCATGGTGTGGGGAGCCATCTCCTACACTGGCCGTACACCTCTGGTGATCGTCGAGGGGACACTGAACAGTGCACGGTACATTCAAACCGTCATCGAACCCATCTTTCTACCATTCCTAGAAGGTGCTCTAGAAGGTGTAAGTCAACTACCCTGGCCAGCGAGATCTCCGGATCTGTCCCCCATTGAGCATGTTTGGGACTAGATGAAACGTCGTCTCACGCGGTCTGCACGTCCAGCACGAACGCTGGTCCAGCTGAGGCACACAGGTGGAAATGGCTTGGCATGCCGTTCCACAGGACTACATCCAGCACCTCTACGATCGTCTCCATGGGAGAATTGCAGCCTGCATTGCTGCGAAAGGAGGATATACACGGTACTAGTGCCGACATTGTGCATGCTCTGTTGCCTGTGTCTATGTGCCTATGGTTCTGTCTGTGTGATCATGTGTTGTATCTGACCCCAGGAATGTGTATATAAAGTATCCCATTCCTGGGACAATGAATTCAGGGTGTTCTTATTTCAATTTCCAGGAGTGTATATTAGTGGAGCCATCTCTTAGCTTGATTGTGTTGCCCTATACCTGTTTGTTGTATCGCCACCTAGAAGCAATGCTAGGCTCGTTAGCTGGTCGTAGGAGGGTCAGTTCCTTTGCTCCGCGCGTCGAAGGTGTCTGTGATAAGTCTAGCGTTTTGTTTCTGTTGACGGAAAAGAGAGGACGAAACCCAGAACCTAGTATTCCGAAAATCACCATGAGTGATTTACTCTCCCATCAGACGGACGAATCAACATGAATATTGTCGTATGTCAGTCTACACGTTAGCTCCAGCCACTACTTAGACGGAATACGCTACAAATCCAAATTCTGTCACTCGGCGGCAGAACTACCATTTATGATCTCCCGTCAAATAATTCCATACGCAATTTATTTAGTGTTACTCCATGAAGAGGTTTGCGACTTTTCACACGATGTGGTAATTAAAAAATTTTCAGCGCCATTCTTTTTACCGTGAAGCCCATTTCCCGAATGGTAAAGACTTCTTCCATCACCGGGACTTATGAGCTTTTCTTTTTATCGTGGTTAATTAGCTGACTTAATTAACAATGTCAGTGCACTAAGAATCAAATTATATATCAACATTTCCACTCCCCATTAAACAACAGCGTGATTTGGAGGAATGGACCAAATCTTCACGAACGCATTTAAGCTGCCACTCATTCAAATTAGTAAACGGAATACAGTTAATTAATGTTTCAGCCAAAAATGAAAGGAAGTATTGTTATTGAAGAAATATAAGACTCCTTCGAAACACTCAATTTATTCTATAAAACAGTATCAATTATCAAAAATCATAATTCACAAAGGGTAACATAACTTTTCCTCTTGAAGTAACACACTATCACCATAGTACAGGGCCTCAGCCTACACATGCGTGCCTTACGACTATCGGCGCACGACACTGCTTAGAATCCCTCATCAACCTAAGATCGTAATACTAACTTATGCTATCCTCAAAGACTACACACAATACTGACTGTGGAATCCTACGACAAAATAAACCAAATTACACACATCAGTACGTACTATTGTAAAAATATTCAATTAATTAAAGAAAACAGAGTGATTTGTGGGGTGCGATATTGTTACAGCCTAAAATAGGCCAGCAATGTGTCAGCCACCAGGCAACATCAGAGCATCGACTTAAGCCAGTGGGGTGGGCGTACTGGATAGCAGAGTAGGGTGAACTCGCTATGAAGCTGAAAAGTTGCCTCCCCGCCACAAGGTGCTGCTGAGTATTCGTCTTCCTAGACGCCTCACCGGCACCCGCGGGACTGGGTCGGTGAGTGTAGCGGAATGCGGAGCAGGTGCAGTGCCGCTGGCTGTATACTGCCACCGCACCGCTACGAGCCGACAGACTGCACATCCGGAAAGCCAGTCGCCTGGCACATCCGCAGCCGCCTGTCTGGCGCGACCCATATACCTCGACCGGAACGAACCCTCATCCCTCCTTCCTCCAGCGAATTAATGTACCCACCAGTCTGTTCTTTCGCGTTTTGGCTATACCTTATTGGCAGTTATACAATAGATCTTGCTTGAAGCCTATACCGAGCGCTGTGGGTGATCGGTTAACGCTCTGGCCTCGCATTCGGGAGGACGACGGTTCGAATCCCCGTCCTGGCATCTAGATTTGGGCTTTCCACGGTTTCCCCAAATCACTCCAGGTGAATGCCGGGATACTTCCTTCAAAAGACCATGGCTGGCCGAATTCCTTCCCATTCCTTGTCCTCAGTCCTATTCCGCCTCTAATGACCTCGACGTCGACGAGGCGTAAAGCTATAAGTAAAAAAATAATAATAATAATTGGTGCCTCTGCCCTGGAATAGGGTAAATCCTGGTTGCAGGTATCCTTTAAGATTTAGATGCATGTTGGAAGGGGAATAAATGAGGTAAAAAAAGAAATTTTAATGTTGCGTAAGTGTTCAAGGAGAAAAAATTAGTACGCTATGATTTGCTGATGACAATATCCTGTTAGCAGAACAGATTGAGGATCTTAAGAAGTTACTGAATGGCATGAACAAAATACTGTAGAAAGATTTTTAGCTAAATATAAACCAAAGGAAGAATAAAGTGGCCGGTCTCGGTAGCGTAGGGGCTAGAGTACTTGCTCTGGCTGCCGAAGGTCGCTGGTTCGATTCATGCCTTCGGTATGGGTGTTTAAGTGTTGAGTGTGTGTTAATGTGGTCTCCGTCCTGTAGTGTCCATACTTAGTAGCAAAAATGTAGTTGAGAAACTGACATCCAGGAAGAGTCATCATAATATTGCCTAAGTAGTCGAATGCCATTAATATATATATATATATATAAATAGGATCAGATGCAATAGGAGAAGTAAATGAATTTTGTTAGTTAGGAAGTAAAATCTGACTGATCTGTTGACAGATGACTGAAAAAAATGAACTGGATCGTGTTTTTTCATAAAAATTTGCAGTAGGCACGGTACAGTACGTACGCCACGTTGGCTTAAATCGATGCGGTACTGTGAGGGTTCCGGCGCCTTAGCTAGTTCGATTTCTTTTTTTTTTATTATTGGTTTACGCCTCGTCGACGGCTAAGGTCATTAGAGACGGGATGGGACTGGGTACAAGGAACGGGAAGGAATTTGACCATGGCCTTTTTGAAGGAAGCATCCCGGCATTCGCCTGGAGTGATGTGGGGAAACCATGGAAAACCCAAATCTGGATGCCCGGACGGGGATTAGAACCCGCGTCCTCCCGAATGCGAGGACAGAACGTTAACCATTCACCCACCACGCTCGGTGCGTTCGGGTCTCGGTGGTAAAAGAAATAGTTACCACTCGATACATTTTCGGTGGGTAGGAGAGGCACTATTTCTAATCACCGGATTGCGTTTAGAATAATTCTTAAACTACGAGAGCTTGAGAAAGCTACTACTGTTCTAGATAATAGGTGGAATCCTGATCACCAGATTGGATGGGGGAATATATCCTTTACCTGCTTAGTTATGACATTTTACGACGTTTTCTGGCCTGCTAGAGTCAAGTTGATGAACTAGTATCTGGATGAATGATTTTTGATAACTTGACATCTTTAATAATAAAGGGCTGACTAATATAAAACTTCACATAAGGCTGTTGACATTAGAACAAGATTAGATTTATATTGTTTTTGTCCTACTTTTTACACCTTTATTCTACCTCTTTTGGCTTTATAAGTTTCCTTTGACATTTCATCAAACATTTCTAGGATACAAGTGAGAATTATCAGTCACATGTATCTGACACATATCGATAGCGGCACTTATTGTATCATCGATCGGATGTTACGACGAAGAATTTATCGGAAATGTATTTCATAGAAATCTTCGCCAGTATATCGCCAGTGAATATGGTGACCAGTACACCTCTCACGAACCTGTACAAACCGTTATGACACCTGTGGATCCTGGCAATTTTCGCAGTCGCGCGAGTTGCGCTCCAGATGGCTGATTACTATGTTCACCTGTCGTCTGACGCCTCCGTGCTGGTGATTCGCTCCGTGCGAGTGTAAATTTCGCAGCTAGACATCCCATTTTCTGTCATCGCAAGAGAGTCTCTCCTATGAAATACCGTTAGTTGCCCGTAAACATTCCCAGGAGTGATCCGAGAAACCACACTCGACCCAGCTGAAGGATTTTGTCGTCTCCAACAACTGGTTTTGGAATCGTTTCGTAGCCACCACTGGGAAGTGAAGTGGTTCGATTCCCTCTGACTAGCAGTCGTCTTCTGTCACTGAAAGCTTTTGGCACCTCTGCTGTTTTATCTTCACTGTGTCAGCTTAGTGTCATCTCCTTTGACAATGTTCGGAATCTCTCTTGACTTAATCACAATAAATAATCTTTCCAGTTTGTTTTACGAGGTTCCTGTCTTCTTTTTTTTCATGTGTACTGCAGTCATTAAGTTCTTCGCATATATCATTAATTCTAATAGTTATCATTTATTTTTTTCTGTTAGTTGTGGTTTTCATATTTTTCACTGTTAATTCAGTAGACACAATTATGTATTACAGCTAGAACAACCATTCTTTTCATTTAGTTGACGCATTAAATTCCACATTTTTCCCTTCAGTGTTCTTTTTATTGCCTACATGTTTTGGACTTTGTATTAAAATTTCTAAAGGTTTATCAATATTACAGTTTTCAATATGCAGGAAATTCGCCGTCTTTTTAGAGTTTACGTAATCGTTTTTGTTTCCATTCTTGAGTACTGTAATCTCCTCCGGTTTCTTCTAGGAACTAGAAATAATCTGCCTTCGCCAATATTCAATTTAAAAAATGTGATAAGTAAGGGCAACCTTCGATATTTCAACAGGTCTACGTATACTCCGTCACGTCCAATAGCTTTCCTGTTGTTCATATTTTTTAATTCCTATCTGCAAGTCAATCAATCGCTGTTTTTTTTTTTTTTTTTTGCTTATGATTTCGTCGACGTTGAATTCGTTAGAGGCTGGGAAGGAGTGGGGGCAAGGAGCAAAAGGAATTCGGCCATTTTGTAGGTACCATCCTTGCAATCGACTGATTTCGGAAAACATGGAAAATCAAATTCTAGGTGGGGGGTTTCGAACTTGCCACCTCCCGAATGCGTGACCAGAGCGTCACAGCTCTCTCAATACGATCGGCCATTATCAAGCTCATTGTATCACAGGAATTTGGATCTACTACAATTTTTTACAATTTTGAAGCTGTCATTGTACGATAGAGACCAGAAATAGTTAATCCATTACCGTCAACTCATCCAAAAGTAAATTTCATTCATGTTATTACTCCCACAAAGTGTGGAATTTATCATATTGCTTTTGTGGAATAAAACAACATTAACCTTTTTTATCGGTTGTATTCCTGAATAAAATTAGAAAGATAAATAATGATAAATAATACAATGTGTACACACTCTTTACTTCAAAATACAACAAATTTAGTGATGTGTTGACCTGTAAAAAGGAATTAAAACACAAATCACCATTTCTATTTTTTTTAAATTCTGCATGTTTATATCATTATTTTATAAACTAGTTTGAAATAACGTTGCGACAAAGAATTGAACTCTCATACACTATTATCAATTAAACTAGGTGTGTTAGATTTTCTGACTCTATGAAAATTGTCTTAATTCCACTTTTCTAAATAATGGAACACCTTTCTGGTAACTCATGGAATTATGCCAAATCACTCTCCTTGATAATGTGTGCCTTTTTATTAATTAGTGTTAGTAAAAATAGACTTCGAGTACAGCAAGTTCATATTGTTCAGTCATGTTCTTTAATGGAAACAGATAATCAGTTCTGGAAGTAATAATTGGAAGAGGTGGTCAGGATATAATAATATTTAATTTGTCGTCTATTAATGACAAATTATTTCCCACCAGTGAGCTTCCATATGTGACGACTTGTGCACGGAACACCGTTATTATATTTTCTTTTTAATAATTTCCTTACTTAATTTTCGAGACCCACTCAAACTCTTCCTGTTTCGACCCATGTAGACTTCTCTCATACTGTTATAAGTTTTCCAAATTCTGTGACTATGCCGATGAACGAGGGGCCCCTTCGCTTTCTGAAAAGAATCGGTTACAGGTACATTAGCCATGCGGCGACTTAGATCGTCAGTTTACCATCCTCTCAGGTCTGTTTAGGGTTCCTTAGCAAAAGTGGAAAACATTCAACTCACGTAATTTTGTCATACCTGCCCGTCCTTCATATTGTCACAATCACTTAATTCAATCGCTTTTGCATCGTTGGTGATTAAATTTCACAGGAAAATGTGTTAATCAAACCGTAAAACATGTCCGTAGACGAATACTAAAAAGTATTGTAGTACCTCCCCATTACATTTAATGCAAAGAGGAATGAAAAGAAAAAATGTGTACCCCATTGGGTGTGGAATCATTGAACAGGTCTACAAACATGCACTCAATGTTGTTTCGGCTGTGTTTTAGCTGTGGTTCGCTAGATATGGCTACTTAAACTCGTTATACGAAAGCTACGGAACCCAATGATACACGTTATGGGAGGTGCCTTCCCTACGGTGAAATGATTTGACTTTGGAAGCATGGTAATTATTGATTATCACGTTTTTATGAATCATTAATGGAAAGAGTTGAATTTTTTGGGTATTTTAAAATTAATATTCTGCAAGAACTTTGATTTTTTTCAGGATCACAGGTAAATTGCTACAATGAGACATTTTTAATGATCGTTGACAAGTACAGTCTTGGCTGTGGAATCCTAAGAAGTGCACCACCCGCCAGTGTGGCGCAATGCGCTGAGCGCCGCGCACTGGGTCGGGGAGGTACAACGGGACCGGGAACGAGCCCATGCCTCCGCGTACCGGCCGCCCTCACTGCGGTTTTTAGGCGGTTTTCCGCAGCCGTCAAGGTGACGGGGACTGTCTCCAATCTCCGCCTCGTAAGCTACACATTTCAAAAACAAAAAAATACACAAGCTGAACATAGTTACACCTTTCACAGACGGCGATACTTCGCTTCCCCCATTAGTACATAGCGCGGCGTGACAGCAGGTATAAAACGCTTGGCGTCAGCAAGGACATGCAGTCGTAAGTAATAACAAAGCTGCAAATTTGACAATGTGAATGATGATTCCAAAATGTTGGGGAAAGGTAGTGAAGAAGAAATCTAGGAAATATACCATTTCCCCCATTCGCAGCCATTGCCCATGGGAAGATTCTTTGGCGTTTATAGGTGTGTTTTAAGAAGGAGAGAGCGACACAATTTACACAAATCTTCAAATATTTGTTGCATCTATATCTGAAGACATGGTTTTTGCAAGAGCGCTCATACAGTCTGGCCTTTCTCCCTGCTTGTACCCACGTGCTCCTCAGCTCCACATTGAACTCTTTTTGAAGCTTTGAGTGCTCCGACCAGTGCACTTTTTTTTTTCTTCGCTGCAAACCGTGACACGCACAGATGCGATAAACAATGGAGAGCGTATAGCGGCGAGACTATTGTGTAGGACATAATGATGGATGGTGTGGCCAGAGCTTGTATTAATGGACAGTAGATCGTTTGTCTAAGCAGCGCAAAAAAGCTGGTATTTAGGAAACCGCATTACTAGCTACTTCTGGCCGTGAACAACCTTCGAGTCACGACCCCTCCCGCACGAACATCGCTTTTTCTCGTTATTTCGTCCGTGAGAACATGTTTCATTTCGCTGAGAAAGAAAAGTTTCCCTAAGCATGGTGGTTAGTGGTCGTAAAGCAAAGGGAATCACTACTGGTGAACTTAATAGTTTCTGGGTAACTCACAATGGAACGCGTTAAAAGACATGGAAAAGATACAGGATGATTAAAACCTCAACATTCCAAGTCTTCTCTCACTGTCCATACTGCAACATATACAAGTGTGAAAATATTTCAGTACAAATGACTATAATAGCAGAAGAACGAAATCACAGAAAAAAATGTAACTCTTTAAAGGAGTGTTTCCCAACGTGGGGCCCACGCCCCACAGGGGGCAATTTGGTTTTTTTAGGGGTGCAATTTAGAAATTGACTTGATACGACTTAACCGCTTTCTCTTCGGGTTATTTAAATGCAATGCTAGATATAGGTACAAAATATAGCAAAAAAGCAAATTCTTAAAAGGATCACACTAAATTTCCATAGTAAATCTTTATTAAAAATCTTTTGAATTTAAATTTTAGTACTTAATTATATGTTGTTTTTTTTTTTAATTTTACTTACTGTGTTTTATGACAATATTAAAGTGTTCTCTTTCACAAACCATCCTATATCAGTTTCTTTAATAACAAAAAAATTTTTATTAGAAATTATGTATGGGGGGCAAAAAAATGTTAAAAGTGGGACACGACCTAAAAAACGTTGGGAAACACTGCTTTAAAGCATAATACCTTATTCGTACTGCTTAAAATTGTATTTATATATTCATTTTTACTTGTGACTTTACGCCCCGTCGGCGTCGAGGTCATTAGACCCGGGATGCGACTGGGAACAAGGAACGGGAAGGAATTCTGCCATAGCCTTTTGAAGGAAGCATCCCGGCTTTCGCCTGGAGTGATTTTTGGCACCCCTGGAAAACCCAAATCTGAATGCGCCGGACGGATATTCGAAGCTGCATCTTCCCGAATGCGAGGTCAGAGCGTTAACCGCTCACCCACCACGCTCGGTTTAAAATTGTAGCTGTTAAATTTAATACTGGGATGAAACTGTTAGTTTGTATACAATACGGATACCTCGTAATATAATTCTTCTCTCGGACCCCTAATCCCCTAATGTTTGCCAAAGGTGATGAAGAAGAAGTAAAGAGTGCAGTAGTTGGAAAATCAAGAGTTAAAAAAATAATAATTTTATGGTTTTTCTGTATTTGACAATCTCTGTTTTGCTGTACTAAACTCAACGTGCTTGGACTAATAATGTTACGCCATTACCAAGTAGGGTGCTATTTATTATTTTACTTACTGCTTTACGCCTCGCCGACATTGAGGTCGCGGTAAAGGACTGAGGCCAAGGAACAGGAGGGAATTTGACTAAGGCTTTTTTGAAGTATCCATTCAGTCATTCGCCTGCATTCATTTTGAGGAACCATGCAAATCAGAAACCTAGATTGCCAAGGATTTGAACCCGCCTTCTCTCGAATGGCCCAAGTGTTACCGCCCTGCCACCACGTTCTGTAGGAGAATGTTCGCCCCTACAGAAAATTTTCAAGAGTCTTAATTCCAATAGTTTCCGCCTACTCTCCCCAGTTTGAGTAATGTTTGTGTTGTGGTATGTATGAGTGGATGACTGTGGTGCGTTAGCTATGTTCATTGTAACATTTGGTTGTGTTGTGAATGGGAGGTGAAAGAAGCGAGAGGGTCAAGGTGCTTCTCCTCGGAAAGAAACTACCTTTTTTTCCAAGTTAAGCATCCTCTCTAAATGATGAATCACCATCAACAATGTGTAATGACTAGAGTTGACTACATATGTGGAATTGTGTGGGATTTAACTCAACCGTTTCGTAGATAACTTGGTAAGAATAAATTGTTCCTATCCTGTTTGCAAATCAGGGATCCATGTATCGTTTTTATGGGACCTTCGCTACTAGGCAAGATCTAGTTCGTGTTGAAAGCAAATTTTTATTTCTATATTTGCCTCAGACTGTTGCATTGTTTCTCATACCTTTCCAGTGAACGTATTGTTAGTCAATGTGATATTTAGATGAAGTAGAAAATTGATCAATTATAATTTCCCTGACGTACCGAAAACCCGTCACAATGTGTTTTCGAAAATGTTGTTAGGAAGGTGGCCCATCTATACCGACGCAAGATAATCGTCTCTGTATGCTGTAGGTTTCGTTGTTGGCGAAGTTGGTGAAATGTGTATTTTGATGGCAAGAGAAAGCATCTGCGGCAACAAGATTACGTAAAACGAGCCTTCTTAATACTCTATTAGGTTTAGTTCTTTCTACAAGTTCATCATGAGCTGCGCCAAGTGGCATTTAATTCTGACAACCAGCCAGACCTGTAGAAAGTTCAGACCACGCAACGTTGAAACTCGCAGCCTCCAAAATGCCACTCGTCGTGTTGTTTCGTTTTCGCTTTGAAGATGTTTCCGTTAAAGTTTAATGAGAAACGTATCTATCAGACGAGAAATTACGGTGTTTCGCATTGAATAATGGAGTTAAATTTAACTTCCGCTGACCGTGGATTGTTGGAGCAACTTATAACGTTTCTCAGACCCAGACCACCCAGGCCTTTAATGAAATTGTATTTTAAGAGTTATTTGTAGCAAGCTGGGAACTGAGTAAATATGGTTTTGTATATTTTTCTTGCAATTAATTGTGAATTGGTGTAAATGAACATTGTTTTATGGCGATAAATTATGTAAATTCAATGTGATATGTTCAAGGACAGTATTATGCATAAAACGTTGATTAAAAATTGGTGACTGTAAGTATTAATGTGAGCTACAATGTTTGGAGGACAATTTCCGACAGTTTGGACTGATTTATGTGGATAATTAATTGTGTAAATATATTTAATTTTCATTTCTGTGCGTTTAGTAACGATTCAGAACGATTTTGTATTATTTCTGATTGTTTTAAATGTGATTTTAATTGTTTAGCTATTGTTAGAATTCGAGAAATATCGGGCGGAAGTCTTTGAATTATTCTGGAAATTTCTGTAACGCCTATATAAGCGATCTGCAGAGACAAGTTTGTTAGTTGAGTTTTAGTTTTGAAAAGTTTATTTTTGAAGGTGTTGCAAGCTATAATCTCTGGAGCATTTGTTTACATTTGTACGTAGTATCTTTGAACGATGTCCGATGTCTTTGAAAAAATATAAACATACTTGAAAATGATTCTTCGTGGACTAATTATTTCATTTTAAACGAGTTACCTATCAAACTGACCATGAAACTGTAAGACTATGGTTCAAATACTATGATTCTGATTCCGCCATTCCCAGTCAGACTGTTCTCAAGCCAGCTGGAAACTTACGTTGACCTGACCATCTTCACCCCAGCGCCGGAACTCGTCTTAGCACATTAGGCCTACCAAGTTTCCAGTGACTTCGTTCACAGAATATATGACCGTCGTTCTCTCGCCTGGTTGTAAATTATCATAATTAGTTTATTAACATTTCCAGAAAATTACTCAGACACGTTTGCCGCAGTGCTTTATTTTAGTCCGATGTTCAACGAAACTAAAAGCTTGTTGTTTAGAGCAGGTTTTAATTTTCTGTTCAGCGAGCAGTTGACGCATAATTGGTTCTTTAGATTTTAAGCCAGAGTCTAAGATTTAAAATTGTGGAAAGTCAAAATTGGTTCAGACATTTCACCGTAGTTCCTAAACAAATTTACTTTTTTTTTTTTTTTAATTGATTTGGCTTTAGGACTTACTAAATGCAGCCTTCACCTTCTGAATGAAAGACGGATTCCTTATGGAATCACTCGTTTGTCCGTCATAGCCTCATAATTTCTGAATCTCTTAACTTATTTGTTTTTAACTGTTCACTCTTCCTCTTCGTTCTACCTCAAGACCAATATAACACAATATGGAAAAATTATGGGGGTTAAACTATTATGGAGGATTTGATATGGATTTTTTTCTCTGGAAAATCTTTAAGGATATAGCTGCCAACCCACCGCCTTTCAAAATGTCTGTATTCTTTCAATTCCATTATTTGTACGAAGAATCATAAAAAAAGGCCTGTCAAACTCTCTCCTCTCCCCCATTATGTCCGAAGTCACCGATCGGAAAATTATAATTTATAATTATAATTTACCGTGATATATATCCTCCTAAAGATTACAGTAAGTCACAAGACTGTCTTCTAGCCTTAGCTGAACACGGCGTGGATACAGCCTACATTAGAGTGCGCCATAACATCTGTCACCTTCTCAGCCTTTGTCAGCGTTAAGGAACCAGTTGCAGATTTCCGCATCGGAAGGGTTGTTAAACAAGCTGGTCCCACCTCTCCGAAATTATTTTCAGCTGTCTTGGAGATTGCCATGTCAAAGCTGGAATGGGCAGAAAAAGGCATTAAAATCAGTGGCAGAAGGCCTAACAACTTGAGATTCGCTGATGACATTGCGTTTGTGACTAATGACATTGATGAACTCCAACCCTTGGTTACCGATCTGATCTCCTAGTATAAAGCAGTTGACCTGAACATAAATCTTTCAAAAACAAATACTTGGTCCTTACATGGAAATATGAAACTAAATAATATACCTTCAAAAAATGTCAGTGAGTACATTTATCTTGGCCAGCTTTTAAATATGAGAGGAGATGTCAAAACAGAAGTTTTCCGTCGCATCAAACTGGGATGGCAAGCTTTCGGGAGGCATCCCACTATCATAAAATCTAATATTCTCATAAACATAAAGAAAGAGTTTACGACCAGTGCACTCTTTCTGTGCTGACTTTCAACTGTGAGATCTGGACACAAAATGAATTTACAATACGAAAACTTAGAACGGCCCAAAGAACTATGGAAAGTTCAATGCTAGGTTTAACTAGTAATGAAAAGAAGAGACCAACCGTCATAAGATCGGTTACAAGGATCATAGACGTCTTGGAGAAGACATCCTCCTTGAAGTGGCAGGATGTCATCCTGTTTGCTCGGATGAAAGACGAAAAATATACAGTGTTGGAGTGGAGCCTAAGAGATCGTCAGAGACCGAGAGGAAGACCTGCAGTCACACTTGTGATTTGAGTTTTATGTAATTCCGAGCATATTTACGACTCATATTAGACGACATCTTTATTTACTGTTTGTAAACATGAGTAACATCTAGATATTGTGGGCCATTTCATCAATTGCGATCGGATTAATTTTTATGAATAATTGTCACTCCAATGCAATTGAATGTGTTGTTTTTATTTCTCGAACGCGTTTCACTTCATTTTCTGAAGCATCTTCAGTGGTTCTGTATTTGATCATTGTAATTGTACAGTATTTCAGCATGAGTTATGTCTGTAGCAGAAGTTGGATCACAGGTGTTTGTTGCATCTTTATAAGAAATTTTGTAGCACTTTCACTGCACTATAATATATTGGTTTCTGATGGTTTACTATAATATATTGATTTTTGATGGCTTACACAGTAAACAAATAAGTAAATAAAACAACAAATTCAATTGCATTGGTGTGACAACTAGCTTTCGTAGCTCTCGCATTTGTTCGACCCTGGACTTTTTGGTTTCCTTTTGGCGCGAGTTTTCTGTAATTCCTAGCATATTTACGACTCATATTAGACGACATCTTTATTTACTTTTTGTAATTTTCAATTTAATATCAATATTTACTAATATTCCGACTAATATTTTTCTTAACTCACTTTGGCTCCTAGTAGTTCTCCGATAGGTCTTTACATTGAGTCTTGAACCAACGTCCTAGCTGACCGCGTTTCACGCTATACTAATTGATAACTTTACACAACGTTAATTCGAAACTATTGCTAACATGCGCTCACACTAGTTCGATGACGTCACAGGCAAAACAAATGCTGCACGTCGAACTCTTAAGCGCCCCACACACTTACAGTTTATCTGAAGGCACTGGACTGTTAGTTTATCGTAGTTGGACACACACCTACAGTCGATATTAAGATCGTAGACTGCAGGCATTGCGTAACTGCCAGTGTGTGGACTGTTGAGATCGTGGCCTGAACTGCCAGCAGTCCACAGTTAACAATCTTTGAAGTTTACGATCTTAAGGCCAAAACGGACACACACTCGCAGTTGGACTGCAGTCACCGCGCCTGACATATACGTTTTTCTCTGCCTGCCGACAGGCCACAGATCTTTCGCGCTGTTTAATCTGTTTTGGACTGTCAAGAAAATGGACAACAAACCTCAATTCATTTCCACATTTATTGAATTATATCGGCAATTTCCATGTTTGTGGAAGGTAAAAGATGAGTCGTATGCAAATAAACAACTTAAAGAAGAGGCATACGGGAAATTATTGGAGTTTTACAAAACAGTGACCCCTACGGCAACAATAGATACAGTCAAGAAAAAGATTAACACTTTGAGATGCGCATTTCGTAAAGAACTGAAGAAAGTGAAAGCATCAATGTCTGGTTCATCCGCTGATAATACATATACGCCGTCACTTTGGTACTTCGATATGTTACTGTTTTCAATTGATCAAGAAGAAACTAGAAGCACTGTTTCGAGTGATGAAGCCTTCATGACGCCTTCGGTAAGTACTGTTACTATCATTGTCTTTAGTAATATTATCATTTCTTCAGCTGAAAATATTGCATGAACTTTAAACGGATCGGTGGAAGGGAAATAATGATAATATCATTTTGTTACTTATCCACTTCGTTTATTTCACACATACTGAATATCTATTAAATTCAAATATACTCATTACATGTTTGAACTAATTAGATCTGTCAACCAAATTGTGTTGCCACGAAACAGCACCATCATTAACAAAGTAATGTTTATACTGTTCACGATTACGTTTTGCATCAACACATACATTTCTAACAGATCCACATTGTAAACCTGACAAACGATCATCTCCTCTGTCATCGTGAACTACTTGACCAGTCTGTAAATCTTCAACGTCCAACGAAGCTGAAGCTATATAGTTGCTTCTTTCTTTCTTTTTAAAAAAAATTATGGAGGACGCATGCAGCTAAAACAATGTAATCTATTTTTTCTGGTTTCATATTTATTTCAGTGTGGAATACTCTGAAACGACTCGAAAGTATCCCAAAAGCATTCTCAACAACTCTACGAGCTCTGCTTAAGCGGTAGTTGAATATGCGCTCCTCAAGACTCAAATTTTTTTGAGGATATGGTTTCAATATATTTTCATGTAATGCGAAAGCATCGTCAGCTACAAATACAAAATTTAGGTTTTTCGTATTCATATCAATAGTTGGCAAATTAAGCTGGTTATTGATAAGTTTTTTGTAGAAAGATGTGCACTCTATAACGCCCCCATCAGATACTCGGCCATTACACCCAACATTGACGTAAACAAACTCGTAGTCCGCATTAACAATGGCCATCAAAACAATGCTACAATATCCTTTGTAGTTATAAAAGTATGAACCACTGTTCGGCGGTTTATTAATTCTGACATGTTTTCCGTCAATGGCGCCACCGCAATTAGGAAAATTCCATCTGTTTTCGAAGTCCTTTGCTACTGTTTGCCATTCTTCAACGGAATCTGTTAGCTGAAAACAAAATCATCAATTAGTTAGTAGTTCATTTAGTAGTACTGTGAATATACCTACAATATGTTTTGAAAATTTCTATGTCGCTCTACCTTAAATCTTACCTACACAACGGGTTATTACTTAATCATAAAGTACCTACATAATTACATTCATACATAACATCAATAATGATTGAAATAATTATTTAAAAAATTCTTTCTAGGATGTTGAGGAAGACACACCATCCCAATCATTCACACCATCACCAGCAGAGTCAATGTTTGCAACTGGACCACTAGAAGAAGGGTCACCAATCTCTTCAGATGTTCCAAAGAAAAAAAATCCACGTAGGAAGGTGTCAAGGGTAGGACAGGAAGTTGCTATTAGGGAAGCCCTTAAAGCACTAAAGGAAGATGATGAGTTTGACGGGATTGGATTAAATGTTTCATGTAAATTACGACGCATGGATGATGAACAAAGAATGTACGCGGAGTTATTAATCAATAAAATTCTAATCCATGGGATTAAAGGAGGACTTCAAGAAGAAACAGATATCATGGGTCTCTCATTCGTCCAGCCGCCTTCCAAACTACCACGTTCTCCGATGGCCTCTACGTCCCAGATAGTCATGGCTACCAATGTTGAAAAGCATTCAAATTTGCAACCCATATATTTTTGTGAAAATGATCCTAAAAACCCTGACGCTTCAGAACAGTTTTTGACGTTTAAAAAAAATGCAATAACTAACTGTACATGGAAATGAACTATTGTGTCTATATTTTTATTATAAGTTACATTTTCTATATATTTCTATCGTTTCCGTGGTTTATTATAATGTAAAAAGTTACTGAATAATAAACAAAATAAAAATTATTCTTACCTGTATGTATAAATCCTTGAGAGTCTGGTAAATAAATTTGGCAGTTTCTGGTATTATCATACCAAGTGCTTGTGGTGAAATTCTCGAAGGAAACTTCAAATCTTCAAAACTCTGACCTGTAGCCAAAAATCTCAACGTGACTGTCAGTCTTTCTTCTGCAGTAATTGTTTGGCGCATTCGGGTGTCTGCCTTTGTGATGAATGGACTAACTAAACTTAACAGTTCATTGAAATTTTCGTCACTCATTCTTAAGTAATTAATTAAGTCATCTGTATGTGATTGTCGTAGTTCACGCAACAATGTCATGTGGGAACGATTACTCCTTTCTTGTAACCACTGTTTCATCCAAAACCTCTTTTTGCGTCCCGGTGTTGAAAGTAATAACATATTATTCAAGATCGCAATCGCACAACGTTTTCTTCGTAATAAAATGCGACCCATTATGAACGTTAATTATGAAACAGTGAATTTGAAACGAACAACTACACTGCAACCGCGCGAGTTCATAAATTCGAACAACAGTCCGCTGGACTGAAGTTAAAAATCTTCAGTCCACTGGCCTGAAGTTCACGAACTCTAGTGTGTGGGCAGCACACAGTCCATGGCCTGTACAGACCACCGCCTACAGGCAGTTGTCGTTTATGTGTGTGGTGCTTTGAGATTTCAGCCTACAGTTCTTCGTCACAGGCATCGGCCTGCAGTTCGCCTGTAAGTGTGTGGGACGCTTTAAAGACATGCTCTATGTATCTGTTGTGGGCTAAACCGTTTTAACTCATTATTAGCCTAGTAGTTATTAGCGATTCAAATTCATAAAAATTAAGTGAGTAATTTTAATAAACTTTGATACTTCAGCAAATATTTTTTTCGAGAAATAATCATTCGAATAGTTGCAATAATATCCCTGTAAGTATTTTCAAAAATGTTCTCAGGCTCCAAATTTGTACAACGGAAACAATTTCCTTTATTAGAATCTTAAGATTAGTCGGTATCAAGGTCTTTAAAGCTTACTAAAGATGGCAAACTGGGAACTGGAAGAAGAAAATCTCTCCACATTCGATTTGAATGACTGCTCATATTTATTTGAAGATTAAGCTTTATTTTCCATTCTGTATGAGAGCACTAACGTATATTCTTTCTTGTTTAAACGGATAAAAATGAATCTCTTAAGTAAATTATGAATTCGCTACCATACAGGACCGAACGAACCGTACGTCCTGATTAGGGATTATGGCGGTTTCAGTAATCATCAAGACGAGTGTTAGCGTGGTCACCAGTAACGAATTTCACACAAAAAGTGACTCTCAACAAACAGAAATCAGGTCACAATATTGAGATATAGAGATAGACATAAGAAAAGAAATTAGTGCTGTCAGTAACGGCTAGAGATCAAGCATCTCCTAACGAAAATGTTAAAAGACTAAAAAATGTGATGCTACGGGTTAACACACACAGTGTAAACCAGAAAAATTCATGACATCATTCAAACATTGGTTAAAGATTGAAATACCAAGTGCTTTGCAAGTGCTATAAGAATAGGATGAAATACATTTCTACGAAAAATACATGGCTTGTAGACAGATCACGTACGAAATCAAGTAAATGAACGGTAACGTTTGGGATTGGATGTCTCACCATGGAACCGAGCCTGGGGTGTGATCGGTAAAGTTCGGGCCTGGCATTGGGGAAGAGGCGGGTTCCAATCTCCGGTTCAGCCATCCTGATTTAATGTTTTGCAAAAGGTTCCAGAAATCACTTCAGGTGAATGCCGGAATAATTTAGTAGCATCATCGTAAAATAAATCCCACAATTTAATTACGTTTTTAGTTAATTCTAATGTAGTATACAGAAAATTGAAGAAATAAGTAACCAAAGTTAGGTAGTCAAAAAAAACAACATTAATATCATATATATTACTTATATAACGTGATTTTTTTTTGTCACAAGCCATTATCTCGCTTCATACCTAACCGAAATCGATAAATGAAGTATCATTTTAAAGATTAAGATACCCGCTTTGATTATATAATATTTGAAGAAAGTTTTTTTTTTTTCAAATTCGACCTTTAAATGGCAAAAATATCAATATTTGTAAAATACTGTTTTTTGTGTATGTCACGAACCATTTATCTCCCTGGATACGTAACTAAAATCGTTAAATGAATTATCATTTTTAAGGTTACGATCTCCGCTTCGGTAAATCATATAGCAAGATAGTAATTTTTCGGAATTCGACCGTTAAAGGGCAAAAATATAATTATTTCTATAACGTTCTTTTTTTTGTCACCAGCTATTTATTTTCCTTGACATTTAACCAAAATCGAGAAATGAGGTATTATTTTAAAGATTAAGGTCTCAGCTTTGGTTAAACCATATTTTTTAAAACAGGATTTTTTTTCAGATTTCGACCCTTAAAGTGCAAAATTGTCAATATTTCTACAATGCGCTTTTGTGTCACGAGCCGTTTATCTTCCTTCATATCTGACCGATATATATAAAGGAGGCATCATTTTAAAGACCAAGGTCTCCGGTTTGATCAAATTACATTTTAAGAAAGGAATTTTTCGGAATTCGACACTTAAAGGGCAAAATTATCATTAATACCGTAACGTATTTTTTTGATCCATTTATCTCCCTTGATATCTAACCGAAATAGATAAATCATATTAAAAATTAAGGTATCTGCTTTGGTCACATCAAATCTTAAGAACGAATTTTTTCGGAATTTGACCCTTAAACGGCTAAAGCAATAACTGTGAAAGCCGCGCGTATGATGCAGTTCAGATTCAAGCCGCTAGATGGCTGTAGCACATATCACGGAGGTATTAATAAACTGCTTCACTGGTATCGACTTTTGTTACGTACCTATTACACTTAACGAATAATCAATTGAATCAAATAAGGCGATTCTTCTTTCATCCAATTACAAACACCTTACCTTATTATTAATTTTATACGCGAAATTTTCACCCGGGTCATCTAGTATTCCATATAGTGGAGTATTGTAGGATGACCTTTGGTTTTTATCTCGTAATGGCGTGTTCATATGAAATGAGTTAGGGACCGTGCACAAACTACGTGGCTCGGTCCAGGGGGGGGGGAGGTGTTGGCTGAAAGGCTACGCTGGGCTACGTGGGGAAAGGGCGGGGGGAGGGGGTCCGAGCCAGGCCACGTAGCTTCCCTTTCATAACATTTTTCACAGTTATAATGAGGAACAGAACTCACAACAGCATGTGAATATTTACTTCCCTCAGTTATTTATCCCCATATGTAATTTACAATAGTCTGACATGAGAAAACAGTACAAAAGGGGAAAAAGCTACTTGCTAGCGGGGGGGGAGGGGGGGGGGTTCACAGGAGGCCAAAATGGAACTTCGTGGTTTATGCACGCTGCCTTATTTGTGGCGCCTCTATTCTCGGGACGCACGAATTATCCTTTCTTGCTCCGTTCTGCGGTCACGTGGCGCCATAAGGCTTATTGCAGCTATACAAATCCCAATTGGTTCTGCAGTTTTAGCGTGATGCATAGGCAGATGAAGTCCTTTTGCAGATTTATAATGGTATAGGTAAAACTAACGTAGCATCATGTTAAAATAATCAACTCACTCCCTATGGAATTCTTGATGAGACGTACCACCGTGACTACAACTTACAATCGACTGATGCTCGTTACAACATTGCAACATTGGGGAAAACATTCGTGTCAGCAGTCGCAGTTACTTCTACGAATAGTTATTTAACAAGGCTTCTTCGATCGTTCAGCTCGTTTTTCCCGGAGAACTGATTTCACTACTTTCCTTCTGGGATCACTGTCAAGGTTGCGGGAAGTGGTTGGGGTCGGACATTCATCAGACGTTCGCGACGGAGCGCTACTCGCGCCGTGTGAACAGTCACACAGTGAGATAAAGTAAGATTACTTAGCTGATGTACAGTTCTGAAGAGATCCCTATTTTCACAGAAGTAACTCTGACAGATTTCGTTTGCAACTTAAAGGGCTAAATCCATGTTACTTAAAGAGCCGCTTGGACCTTGGTGTCCAATCAGAATATGACTTTAGTCTCCTTTCCAAAATAACTGCAAAGTTAGTGTCACGTGATTATCATTTGTGTACTAATTATTACATTTATATCGTAAAACAGAATATGCTTAGACTTCTTAAAAATAAAAATTATAATGACTTAATTCATAAGGAGATTTTTTTTATTAATTTAGTATATCGTCTTTGTAACATCACATCCATGCTCATGACTACGGTATTTACGTAATAGTGACAGGTTATAATTTTTTTTACATATATAAATACATTAAAAGGAATATATCACTAGCATGCTATGAGAGATACAATAGCTTCCTTGAGTGAACGCAAATTTTTCTGCAGCCAACAGGTGATTGTCAGTGAATGAGAATCGCCACCTTTCGTTATACGTTGCAGATAATTTAGTGATAAGTGTACATGCGAATGGGAGGCAGTGTGTTTCTTGAGTTCTTCTGTAGCCAACCGATATATAACGGTAAGCAATAATCATAGTGCCATTCGGTCATCCATAGACTGCGTCGGTTGTCATCAACTATCCTGTTTACTGACTACTACTAATTACTGTTCCAGTTTCACAAAGTTTTAATGGTACCGGAACCACAGAGTACATGTCACCCTTCACTCATCCTAAAGCTCAGGTGCGACTCACTAACTCTGAAGACGGTTGCACCAGTACTCTCTCCAGAGACTATCTGAAGCTATTTACTAAACAAAAAGATGTCAACAGTTATAACCAAATATGAGATGTATACATTAATTATTCACTAATTTACAACAAGTACTCCCTTATTATAATGCTCCTTTCAAATATTCTTTTGCTTTATAAAACCATTGACAGAGAAGATATGACATCAATGACTTCTCAAAACTTCTACCTCTAATTTTTTTGGTATACAATCTGTGATAATTTATTGAAAAGCTTAATCCCTAACAGAAATGTTCCTATTTAATGTAATTTTTAAGTATTTGTATATATAATATGTATAAATAACCTTTTTCTTGTGGTATGTCATGCACCTTACTATTTTTTTAAATTATGTTTTTTTTCCATTATGAACGTTATAAAAAATAAGATAGTTTCAAGATTAATACATACCAATGGAGGAATATTCACATCTGCTATATAATTTCCTAAGCTCACTCACTCACCTCGATAGCTATTGGGTGGAGAACGGTGACGTTACGTGTCAGCCGTCGCTCGCAAATTAACAGCAACCAGAGATATATCGACTTTATGTCCACAATTTAGTAGCTAAGCAACTGCTATAAAATTAATTGCCATAATACATTAATTAAGTTTGATTTTCGTAACATAATTAAAAAAAAAAAAAAACTTAAATTGCTCATGGTCTCTGCTGTAATCACGAATGCCAATTGTCATTCCGGCCACGGCTAAATTTGAATTTAAATAAGACTTTCGATAATTTCGCTGCTTGAACAATATTCATACATTAAAGTTTATTTGCTACTAGCTGGTACCCACGACTTCATTCGTGTTTGTAAAGAATTTGGATTGACAGCTATCGACATCTAACCACCATACTGCGCAATGAGAGACTCAATGTTATTACTCCACACAAACGCCAGTCATCTGTGCTATGTAGTTCAGGCAGCAAAGTAAAATATACGGACACACATGTCTTTGGTCGAAATACAAAAATATCCTTGATCGACCAATTTCAAACACCATATCTCCCAAACTCTCACAGTTACCGAAATTCGGCCAATGTTGTGATTGACGGGTGACTCTGTGCTACTACCACACACAAACACCTGTGATCTGCACTAGATAAGTTTTGCTGAAAAGTGATACACCATGACACTTACGTTTTTGGTAGAAATATGAAAGTGCCGCAGGTCGATCACTTTCAACCACCATATCTACCACATCCCCATAGCTACCAACATCTAACCACCATAGTACACGATAGGAGACATGAAACCACTACCACACACAAACACCAATGGTCTATGCTATGTAGTTGTGGCAGCAGAGTGACATATACGGAGACACATGTCTTTGGTCGAAATACAAAAAAGCCCTGCATCGACCAGTTTTAACCATCATATCTCCCACATCCCCACAGCTATCAACATTCGGCCAACGTTGTGCACGACAGGAAACTCCATGCTACTTCCACACACAAATACCAGTGATCTGTACAAGGTAGTGGTGGCTGAAAAGTGAAAAATATGGAAACCCACATCTATTTTTATATATATATAAGATTTACTTATTTTACTGACCACTTTCGTTAATGATCTTTAGTTATGTTCGCTATACGTGAGTTACTAGGTTATTTAAAGTGGACATCAGACCAAATATGTTACCGAATCTCGTATTCTGCCAATTCATTTCTTCGGAGTTGTTCAACTATTTAATAACCTGGAATCTTTATTAAGTTCTCTGGTCGTTACAGACACTATTACCAAAAGGTGTTTGTCCAGCCTCAATAAAAGGCAACGTGATGCTTTCGAAGCAAATTCGTACTCCCTTTAAACAGAAACTCTTCAAATTTTGCAGAGTGAACTTTTTTAAAGTCCAATACAAGTCAAGTTTGTATTTCGGTAAATTCGAGTCCAAAAACCACGACCTTTGAAACAATTATACGGTGGCGCGATCGTCTCTGTCCGTGTTTTATACGTCTATTTATACTTCTGAGTTCTTCAAGCTCAAGAGATTTTATTTACCCTAAGGGTGAATTCCAGGTCAAGTTCGTATTTGGACATATGACGTCAACCTGTCACAATCTTTGATCTTAAAAACTGGAACTATTCTAGACCCGTGACGATACGCAAAGACCGGTCACCGGCTTACACTAGTACTGAAATAAAAGTTTGCTTAATTTCAATTTTTTATTGTTGGTAATCATTCTAATTACAATTTTCTGAGTTAGTAATTACTTAATGTATTTGATGATTTGTACTAGGATATAACATAGTAGGTTATCTGTGAATAAAAACAGGGAAAATATTCAATTTTTACAATTTTTTTTAAGTGTAATTAATTTTAAAATGCGAAGTGAACGGCAGAATTTAGTTAATTTTGAGTTTAAAAGTTGGATAAGCTTATGCCATTTAAGATCATGTTGAATCCATAATTATCAAAAATTATGTTCCCAAATTATTTCTCAAATTTTGATCATTCAAGATAATGTTTTGATCTCAAAAGCTTCTATTTTGAGCTCTATAAGAAATTTATTACAGCCGTGTTATTGCCGTTAATTGTGAGCTGGCTGCTCTTAAACCGTGTCCAGAGCTGTTCGGTATTTATATTATTTTCTGGACCAACGTCCGCGTGTTCATCTTTTACTAGTAGTGTTTTATATCGTCAACAGGCGAAATTCCATCCTGTGCCAGAAGATTTTCATTTATATCACCTATGCAGATAGTAAAAATTATAGGTTCGGAGACCGATTGATGTGTAATATTGTATTTAATGTTTCTGATAATCGAGAAGTGTTCTCCGAACACTTCACCTTCCCTATCTTGCTGTTAAACAGGTCATCTGTTTCCTTCCTTCAAGATAAGACTGAAATAACAAGTAGGATATACGCCTGATACCATAATGATAAAGCTCTTTGAAAGGAGTATTTTATGGTTTAATACATCAAAAGATTTATAAAAATCCAGAAATGTACCAGTAACTTTATCCCTGTTGTCAAACAGTTTTAATATGCTGTTTATACATTTGCTGGCCACTAGGCCCTTCAAAAATGGAGGGTTGAACGAAGTGTTTCCGGCAATTCATTTCTTAGCATTTGCTAACCTACATACAATTGTTATCAAATAAACCTCACAACCTCGATTTTTTAATGTTGTACACATTTCGGTTTAAGTTTACGTAGCGTCTTGGTTGGAACTTCTTCAGAATTAATGGCGACAGAAGTATGAAACGAATGAAATTAAGAATCCCAAAACCTAATGCTGTACCGTGTAATATTAGGTTACATTCAGCGCGATAAGTATGGAATTACTTCCATCCGCATGAAGTAATAAGTTCTGTAAAAAACTGTGTCAGTTGTCATTCTGGTCCTGCCTGCATTTCAATCTAACCACAACCCCCACTAATATTTCCGTTTGAAAATCATAGCTTCTATTACCCGCATATGTATTAGTTCACTGTATCGCAATCTAAATTCGACCCATTAAAAATATTTCCATGCGGTTGATATTGTAACATCAATAATAAAAAGCTAATAATAATTGATATTTTAATTTAAACGCAATACTTACTGCTATTTCAATATTTTGGAAATTCATTTCTTCAAGTTTATTATAACAGTGTCATAGGAAATAGCACAACATCTATATCCAATGTAGATATAGTGTAAGCCCTTCAAAAATTACTTGTTGAACACAGTATTTTTGCAATTCATTTCTCTGCTAGCTAAATACAATTATTAAAAAAAAAAAAATGCGCACATAACCTTGAAAATGATGTGATGCAGATGTTTCTTAGCTTACCCTGACAGCAGTATCTCTGGAAAGAGAGTATAAGAAAACATCTATATTGAATGAATATAAAAAACAACTAATAATTAATAAGCAGCTTTAAACGAAATACATACTTTTATTCCAGTTTTCTGGTAATTCAATTAATAAGCGAATGATTAGCTAAACTATTATTAAATAACGCGCATAACCTCAAGTAACACCTGTGGCTGTTGTTAGTTTGACAGCGAAGGCGGATAGCGTTACGTCGCTGCGTTAAGGACACGGCTACACGCTGACCAAGCTTAGCCTTTTATTAGTTCAGATACACTAATATTTCATTCCATCTTCGAAAATGATAATCTACTATTAATTTGTTTAGTCTTCAAGAATGGTTTTTTATTAACGGGTTCCCGAAAATCGCTTATACTTTAATTTTAAGTAAGAAATTAAATGTTGGTCATTGACTCTATTGTCAAAGCTGATCACACGCAAGGATGCATGGGTTCTACGTTAAACTGTAGATCCACCCACGACAGAGCCAGAATGCGAGGCAAAACGAACCTGAATCGTGAGACCAGACGAATTTACTTCTTTTTCAAAAAGAGGTTTGCCAACTATGAAATAGTATAAAAATTTATTCAGATAACTTACGCAGTCGGTTAAACTCTCATTTGGTAGTAAGACAACTTTAGCACAGTGTTAATGTAGTTGCGTTTGACTGTAATTGGTGATGCGGCAGATATTCCACCGAAAATCAATTTCTCGACCAATTTAATCCACCAATATCGGGCACGTAGCGTGGGTGGGTGAGCTGTAGTGCTCGGGCCTAGTATTCGGCAGAGCGCAGCCTCAAATTCCCCCCCCCCCCTTTCCGGCTATCCAGATTTCGGTTTCCCACGTTTTCGCAGAATCATTCCAGATGAATGCCAGTTTGGTTCCCTCAAAGGCCACTGCCGATTTTCTTCCCGTTCCTTGTCTCTCAATCCTTTCCATCTCTAAATACCACGACCTCATGAGGTGTTAAAAAATAAACGGGAGTCACTTTAAAAAAAATATCTGTAGCTGTCAATCTGTAGATCGCGACTGCCATTTAACGACCCTACATTATCAGTCCACCGACTTTGGAACTGAGCTCGTACACCGTCCTGCTGAAGGCAAAATGTTACAGGTGTTTCGTATTCATCTCAATTTTGAATGAGAATTTTTTTAGTATATTCAGGAGAGAAATCTTAACACAGAGCGAACACATCAGTACCAGTGAATATATCCGTTTTAACTGCTAGCACTTGACTAAATTAGATGGTATGTCATTACATGATTAACACGACTCGTGGAAGTACGGAGAATTTTCCATCATACAGGGTGGGTCGAAAGGCCTTTAGAACTTTGGAATGATATATAAATTTGTTGACATAACTTACAGAACCGGTGTGTGTGTCATTTTGTAGCAAACAACATCAAGTTTGACCCACGTAGTGCATCAGTACACCATTCCGCCACCAACAGCGCTACCGTAGTGCACAGTCAAAATGGCTACTTTCACTGGTGAGGTGAGTGCTCGCTGTATGTTTTGGTTTCATGAAATGATCTCTGCAACAACTGTTCGGTGTAAATTTCGCACCGAGATGGGATGCTTTACTACAAGCAAGACGGTGCACCACCTCAGTTCCTCACGGAAGTTCGAGGTTTCCTCTATAGTTGCTTTCCAGGTCGGTGGAAGGACCAATCACATGGCCCCCTCGCTCTCGAGACTTGACACCACTGGATTTCTTTCTCGGGGATTTCGTTAAAGATCGTGTGTATGCTCCTCCCATACCAAGCAATTTTACCGACTAGAAAAATCGAATCTACGCTGCTGTTGCACAAGTTACGCCCGATTTCCTGCAACGTGTGTGGGAAGAAATTGGTTACCGGTGGGATATTTGCCGATGGTAGTCTCATCGAATCAAAATGACACTTGGTACTTTTATGTGAAACATGTGGTTCTTTGATACAAAATGACACATCTACCAATTATTTAAGTGGTCTCAATAAATTTCACTATCATTACAAATTTGTAAAGTTCTTTTTGATTCACCTTGTATACGCGAAGTGACGTAAAACGTTCTCGGGCCTCCAACCGGAGGAGCACGTCAGGTGGATGCGACGTTTCGAAGTCGATCTTTGACTTCATCTTCCAGCTTCGAAACACCACATCCATGGGAGACACGATAACGTTTAACATGAAGTTGAGGTCCTCTCCTACAAGATGAGGCTGTAGTCGATTCTGTAAATTATATTAATTAATTGTTATTTCCTTTTAAAACAACCTGCCTAAACAACAAGGCACTTACTTTAGGAACTTCTTGAAGTCTTGAGGTATTAGTGTTACTGAATGAAACTACTGTGAAATGATTTCTGACAAAAAGTAATAGTTACAGATTTTGCGAAAGTAAACTGAAAACTATTATTGTAAAATAATACCCTACTCCCCAGCAAAATTGATAATCAGTAGTATTTTTGTAGCACGCTGTGCTGCTTAAAAGTCTGCCAGGATTGGGACCCGTATAGATACAGAACTTATTTTCCGACACAATTAAATACAGACAGAACCAGCCAGCGTATGTGGGCGCGTTAATGTGTCACCACAATAGATCGGGGAGGTATGCCTACTACGGGACAAGGTTGAAGTTCCGGCCGTCCTGACTGCGGGTTTTAGGTGGTTTCTCGCCATCATAGACGCGAATGGTGTCACAGTCCCCAATATCCGACTCATAAATTACATATTTCCAAAACAAAAATGCATTTATAATACAGATACGTAGTTATATCTTTCTCAGACAGATGATGACACAAACGTTCCTCCATATGGTAAAATGGTCTGGGTCTCACAAATCCAGTTTTATTTAGGGTAGGACACAGGTATTCTTTCCTCTTATGATTCGCACTGGATGCCTGGAGGCCGGTTTCGTGCATTCCTAAGATGGGGCTATCAAGAAAAAAAAACTGATAGAAGGAAACAGGAATTGTTAACGGATATAAGGGTATCCTTATAAGGGTATCCAAAAATATTGTATGTTTTTTTATTTTTACGGTGAACAGGAGGGAATCCATACATTTTTGGATCATTAGTTACAAAGAAGTAACAGAACTCTATTAATGAATTTCTCTTGATCATTATCTCCATTACCCGGCAACCCAGGATTGGTAGATTGGAAGGAATGATTCATCACAATGAAGTAACAGCACACCCCTAATGAATTTCTCCTCATGAATACTTAGGATTTGTAGTTTCCCCTGGAGGGGATGATTCCTCACAATGAGGTAACAGCACTCCCCTAATGAATTTCTAATGATGAATATTTCCGTTACCCGGCGGCGGCAACCTAGGAATGATAGTTGCTTCTCGAAGCAATGATTCATCACAATAAAGTGACAACACTCCAGTAATGAATTTCTCCTGATTATTATCGCCATTACACGGCGATCCAAGCAAGTGATTGCACCTAGAGGGAATTATTCCTCCATGATTGCTTTATTGGAAGGTTTTACTGGGGTGGTTTCCCCTAGCCTTCCCCTGAGAAAGATGTGTATGTAGGAGTTACTATTTTTTTGTGGACAACTGTGATGTAAGTTCAGTGTCTTGTTTCCTTGCTGAATGAATCAATGATGAAGAAAGGGAAAATGTGAAATCCGGTGCCGGCACATTCAGCTGTTCCGAAAGACACGAGGAGTGTCGTCAAACATAACGTACATATGCGACTGACGAATCTCCTTCAACGGCTTCATTTGTCATCACTACATATGCGCTGCGGAGAGGTTCAAGATTTCAAAGATGAGAGTTTGGTGCACAATCTGGTGATTAGGAATTGTGCACTACCACCTCTTCTACCGTACCGGCAAAGTCCTGAGGACGAATATGTGTATCACAACAAGGACAAGAAGTGGCTAACCCCGCTTCAAGTGCCAGACACCACCACGGTTCCGCAATCACGTGAATCAGCGTGGGGAGTGAATTCCTCCTGAAAGATTAAATCCGAGGAACGTGTTTGAAAGTGTTGTTCATAGAAATCCTGATATTATAATCCAACGATGCACTGACTAACCTACAGCTTTAAATTTGTAAAAGTATGGATTAACTGAAGAACAATAGATTGCTTACACCAAGCAGAAAAATGAAAGACCGCCGCATGCTGTGTAAAGATTTACGTATATTTCCAACACCCGGAATTCAGTTTCTCCTTCTACCATCTTTTCACCTCAACCAACACATCATTCACAGTGTTGACATATACAGCCGCAGCAATAGTACTGAACTGCTGGGTGAGCATTTGATGTTTCAGTTTGGAATTTGAGCTCTTATTCCAGCAATCCAGTTTCTCCGTTTTACATGATTTTCTTTAATCATTCCAGCCGAAGGACGGACTTATTCCTTCAATAAGTGTTGGCAGAAATCCCTCTCATTCCTCGCCTACAATCCTCTCACAGCTTTAATGACCCTACCATTAACTATCGCAAAGCCTTAATTACAAATATGTGTAATAATAATACAACGACCACATGTCTGGAATGGAACGTTTATATTCAGTAAGGTTAACCCAACAGCTTTAAAACAAAACTGACTTTTCTGTTCTATTGCCGAATTTAATCTGTAAATTAAAATTCCAGGTTCTGACACTGAAGTGGACTGGCAAAATGACTTTTAATAGTTGTAGTTACATTTTATTACTAACTTGTTGTATTGTTCTTTGAAAATTGTGGGAATAAACATTAGCGTTTCAGATGTTTATTATTTGAATTACATGTTTTGACTTCCAAAGTTACTATCAAAAATAGTTTTTAAGATATCTTAGTACGGGAATAAAGAAAATCTTTTATAAGTTTGCTATAATATTTTGCATGACAAGCTGGATCAGCCAAAGCTAAAACGCTCCGTTGACGGTAGGGAACATGAAAAAAGACTTCCATTTGTATTGCTTCACAAAAAGCTTGTGGTGTTACATACTGCCTCAGAGTTGTTTTAGTAAATTTTGATATTAATATTCATCTTAAGGCTATCATTAGCATGGCAGATTTTTTTATCATATAGTACTGTATGATTTATTGAAATCATAAATAAAAGGAGAAATAATTTAAATTAGTGGAATAGCTGAGAGTTTTTATTTAATACTTCGAGGTGTTGAAAAATAAATGATTTAAGCAATGTAATGCAAAATTTCATTATTAATGAACTTCATGACACGTCAAAACATATAAAACTTATAGTACATGAGACTGATGAATTCTTCATTAATCAAGGAGGGTTGAAGTGGCAGTTCTTTGTTATGGGCAGAGTTTCGCTCGTCAGCAGGAGATTACCACGTGACAGGTGAGGCCAGTAGCCGCGTGGTTCGGTGTGGTGAGAAGTTGGCCCTGTCCAGACTGGTGTAAGCCATCTGGATTCTCGGAAGTCTTCACGCGATGAATGCAGCCGCCGCGGCGCACAGCGGTTCAGAATTGGAATATAGTAGACATTCGAACTTAACGTCATAATATCGATACAAAGAAAATTGCTTTAGATAGCATTTTCTGTGCTGATCAAAAATTGTTATGTTCAATTTTTGATAAAAATGAGTCCTTCACACTTGAAATAAAAAATGTATTGGTGGAAATCTTTTTTTTTCACGGCCCTATATCAAAGTGTCAAAGTCAAACCTTATGCAATCATAAGTACCTATCCTACTTAATACTGCAACATAAACATTTCTTGCGTATCCTTGCTGCTTTGACAAAAGGGCGCAAGTGAATTTCGGGGATAAAATATAGCGAACATTCGAACTAAAGTCATAATTTCGATCCAAAAAAAAATTAATAATTGTTTTAGGTAGCATTTGCTGTGCTGATCAAAAATTGTTATGTTTAATTTTTTGATAAAAATGAGTCGTTTACACTTAATATATATATAAAAAAATGTATGGGTGGAAATCTATTTTTTTTTTTCACAGCCCTATATCAAAGTGTCAAAGTCAAATCTTATGCAATCATAAGTACCTATCCTACTTAATATTACAACATAAAAACTTCTTGCGTATCCTTGCCGCTTTGACTACAGGGCGCTAGTGAATTTCATGGTTAAAAAATAGTGAACATTCGAACAAAAATCATAAAATGGATCCAAAAAAAAATTGAACATAGTAATTTTTGATCAGCACAGCAAATACTACCTAAAGATTTTTTTTTTTATCGATATTATGACTTTAGTTCGAATGTTCGCTATATTTTATCCCCGAAATTCACTTGCGCCCTGTTGTCAAAGCGGCAAGGATACGCAAGAAATTTTTATGTTATAATATTAAGTAGAATAGGTACTTATGATTGCATAAGGTTTGACTTTGACACTTTGATATAGGGCCGTGGGAAAAAAATAAGATTTCCACCCATACATTTTTTTATTTTAGGTGTGAAGGACTCATTTTTATCAAAAATTGAACATAACAATTTTTGATCAGCACATCAAATGCTATCTAAAGCAATTTTTTTGGATCGATATTATGACGTAAGGTCGAATGTCCACTATATTCCAATCCTGAACCACTGTGGGGCGTGTTCAGCTTTCCAGGACATTAGCTGGTGATATTACAAGATGGATATACAATCATCTGACTGCACGGCGACGCAAAGTCCATACGGCTGCGAACTAACTTTAACAGTTGGTGGAAGAGAAACGCGAGACTTCTTCACCGGTCCTCGGCGAAACAGCTAGCCTAGTCAACGTCCTCCCCTTCCGCCAGAAATCTGCCTCCAATCCTCTGTCTTTGCGCTTCAAAACTTGTTCTTCATAAACTCATAAAACAGGTAAGCTCTCAGCTCCTGATTGCTCATAGCTTTACTCGTCGACGTCGAGGTCTTTAGAGACGGGAAAGGACAGGGGGAAAGGAACGGGAAAGAATTGGGCCAAGACCTTTTGAAGGAATCATTCCGGCATTCGCCTGAAGTGATTCGGGGAAACTATGGAAAACCCAAATCTGGATGCCCGGACGGGGATTCGAACCCGCGTCCTCCCGAATGCGAGGCCAGAACGTTAACCGTTCACTCACCACGCTCGGTGGTTACATAGCCTTTTTCCTTTATTCCCCATTATCTCTTCTAATGATGCAGGTCTCTGAAACCACTATGTTACCACTTTCCTAACTTACAGTGCAATGAGAGTGACTTCTCTCGCTTCTAGTTAGTTCATTACACAAATATGAGATCTCCGGCGAACAAGAGGGTTCGCATAAACGTCAGAATAGGTTACGTAGTGATCGTGGTAGCTGATGATCGTGCCAACCCTTCGCTGGTGTATCGCTGGCGTCGCAGAGGAAGCCGGTGTGTCGGCAGCCACCTGTGGTCGGTGTGGCGTGGGAGGTGGTGGGAGACGGCAGGTGTGATGGAAGGCTGGCGGAGTTATCGCGAGCTGCAGTCACCGAGCGGCACCCGACCCGGCACCACGGAAGCTACTCTGCAGCGGTGAGTACTGAGCTCCTGCGCGACAGGTGCGTGTTCGCGTTCACACAGCTCTCGTCTTCCGAGCAGAACCGAGACGAAATACCAGCTCGTCTGGAACACACGGCAGTGGTCTTGGGAAGAGTTTTTTCCCAATGCAAAATTATTCGTTACCTGATCGTCATGTTCCCAAAGCCAGGGCAGAGGCTGTATCTTTGATCCGTGTAAGCTTGTTACAATAAATAATAAAGTTACTGCGTTAGTTTATTTTCGAGGAAAACAGTCGTTTGTGACTACGGAAAACATTTTGTAGACGGAAGCGGCACCAGTGTTGGAATCTTTTTCGATGTCCACTTGATGGGTTAGTGAATCAACTGTTTCAAGGATTTAACAATAATCTCTAAATAAACAGTTAAGTTCAATCAATAACTGTACCATCAGCGATCGATCTAACACATAGTAACGTCGATTCGAGGTAGTAGTTAATAAATTATTACAACTCTGTTCCAGACTTAAGTCCTCATTCTGCCACAACACACAGGTCACATCGATTGAAAATCTATTCAAATAGTAGCGTTAGTTGTTTTATGGTTAATAACTTTCACTTTCTTCTCGGATTTACTTTGTCATGTGTATCGATGAGTTAATCGACACTTACTGGTAAATGCAAGGCAGAGTAGTGGGGAATCCCACACTGGTTGACGATAAGTGGAGGCGGTGAAAAGTCGTTTTCCACGATCGACCAATATGATTCTCGTCAAATAAAATTTTCAGACACAATTTTGAAACTATCACCGAGCGTGGTGGTGTAACGACTAGCGTTCTGGCCTCGCATTCGGGAGGATGGCGGTTCGAATCCCCGTCCGGGCATCCAGATTTGGGTTTTCCATGGTTTTCCAAATCACTCCAGGCAAATGCCGTGATGCTTCCTTCAAAAGACCATGGCCGAATTCCTTCCCATTCCTTGCCCCCCCATCCTTTCCCGTCTCTAAATACCTCGCTGTTAGAGAGACGTTAAGCAGATAAAAAAAATTGAAACTATCTGAATCAACTCCATCTAACGCCTGTTTCTATATCATGATAGCTAAGCATGGTATTAAACCCGACAAATCGCAGGAATACCAGTTATATCTTGTCGTCACACGTTATCTCATCTAAAGACAACCCCCTAAAACGTAATTAGGTCTATCATCCCATTCAGATTTTGCGACACCTCTAAATGGAGTAATTCGAGACTGGATAAGCAGGCAATGAGATCGGTTCTTTTTTTTTCCCACCGTCCAACGCAAGTGTTCTTGTAAATGTATATTTTGTATCATGCGTATGTGTTATGTTTAGTGTGTTATTCGTGATGTGTATGGGAAATGGAAGATAAGATATGATGTAGCCGTATTCAGTTGCCAATTCAAAAGAATAATCACCATCAACACTATCGTACTCTCTCACTTCATGGGCGTCGCGGAGAGGTGGAGGATTTAAACCATGTCTGCGATTGGGAATTCTGCACCATCACCTCTCGAACCCTGCATCACAGGTGGCTCAAATCAGTTACTTCGCGTCAAGTTCCAGCCACTATCACAGTATCTTAGCCACGGGGCCGACGAAATGGATCTTTACTTTTTGTTATCAGTCTCTCAACACGTTTCATGAAATCCTCCATTTCTCCAAATCCTGATGGGAATTCTTGATCTCAACACACCCCTAAAAATTTACGTCTTCTTTCATTCGTTTCATATACCTGAATTCTAATCTTTTTCTATAGTCCGTTCCTTCATATGTTTTTTCCACTCACCTGTTTTAAAATCATCCTGTATTTTATTTCTGTGAGACTATTCTAAATTCTACTTCCCTGACAATCATTTCCAGACAGGTTCAAATCGTCCACCTATTTTTCAATATTTCATTAATGATTCAATTTTCCTTTCTTTTGATAATCCTTAGAATCCAAATTTTACTTTCTACAAATGCTATGCTCTATACTTACAGAATTATAAAGTTATTTCTTACTCCTACTTTGAAATAGTTCCTTGAAATCACTCCAGGTGAATGCCGAGATGATTCCTTCAAAATATCATGTTCTAATTCCTTCCCCGTTACTTGCCTCATGTCCTTTTCTGCCTCTAATGACGAAACATTTCCTGAAATGTTAAAGAAAGTCAATTGGCATGTTTTTAATGGATGGTGTGTTATACGAACGTCAGGAAACTATGTAATGAGAACATAAAAACGGGAAGACGAGCTTCACGTGTCCACGTTATATATATATCTGATTAAAACACTTATTGCTGTCATCAGTCTCTCGACTTGTTTGATACTATCCTCCATTCATTCCTATCTTGCGCTAACCTCTTCATATCAACATACCCCTTACAACCTACATCTTCAATTACCTGCTTCATATATTCTAATCTCTGTCTTCCTCTACAGTTCTTACCTTCGACTGTTCCCTCCAATAACAAATTAACCAATCCAGCATGTCTCAAAATATGACGACACCACCATCCGGTCTCTCATTTCTGTAACTCTTCCAAAAGCTTCTTTTACCACCCATCATTTCCAAAATTCGTCCATTTCGTACTTTATCTGTCCTCATAATTTTCATCATCCTTCTAAAGCACCACATTTCATGCTTCAATTTTCCTTCTTTCTGGTACTCCTAAAGTTCATACTTAGCTAGCATAAAGTGCTGTGCTCCAAAGATAGAGTTTTAAAAACTTCTTTCCTGGTCTGAGATCAATAGTTGAAAGATTTCTCTTTTTCATGAAAACTGTTTTCGCTACTACTATTCTGTTTTTAACATCACTACTTCAGCCATCAGTTGCAATTTTACTTCCTAAGTACCAGAATTATTTTACTTCTTCCATCGCATCCGATCATATTTTGATATAGCACTATTATTGCTATCATTTTACTACATTTCATCACTTTTGTCTTGTTTTGGTTTATATAACTAAGGTGAGATACGGAGCATTCACTTATAAGAACCATAGAGTCTTTTGATTCGGCAGTAGTGTTTATTTCTAGAACACTGATGTCTTTCAAGGTATGCTCCTGGGGAACACAAACACATTGATCGCACAGTTTTTTGTGTTCATACTATCATATTATGATTTCTCGTAACCATGTGACGCTACATTTTCTTATCCTGGCGCGAGTCAGCATGAAATACTACTATTACAGCCCTGGTGATTAAATGAAAAGTTACTTTATTGAATCTCTCTTTATTGAATTCTCTTTGATGTTAGCTCGTTGATCAGTTTTGTTATAATTTTAAGTCGACATTATATCTGAATTATCCTGCAACGTTACCCACCAAGGAAGTACATCACAGAAGAAAGACCAAGAAGAAAAGGTGGAAATGACTAAAACGTTTATAACATTACACTTCAAGGAGACCGTTACAGAATTGTCTTAAACAATGATCCCACATCCTAAGTCATACTTGAAGTTGTTCATCTGCGTCATCCAATCACACTGCAATGCTTCTCAGAACCAACGAGAGTTTTGACAATACTCGATCTGCGTGCACAACAATACCACTCTTTCGATTGGCACTATGACATAATTGTAAGTGTAACATGGCCTTATGAAGGAACTGTACCGGCATTCAACTGAAGTGATTTCGGCAAACCACGGAAAAGCAAAATCTGGATGGCCAGACGGGGATTCCAATTCGCGTCCTGCCGAATGAGAGGACAGAACGTTACCGCTCGCTGAGTCGCGAGAGAATGGGAGACAAGAATATGGAAAGAATTGGGCGGGGAGCTTTCGAAGGAAACATTCCTGCATTCACTTGGGGTGATTTTGGAAAAACTGTGAAAAATCGAATTCTGTATTACAGTACCGGGTACCGATCTCACGTCCTCCAGATTGCCAGGTCCAAATGTTAACCACTCACGCACAACACTCGACCTTGTTAAAGAAATCACAACAAAAGTAAATCACCCGATGGTTAAAAGTTTGAGGAAACGTGAAATGATTCCATTACTACGCAAACACTGACCATCATCGGTAGCTGTGCATAAAAGCCTGTTTGCTTTCACGACAGCTCAGAAAGCCTTTGGCTTTAAACTTTCGAGAGATAGCCTGTCAAATGGAGTTACTTTTTTTTTATGGCATTTGGCTTCCTTAGGCCATACAGCCAGCTCAAGTATGTGTTTATTTTCATCCAGTGTATATATATCTTTCAAGTAATCGGTACGTGGAGCTAGCACTCTATCCCCCACGCTACCGAGGCCGGCAAATGGAGTTACTTCTCTGACACAGCTACGCAATAGCGTTGTTCTGGCAATCGAACATTCCAGAAAAATATAGACATTTTTGGCTGTCAATTGCTTACAAACAATTTATCTATCAGTACTAATGTAAATCAAGCAAAAATGCTGAAACTATTACTGACAAATTAGAATATTAACAAAATATTAAGAAATGTAATACAGATGAAATGGCGCTGTTCCCACTTCACTCAAATGATAATGTTGATTGTGGTCATCTGTATTTTAGTCGTAGTTCTTTTCAGCTGAACTCTTCATACAGAATGTTACCATTTGAAGATACCATGTGAAGTTTCATTACATCTAGTTCGTTTATTGCACCTGTGAAAATTCTCACAGGTATGTGAAGAAAAAGAAAAAAATCGCGTTTTCGTTGCTGTTTACATGACGAAACGAGACACCGACGGATTACAGCTAGAAGGTGTGTTTAGCAAGTCAAGTACCTCCCTCCAGCATCGTTGCGTATAACGATAATTATCGATTCGAAACGATGTCGATAATTAACAGTGCGAGATGCTTCCCTTCACCGAACACTGGTGCCCTATATTAAAATTCGTAGCAGAGAAATTAGAAAGGCCTCATCACAGAAGGTTCATCGTTATGTAAGAACGTTTCTTCTTTTTTGTCAAGTAAAACACTGTACAGAAACGTTAAGAAAGTAAAAGCCTCTGCCTATGGGCAGCTTCAGTTACAGAGCGGCTACTAACGTAATCGAGATCAGAGTAGAAGAAGCGTGTTCTCTAATTTCGCGTGACAGCAATCTCCGTGGCGTTAAACAGCACGTGATGATATTTTTGAGACTAGTACTTGTCTAAAGTTGAATTTGTCTGCCGTTCAAAAACGTGCACATCAAACCGGTACACACATCGCTACCATTTAGTGTTAACTTTACTCCTAGCTTCTAAACGCGCCAAAAATGAGGGGTTGTAAGCTGGCAATTACATTTCTTCACAGTTGCATTACTAAAGAGAATTGTTATTAAATAACGGTCGTATCCTTGATTTTGTAATGATGTAATCTTGTACATATTTCGGCTCCACCTCGTTGAATTTAAACGAAATACATGCCGTTCTGTATGGTTGGTAGTAAATTTTAAACCAAAGGGAAAAAATATTTAATCACTACAGAAACATAAATAGGCAACTTAAATTCTTATCTTGCTATAATAGCCACATTTATGGTCTGAGAATATAACGAAAACATCTTAATCGATCAAATAAATAAACTAAAAGCAACTGATGATTAATATGTGGATCTAAAGGAAATAAATACTTTTCCTTATGATTGGTTAGCAATTTAAAACATTGAAAAACTTACAGAAACATACAGAGGTAACCTAAAGTTTTAACTTGTTATAGTAGCAATATCTATGACGAAGAGTGAAAATATCTGTGTCCGTTTTTAGCCCGCCAGCAAAGGCCGGGCGGGTGACTAGCCTTTTATTAGCATTAATTTAAAATTTACAAAGAACCATACAAAAATAAGATATTATAGTATTTAATTCTTCTTAAGAGATGCATTTCATAAATAAAATACATTTTTCCTAGTGCTGCAATTCTGTATGTCGGTACTGGAACAGAGTGTTTAAGATTTCTTATATCATGATGCCGCTTATAGTATAGCAGATAGTGGAACAGAATTTTGGATAGTGGGCCGAAATTTCTGTCCCTGCTTTTGAGTAGCTGGCTGGAAGATAGGTTGCACCAAATAAGAGGTTTCGTCAAATAACTTGTAAAGTAATTAAATCATTTCGACATTTTAATAACATTAAATAGACATTAAACAGTGCTGAGTCGTAGAAGTGACGAATTCTTCTGATGAATATCCACACTAAAAATTAATATCACAATACAGAAATGGTTACAGAGCGGAAACGAATTCATCCAACCGAAGTATGGAGTTTGTTCAGGAATGTTCGATTTCCTGTTTCTATATTACAAAATCTGGCTATGGGATAATTGATATTAATATATAGAAACGTGTTTTCTCACATGCAAATAACGGGCAAAATTTAAGTTGACTATCGTTTGTATTCTAACGTATACAGTCTGACAATTGTATAATGAGAAGTGTGTTGAAAATCCACTTACGTATGATCTGAATTTTACTTACAGTGTTTTTCTCCTGCTATCACTGCAGCGTATTGCTAGGAATTACGAGAAGAAGGTGTCTGACGTTAGATTAACTACAAAAGTTTAACGAATCTTGAGAAAATACACATATAGAAATGGCAGTGTGCAGGCTATATTTCTCAAACGAAAATGAAATACGGAAGAAACTGTGGTTAGAGTGGAGTCCAAGAGACTCGGAGACCTAGAAGAAGACTAATGGGACAAAGATGTGCGCAGGGTCAACAGAGTTAGATGACAGAAACTGGCAAAGACGTTTCTACCTACAGAAGACTGTTGAAGTGGTGCTATGTGGGCTCGTGACTCATTATAGCTTAATTCAGTTTGCTGATGATAATAACTGACCTGCTTTGATGAAGAAAATTGTATGATGTATCAAAGTCTGGACCGTACGCTGCACTTTTTTGCGGAAATATATGACGAAATTCAATATCTTCAGAGAGGAGATCTCTGAATGGGACATTAGTTTCTGGAATGCAAATCTCTGGAGGAGAGATGGTGGATGGCCATGGACACTTATATTGAGAGAAAAATTCTTTTACTATTAATGAATCGCATTAACCGAACTCACTACGAGCACCTGCTCTCACCATGGTTTATCCTGTTAATGAGTACTGTGCTCCAGTGTGGCAACGTAGTGCTCACACTAGTAAAAACGACGTCCATCGGAACGAGTGTGTGTGATTAATAACTGGCACACTAAAATCCACCCCAGTCACCTGGTTACATATCATCAGCAATATACCACCTCCGGAGGTAAGACGCCCAGAAGCAATGACACATGAATGGATAAAACTACACCATCCTTAAAATACACAGGATCTCCCGATACACGAGGTCCTAAATGACCTACCCCCCCATTCGTCTTAAATCTAGAAATGCAGTACGGCATGATGTATTTCACTTTGATGTAAAGGAAAAATGGCGACAAAGCTGGAACTCTGCATCTGTGAAACATCGAGATATTTAAGATCCTACAACTGAACTTTCGTGATTCCATTTAAAGAGAGACCAGTGGGTCAAACTAAATCACCTAAGAAGATGCCATAACTGCCATGCTCTGATAAGTGGAAACTTCAGGATTCTCCTGTCTGTGACTGCGGAGCTCCTTCCCATAGTGTGGAGCATATCAAGGAATTCCCTCTCAGAAAGTACGATGGGCCATTTCAAAATGTGTTCAGTGCTACAACTTCCTTCATAGAATGGCTGCAACAACTGAACTTCAGTTTGTGATTGCTATCAACGTTCTTGTTGTTGTATGTATTGTAGATATTTATATGTATTACATTAGTTGCTTAGCCATACGACAAACAAATAAATAATAACCGCATTAACCGTTGACTTAATAATGTTCTTTCACTGCCTTGCTTTCCATCATATTTATGGTGACATGTTGCTCTGCTAGTGATGGTTGGAAGTACAGATGAAGTAAAATATAACCCAGGGTGTCAGAGGAGAATCTATCAATTCCTTTCCTCTGGGCCACAACTTGAAGGTTACTTGGATCTTCCAGAAGAAGGCATACTAAGCCAGTGTGTCTGAGGTAAGACAGTCTGTTCCTTTCCTTCGGAACCTGCGGTTTATTGTTGAATTCCAATCGTGAAGTGTCCTGGCGTAGCGCATCCGAAAAAAGTAAAACGCGTAAAAATTCCTGACCACACAGGGATTTGACAGAAGGATCCCGAGTTCTGAAGGACGGTAACAGTGCTGAAAATTAATCTTGCACCTCGTTATCACATTCATCATGGGTTTACATTCTAATACGTCTACCACAGCTTTTAGCCCGATAACAGCTACAAGACAGGCAATCAGATACATAATTCTTAATCTGGGTAAGAATGTTTTAATTTTATCTTACTGTCAAGGGTTTGTGCAAACCAAATTCAACATCTGTTAATAGCTAACAACATTTTTTAATATAATTTTCGAGGTTCAGTTAGCAAGATTTGGGACAAAGATTTTAGGGCTTTACAGCTTGGTCATTAGAGGCGGGAGATGATTGGAGGCATGGAAAGAGAAGTAATTATGATTCGATATTTTAAAGGAACGATTCCGATATTCACCTCCAATGCTTTTGGTAAACCATGGAAAACCGAAATCTGGATGGTCGAATCAGGGATCGAACCTGCATCCTCCCGAATGTCAGGTCAGGACATTAATCACTCAACAGGCTCTTGAAGGGACCATACCAGCCTTCACCTGGTGTGATTTCTGGTTACCAATGAAAACCGAAATCTGAATGGCCAGACTAAATATCGAATCCATGTCCTCCAGAATGCAGCACCAGCGTTTCAACCGGTCATCCTCCGATATCGTTGGGGACAAGGATATGGAAAAAGATAAAAGATACTTCCTCCCAGTAATTGAATTATAGAATCTATGGCCTGAGCAACGTCCGTCTTGATTATAGTTCTTAAAAGGTTTTTGCTAATCATTATGGCTCAATTTTCCCCTCGAAAATTATTCATCTCGCACAAATTTTTTCGCGAAACGCAGTGCATAAAACGCAGGTGGTGATAGACTTCCACGTCTCAATTGTTACTATAATGATCAGCTTGACTGAATCACCAGTGCGACATGCATGATTACTTATCTTCATTGGCGATCAAGTCTGGAAGGGTAATGGACTAACAATAATGAGTTGAATCTGGTATAATTTTTTTTCCTAGAGCCCTTCATCTCGTCAAGTTCATTAGAGCTGGGACAGGACGGGGTATAAATTATAGAAAGTAATTCTGCCATGTCCTTTTGAAGGAAACATCCACTTATTAACTGGTAGTGATTTCTGGAAACCATGGCGATGTAAGGGGATTCGAACCCACGCCATACTCCTTGCTAGGATAAAGCGTTACCACTTACGCTTTGGGCTGAGGAGTGTGGAAATACTCTTTTTCAAGTAAGAAACCACAGAATGTAATTTTAAACGAAAAATGTGTATAAAACACAAGTATGGGTGCAAAGAAACTATGACCGTTACCTAAAATCCACTGCGATTATTGACAGTATCAAAGCTAAAGAATATCTTCAGCTTTCAGACTCGTTCGGTTGAATAGCAATAATGAGAATCGTTACACATTAATCCAACATAAAAATAATTAGTGTTATATAAGAACAGAAGGCTGTCGCTGTGAATGGACCTGCTGAAAAGCATAACACCCTTGATGATGATGATGTAAGAACAATGTCTTTACCAGCGTTGAATATTAATATAATGTTATCAGGTAAGACGCCGAGCGAACACTGTGTTTTCACACGATAGTTCGGTGATTCGTTATTCTGTGGCCATCTTCACCGTCCAAATGGTAGCGCAGGTTTGGATCACCGAACCATCGTGTGGATACACCGTGTTTGATTGACCTGCTAACCGAGAACATTACATTGAGCATTGTACTAATTGCTGGCATTACTGGCCCAGATATACCCAAGGGTTCGGGATGTAATTATTTATTGATTAAGTGTAATTGTGGAACAATTAGAAGGTGGATTTTCAAGACAGGCTAAATGTTAACTCAAGTTTTAAAAAATCGGTGATTTAGATCTAATGCCGTAAAATTCAAGTTTTTGTATCACGTCAAATCGTTTTGGAGCTTATCATCGCTATGTCTGTCCTGGCGTCTGTCTACATGTCTGTTTCAGATATCGAGTGATAATCTGGATATTGGTCTGACATTCCACACGTGCACCTCAAACTTTTGCTGTGCTACAAAGTTATAAAATTCTTTAATATGATCTCCACTTACTGATAGTCACTCTGACAAATCTAGGGATATTCGGTTTTTGTGTACTACATTTTGACGTAATGCCAAAGTATCAAATTTCTCCACTCTTTGGCACAACAGCGAAAATAGAATGTAATCCAAACAAAGCTAGATGCCGAACGAGGCTAAAAACGATAAGCAATAATTTAGCAGTGAGAATGTGGATTTCGGTAAGATGTGACGTAATTATTCCCACTCCCCTCTCGAAGGGAATTTCGAGGACCTACGGTTGATCGAAAGGGATCCCCTACGGGAAAATGTGTAACGAAAAGATAAAACACGTAGGAGAGAGATCAAGGGAGACGCAATTCATTTCGACTCCTAGAGAGCCATCATCATGATTCCCAGGTATTGTACAGGTATGAGTCTGATCAAAGAATACACCCGAGCTGGCACTCTTATACTCGCAGAACCCCAGAAACTAACCACAACTCTACAGCCCCAGCCCCGCCATTACAGCGGGGATAGTAAGGTGAGGTACGTTTCGCCATCCATAAAGTGTGCCCACGCGGATGCAGCGCCCATCAAGAACCAGGACGTAGACCCTCCAAAACTTTGCCGTAGAGACAAAGCCTCTCTGTTTGTACCCGCGAGCTCCATCGACGCCCCGTCCGAGGACACAGTGGTAGCCGTAGCGCCCGAACGCCTCACGGAGTACGCTCCTAGCGCGCATTCCTCCACGCCCTACAGTCACTGATGAGCACAGGTTCCCTCACACTCGTCCATCTTCACAGAGCACATCGTATAGCTTGATCACGCCACAGCAGTCCGAAGAACGCCGTAGCGCTCAAAAAACTTGCTGCCGCACCCGGGTCAGATGTTCGCCCTCATGTGCTACCAATCCCCAGAGTCTGTTATGACGCCAAAGATGTTGGTGCATACCGGCAGCAAGGGGCATCGAATCTGTGACTGCTTCGCACCCAGTCTTCTGTTCAACTATGTGCATTGACTCCCGGCACCGTTCAATCTGAAGACAGCAGGGTCGCTGCCGGAATGACATCAGCAGCAGGCTTTGAAGACAAACAGCCCAAATCTAGATGTGCCAATACATAATATAACTCGTCTCGTTATACAACTAGAATTCGCTTAAACCAACTTCATTTAGCGTTCAGTAATAGCACTTGCACCAGCCAAAGTACTTATATATCATTTGAACAGCTTGAACAACCCTATACTACAAAATTTGAACTCCACGTCTAAAATAAATTTCTTCAAGCGATCCTTGGTCTATATAACATTTCTGTGATTCTTTTTACACAAATTTCAGTTTGAATTTAATTTGTTTAGAAGTTCCTAATAGTGGTCTTTAGTAGTTGATTAGCTTCCTTTCCTAGTGTGCAGCTACCCACAAGAGATTTGCTGTTGTCCGACTGTTCGCAGCAACGACTGACTCGTAAATGGAAACAAAAGTTTTATTTCTATATAACTGCAATAGTGATCGTTATTCTTTATTTCCGTAAGGGGGGAATTGGGAAAGTAGTTACCATTAACGACAGTGGAGACCAACTTTGCGGTTAAATTATTGGACTCGCTATTAATAACACTGAGGAACTGTCCAAAGGTCTCGATTTGAGTTGACGATAGCTGGTAGGCATAACAGGTTGTGTAACACATCGTACAAACGAGGAAGGTTATCCAACGATCCCGATACGGCTTATCTGTCTTCACCTGAGAGACTTTCGTAACGCAGACTTACTATTAACTGGCTGGTATCAGGTTTATGGCGGTCAGTTTTCGCTTATCAGTTGACAGTCTATGAGTAATTTGTCATCTTTACAGAGAAGTCACGTCCGCAACACAATGCAATTCGCTATTCGTAACCTTTGCAATCATCCAACAATCTTCTGAGACCTATACACCTCTTTGGAAGCATTATACAAGTGTTGGGTTGGACTCAATTATTGAGCCCGATTTCAGATTTTTAATTTTTTTTTCATTAGTTTCTATAATAGCTGATGTAATCCTCCTTTCATGTGTTACTTTATTTATCCCCTCACAACCACTGTAATCCAAACATTCAATTAATTACTTCAGATTAGTTAATGTTTGTCTATAGATCTTTCATTATATTTTTACGCAACAGAACAAGTGCGTCCTCAATGCAACTAAAGGTGTAAAAATTATCATTTTTAACAATTCCGGATGGGGGATCAAATTTCTTTGAGAATTTTTAATTTAAAAAGTATTTTCATAATACAACAAATTTACAATAACATATGTGGGTAGCTTAAAAAATTTCACGGACTGTGGAAAATGTCACTAAAATTTCATGGTTGTAACTGTTTACAAACTGAAAAAAGTTTTCTTTTATGGTCTCCAATTAGTGTGTTTATTTTTTGTGATACATAACAATTTGTGGTTGAAACTGAGAATACTTGATGTCTCCATTGTACATCTATTACAATGATTCTGTTGCCGTCGGAGCATATGTGGTCTCCAAAGATGAGACAATGTGGTTCACAGAATATTAAAAATTTAATTCTAATTGAATTGAAGATGTCAAAACAAAAATAAATTGGTAAAAATTGTTCACATAAATGGATACCCTACTCTTACTGTTTAAGACTATAAGAGAGTATAAGCCAAACTTTCTAAACTACAGGAAAAAATCTGATATTTGCGGGATATGAAGATGTGACCGCATTATTCCTATAATAGTCTATTTACTAAAGTTTCCTGTTGACATCAAAAAGCAATAACGATTTTATGAGTGATTGTTATTGGTGTTGGTCATAAAGGACAACGCTACGTGCCGATAACCTATGGCATGATTGTTTAGTAATACGCACATAAATAAAAAAATAGGCCTATGTAAAGTTAATGGTCCGTAGAATTATTTGAGTCATTTCTATTCTCGTCTTGTTGAAAAAGGTTCAGAAACAATGATCTAGTACACATAAGAAAAACCACGAATTTAATAACGATGGATAGATTGAAGTTATGTGTTATTATCAGTTGTTAGTGAATTATTATGAAATCGTTGATACGGGTAATAATGATTTAATCATCAAGTAATTTCGTATTTCCCTGTTTCTACTATTGGTTTCGATCTAAATGTAGTGTGAGAATTATTGAAATATTTTAAAATCCTCGTTAAGTTCAATACAGTTCCGTTAAATCTTGTTGATAAAATGGTAGAAAACCTGGGAATTTCTTTATCACATCAGCGTCTCGCGGCGTCGTCCATGCATGTCTCTTACAATCTGTCGGTTAAAGGAATTGATTGACATTATCGACAAGTGGCCGATAGCTTTTTTCCTCATACGCTAAGAGATACGGTGCTTGAAAAACATTCTTCACGAAGGAAACAAATATCTGGATAGCGTTGCTCAACGATAACAACTCTGTCGTTAGAGACCTGTTCGCATGTTTTAGGGTTTTCTTTGACACCGTAGCGACTGAAGCCATTATTATTATTTATTTATTAATTCGTTTTTGCCTATCGATTTACGCCTCGTCGACGTCGAGGTAATATGAGGCGGTTAAGGAGTAGAGGCAATGAACGGGTAGGAATTCGACTATGGCCTCTGAAGAAACCTGAAGTGATTTCAAGAAATCATCAAAACCGAAGTTTGGATGGCCGGACGTGGTATCGAATCTCCTGATTGGCTTACCGTCCACCAACTATGCACGTGAAGCCATTAAAGACAGTTTCTTACGGAAATCCAAATGAGTTTCACCATTTGGGGATCACTTTACATTATTATGGAAAATCCGTTTGAAAGTATTTTCAGGAAGGGTTAGCAATTTTAACTGTCATGAATCATATGCTTTTGTGGCACCCAAATGATTTTCGATTCGTGAGCCTGATATATACAGTAACATTTAAAAAGATACGTTGATATGAGCCAAGCCAACTAGGATCTTCTTCTTCTTCAGCACTTTATCCCAACATTTTGGGGTCGACTGCCTTCCATGAGTTACACTCATCGTTGGCACCGTAAAATTAGGAACTATGGGTTTACTGCCGTATGTCCCTGCTGACGTCAATCATTTTATGCCTACTGCCAGGTCGCACTATGTACTAATAGGGGAACTATTGCCATCTGTATGTGAAAAGTGTAACTACGTTCAGCATGTGATAAGTGTACTTTTGGTTGGTGAAACGTGTAGTTTAACAGGAGAATTGGGGACCATCCCGACGTTCGCCATGATGACTGAGAAACTACCCAAAAATTGCAGTCAAGAAATACATGAGCCACGGTCCCGGTGGGTCACTAAACGCGAATTGCAAGAAATAAACTCGGAATAATATGACGGCACTAGTACACTGAACTCACGAAACACATCTCGACCGCGAGTAATAACTTACCTTTAATTGGATATTAATTTCTGGACATTTTTTATTTTATGTTTATGAATTAAGCTCCGCCTATTAACAACTGTGTTTTTATTAATGTTTCTATCACCAGACGCGTTTCGCCATTTTGGAGTGGGGCAACATCAGTGGTGGGAAAATTGTGGTGGCTATAACATATCAGTCCGAAACAACACTTTCTGCATTTTTCTGGACTGGTATTTCATTCTAAAATTTAACATTTCTCACTGTAATCTTTCATACACTTCACTTTCTGCTATTTGTTTTGAACAAGCACTTGTTGTGATCACACACTAACTGGGTTGTAGTGTTTACTGTAATTTGTTTATTTTTACAGAGGGAAACGTTAAATTTTAGAAAGGAATACCAGTAAGAAAAAAGCAGAAAGTACTGTTTCGAACTGATATGTTATAGCCACCACAACTTTCCTACCACTGATGATGCTCCACTCCAAAAGGGCGAAACGCTTCGGGTGAAAGAAACATTAATAAAAAATAGTTGTTAATAGACGGAGTATAATTCATAAACATTTATGCAACAACCGGGGATAATGACCAGCGTCAAAGTTATTATTTTTATTCCTTAGCTTTTCGACGTCACATTAAAATTTAGATTATTATACTTATTGGAGAACGGGATTCACATCAAACAAAACCGGACCAGCTGGTTTTGCTTGAATCACGTTCAAGCAAAAATTATCTTAAATTTTTCAGCTTTACGAAATCACCTCAAAATAAAACATACCTCATTTTGCTCGTGGTATCACGGGCTCTACATTTATCGAAATCCGACCAGTAGTTACTGTGTAAATCGGCTTCAACTGAAAATTGACGTGTTTTTTTTATTTTTATTTTTTTTAATAAACAAAACCCCGTCAATACCCGAACCGTGAATCCCTTTCATCCCCACTGCCGGACAGTTCTCAGTAACTGATTAATAGTATCACCACCTGTTTTTTTTTTTTTAACAGTATCTCAAATGTACAGACTTTTCCTGGTTAAAGATTTATTACGAGGATTTTTTTCTTTTTTGACTTTCATATGCATTTCGTCGTTTTGGTGTAGATCTGATTAATTGCTATAATCGAACTTGTTGCTTTAATTTGGCTTAAATGTTCAAATTGTTTATTGACCTGGATACAATTCTGGTGATCTATGCACGTATAGTAATAGTTAATATCGATGATACATTTTTCATAAATTATTGACGCTCAATAAACACTACACTTTTTTAACCAATATTTGGCAATGACAAGTGTAATTTGCTTGGCATAGAACAGAACCTCCTAATGCATCATAATAATAATAAAAAATAAGAAGGAAGTTTAAACTGCAAAGAATTTAGGTCTTCGTTATTCAGCGAGCAAACACTGAGAGAGTGGGCTTCCGTTTCTATGTCCTGGAAATTCGTTTGTCCTTCTTCAGTTGTTAAACTCACTGGAGTAATGCTGCATAGTCAGCAAAGTTATTTGAGAATCTATCAATAATTTCGTTCCCATATTTGTTTTCAGTAAAAATTCAATAATTTTAGAGTAAACACGAATTAGGTTCGCATCATATATAAATAGCAACAATTTTCTGTTTTTACTTATGGCTTTACGCCTCGTCGACGTCGAGATCATTAGAGGGCGGATGGGACTGGGGACAAGGAACGGGAAAAATTCGGCCATGGCCTTTTTGAAGGAAGCATCCCGGCATTCGCCTGGAATGATTTGGGGAAACCATGGAATACCCAAATCTGGATGCTTGGACGGGGATTCGAACCACCGTCCACCCGAATGCGAGGTCAGAGCGTTAACCGCTCACCCACTACGCTCGGTAAATAACAAGTATTTCGTGTTATTCGTATGACGTTCTAACTACGTCTCAACTGTCGCAGATTATCGAAGAAAAAATTATCTTTTTTAAATTTTTCACAGGTACTTGAAGTGCTATACCATACAAAGCATGCTCAAGCAAACGGCGAATAACTCTTTGATAATTTTAGTTCTTCGCCTACCAACTGGTGGAGGCGTTTCGTGCTAATCTGTAAGATATTATTACCGTCTGAGCCACTCACATTACACTCTTTAAAAGCGATGTTCAACATTTGTAACTGTATATTTGATTACCAACCAAAAATAATGAAAACTCCTCCTTTCAACTTGTGTTTTTATTTTTGTAAATATGGTAACACCTTCCGCGCTTTCGTAAGTTCTTACATGGCTAGAAAGTGCAACATGCGTAATGAATACGTGTACCAATATGGGCGGAATGAATGGTTTTAATTTGACGGGTAAATCCTAAGGTCGTCTGCTCTCATCCATCAAGCCTCAGCGACATCTGACAGCTGTCCTTAGCTGGGTGACTGAAGGTTCGTCACCCTACACAGACATGACACCACTACCTTGTCGCTTAATCTGTCTTAATTGGCTGGGACGTGCTGATGACTAATTGACGTCACAAATTGAACGATTCTATTTCGTAACCTCTCGCTCCACTTTGATAAGTTCAACGGAAGTAAGTGAATTAAGTAACATCGTGGAGCAATAGTTTTTCACACGTCGTGCTGACTCGCCGGTGATTAATATAAACCTTTGCACTTCCGTCCGATATTCTGGGAGCACAGGCGCTGTCACCATGTGAACGTTATCTCGGTGACTGAGTTTATTATCTCTGGTCTGAACAGGTGTTGTCCGTTATCGATTCGCCGAAATTACCGAATAACCACATCCGGCCGGCCGTAGAATCTGTTAGTGTCATAAATGCTTGATCGTTCTCGGAATTTTATATCTGACCAACGTCACGAGTTCGACTTCAGCTGTTCTCGGATGATCTGCTCATTTCTCGTTGCACGGACTGCGACAGCCACTAACTCCCCGATTAAGGGTAAATGCCACTCTCTGTTATCGTTACTGATAGGTCGGCCACATTTGCTAACAATATATGACGACAGTGGCCGCCAGGCGTTCCGAGAATGCAGTGACGTCAGTTGCCAGTGAGAATGAGAACGGGTGGCCTGCACCGCTTTCATGTTGTTCGAAAGATGTAGTCACCGTAAAACGGCTCATACAGGCAGGTGGTTCATTTCTCGAAGAATCTTCTCCAATTGTCAGCTTTGCGTAAGTCTGGGATTGTCAACTCGCTGCCTGGCATATGTCAGCATGCGGCCCGCGGAGCTGGAGCATTATCTACGCGAACTTTAATTTTCAACGATTATATCGAATAGTAAAACACTAAGTTAAGCTGATTTTAAATCTAAATCTTTACTTGCTTCATCTACCTAGGATGTACAGTCGATACGACTCACTGATATTCATTTGAATAACTTTTTACGAGTAGTCACCATTCCTTTTGACATCGACAATTCTGCCAAACAAAGTCAAAAGTTGCATTAAAATAATTATATCTTAATACTTCAATAAATATGTATGTTTCATTTATAGTGTTTTTTTCCTTCGTAAAAATATTTAAATATTTTTTCCAAGAAAGTGGTGTGTGCAGACTGATGGAATATTCAGTCTCTAAAATTTGGCCCAACTGTTGAAAATGGTGGCCACCACTGGCGTAAGTATTTCATTTCACAGATAAAGCAGCGTACTCTTATGTACAACAATCAAGAAGTGGTTTGATGCCTCAGTGAGAAGAGTAAGCTCAGTATGACTGTAGATTAGGATTTTATGTTACGCTGTTTTCTATAAGCATTGTGAACATGGTCAGTTTCCATTAATACATTCTTGAAATCAAAATGAAGCGTTAGGTCTTCTGCCTCCACTAATTTGTTATGATCAGGGGCGTAGCTATCGGAGGGCTAGGCGGTGTGGTGTACCAGGGCGCCCAAGCTCAGGGGCCCCCAAGCGTAGCTCAGGAGGCCCAAGCTCAGCTCAGGGGGCCCCCTAAAGCTCAGGGAGCTGCCAGCAAACCTCACATCTGGCCTGACGGCCCAAAATATTTTTTGCACCGGGGCCCTTGTTAACCTAGCTACGCCAATGGTTAGAGTTTAATGTGGTGGGTGTGTAAGTAACGGTCGGATTCGGCGTTCGGAAGGACATGCCGTTAATTACCACGTCCATCCAAATTTCTGTGTTACATTATTTTGCGAAATCAGTTATGGCACATATGGGAATGCTTTATTCACTATATTGTAGCTGATTTCTTGGCCCTCTTTCCTTCCCCTCTCTAATGATCTTGTTGTCGATGAGCTGTAAAGCCGTAGTATAAAAAGAATCAAACTTGACACTAACAAATTGTTACGACTGTTTGCAAGTACTTCTAATATTGTATTTGTTTAACAACTCGCTACGTCATCAGATATACGTACACTATGGATTTAATATTGATTTCAGTTACTTGCACGTCCCCTACGATGGTAGTTATCGCGATATTGAGGAAATCATGAGAAACTTAGGTTACTGAATTATATCTGTTTGCCACAGCATGGTCGATAGTTTTACGGTATAATTTAATTTTAAGCTCTGATTCACTACGGTCTTTTATAACTAGGATCTAGGGCTAGTCAAAATGATTGCAGCGATTTCACGATTTCATTTTCCAGCAGGACGGTGCTCCACCCCATTTTTCTCTTGTTGCCGTAATTTCCTAATCACCAGGATTCAAAACAGATGGATCGGTCGTGCTGGGGATGTGAATCGTCCCCTGACCTAACCCCCTGCGACTTTTTTGTTTGGGGTTTCGTAAAAGACACAATGTTCGTGCCACCAGTACCAGTTGATCTGCCAGACCTGCGGGTTCACATCACCAGTGCATTTGCTCTCATTGACAGAGACATGCTGCATCGGGTTTGGGAAGAACTCGATTATAGACTTGATGTGTGCAGAGTTACTGAAGGTGCACATATTGAGCATCTGTAGACACTCAAAAATACTTTCACAGTTTGTTTATATATCTGTGTAATCTTGTAAGTATATGTCAAATAATAAATCTGTAGTAATTTTCTGAAATCACAGCAATCATTTTGACTAGCCCTGTATATTTTGAGTCAGTTGGACAGCGAAATGAGCTAGTTGCCATTTTCGTTAAACCGTAAACACTTTTTACCATTTTCTTCAGCATTTCTGCTTTCTACACGTCTAATTTTGATGAGCTAAAGTGGGTCACTCAAACATCCACATAAACAATTCAAAATCACAATAGGGACGGCCGATAACATAACACCAGGATTCAAATGGGCCGTACCTATAAAATAGCAGCAGTAAGACATACTGCTCGCTAATTTCGGGGATATGATTGGAGGGGAAAGCTGTGGTGAAAAACGCCTGTGTCTGCTAACGAGGTGAATGCAAGCCTTTCAGCCTGGTCTCGCGCGGCTGAAAGTGGGCGCGGTCGGAAGGCTGTCCGTCACGACTGGATGCGTGTGTCCAGGGATGGCCACGGGCAGGTGTTCGCTACCACATGGCGCTATACTGCCTCCCATCAAAGTGAAACCAGTCTCTATGTCCAAGAAGCGTTCCGCTACCACACGACGCTAGCCTTAACCTCGAGCAACGTAGTTATGAAGTTGTACTGGTGTTCAGGTAAAGGAAATGAACTAAAATTAAGTCAGTATCCAAAGATCACCACGAATGAGTGCTCTGCCTAGACACAGCACTCCAATGGTTCCCGGTAAAGTGAAATGACTTAAACCTCTATCTGCATCCAGTGATAATAGCGAGTAAATATTATGTTATTAAGTGTGGCTATAATGGTTCCCACTGAGTTATCCTGCTCTTTTTTTTTTTTTTTTTTTTTTGCTAAAGCTTTATGGCTTGGCCATGCTATTATAGAGCGTGAAGGTTGGCGGGAGAGGGGCAAGGAACGGGAAAGGTTTTGACAGAAGCATCACAACTTTCGCGTGGAGTGGTTTTGGAAATCATAGAAAACCGAAACCTGGTTTGAAAGGGGATCGAAGCCGTGTCTTTTCATATACCACTCCCGAACGTAAACTGCTCGTCCAGTACGCTAGGTAAGACTATAAGGAGCCCAGCAAAGTCATATGGACCAAAGCTCAGTATATATCTTTGCACATGTTCTGTTACTGCACGGTACTATATTGGTTCTCATCAAAGTGTGTTTCTTTTCTGTGGACAGAACAGCACTCGAGATAAACTCGTATTTTAATGTTGGTAGGGAACTGGAAGGAGTATTGATGCGTCCTGCCTCAAGGGACCATTCCGCAATAAACCTCAATGGTTACTGGGTAAATCTACTTTGAAACCTGTGTTATTATACCATCGATTTAACACGTGTCTTACCGAAAATTGCTGTTTCATCTTGGTTCGTGGCTGCGGTTGTTGAAAACCAATTGTTTTGAAGGCATTAACTGCAGTGAAGATGAAAATTTCCTCGTTCGATGCACTGGAAGTATATGGAAAGATGCGCTATTCGTAACCACCGTATTGTATACCAAAACCATTAATCAAGCAGGCTCTTTCTCCCCTGTTCATACGATGTAAGGATATACAGTTCGGTTGACTATGATGCGAAAATTAAGTCTTGAAGGTGTTTAACAAGAGAATGTCGTTAATGCTGCGAATGATTATCACTCCCTTCCTACTTCATCTTCATATGCAACAGGATATTTAACATCCCCATTCATTACTGCTGCCTATACAAGACCACCACCATACCTTATGAATGGAGTTGGCACCGTATTTCCGATAATCGCAGAAATATTATTAAGTCTGTTTTTGAGAAATAATTTATTGTTATAAGAAATTGTACGACGTAGCAAAGCCGAAGACGTTCATACATTATGTCCCGTTGATTTTTTTTTACTTATTGCTTTACGCTCGTCGACGGCTAAGGTCATTAGAGGCGGGATGAGACTGGGGACAAGGAACGGGAAGCAATTCGGCTATGGCCTTTTGGAAGGAAGCATCCCGACATTCGCTACAAGTTCACCAATCTTAGCTTTTGCTTTTGCCTCCAATAATCTACCCCGCTCCATTTCATTTTTTATTCGAGTTTTTAGCAACATTGTAGAAAAATGGAAAACCCAAATCTGGATTCGCGGATGGGGATTCGGACTCGCGTCCTACACGTTGATGGTAACAGTTTCTGCGTTTTCTGCGAATTCAGACTACGAAACAACATATAATGGAAGTGAAATGGTGTAAAAACGTATCGTCATTCTCTTAATTAGATGTTCACGTCTTACCTCACGTTTTGATTTTCACTGAGCCAGGTGAGCAGCGATTAACGCTTGGGCTGGCATTATGGAGTAAGTGAGTTCGATCCCCATCCGAGCATACCCGATTTCTATTTGCCATGGTTTCCCGAAATCTCTCAGTTAAATGACAAGATAAACACTTCATAGCTGAATTCCTTTCCGTTCATTGACCCCACTCCCCTCTTGGTTCTAAGAAACTCGATATGAATGAGGTGTAACTAAAAAAAAATATTTGAATATGTCCTTTAATTTTAAGACAATTCAGAAGTTCTTCTTTACTAACTTGAAAAATGTGTGGCAATTTCCCTAAACACCCATTTCTCCCCTTTCCTGTACCCACCTACTTTTTCCCTTTACAAATTTCGACATTAAATTGTTCTGACGTTTTTGATAAATCATTCATCAATTCTCTTGTTAACTTATTCCATCTCTGACCCACTTCCCTACGAAAGAAAATCTTCCCCCACCCTTGTGGCTTAAATCAAGTGCCAGCTTGTTTTTTTTATTATTATTATTATTTAATTTTTTCTTATGGCTTTACGCCTCACCGACATCGAGGTCATTAGAGGCGAATGGGATTGGGGACAAGGAACGGGAAGGAATTCGACGACAGCATTTTGAAGGAAGCATCCCGGTACTCGCCTGGAGTGATTTAAATAAACCGTGGAAAACTCAAATCCGGATTTTAACCCGCATCCTCCTGAATGCGAGGCCAGAACCCACCACGCTCAGTCGCCAGCTTGTGGTCATCGTCTTCTTTTCCATTCCATGCATTACTTTTAATTCTTACACCAACATCTTTCCATTCCTCATCACCAATATGCGCCTTGTACACTCCCAAGACTCTCTTCACCCTCCTGTCTTCCAAGGAAATCCATTCCAGCTCTTTTATCATATCGGTTACTGATTGTGTTCTGTGGCATTTTCCAGAGATAAATCTAACAACCTTTCTTTGCACCCCCTCCAACTCCTGTATTTGATATTCAAATCCTACTACCTGTCCAATGTGTCCTGCCCAGTTAAGCTTGTTATTAAATGTTATGCCAAAATATTTACATTTTAAGTCTTCCTTCCCCACCTTATAATCATAATCAACCTTTAGTTTTCTATCTGTGTATCTCATAAACTGACCATTCTTTGCATTTATTTTCATCGCATGTTTACAAACCCAGCTAGATATCTTGTCCATATTACCCTGCAGCTGTTCATAGTCCTCTACTGTTTTGATCCTTTTGTATAACATTATGTCATCTGGAAACAGCCTAACTTCTAATAGTAAAGAATCAGTACAATCATTCATTAGCGTAATGAATAGCAATGGTCGCAATACGCTACCCTGTGACACTCTCATTTTATACTTTCACTTCTTTTGATACTGCATTTCCTACCGTAACTTTTTGTTTTCTTTCTTTTAAAAATTCTTCTGCACAGCAAATCACTTTATCATCCACTCCAATAGTTTTTACCTTATTTACCACCATTTTATGGCTCACTTCTTAAAAATCCTTTGAAATTTTTAACTATTAATTTTGCATCCCTTGTCCACCGGAAATATCTTGTATATACCCTACTAACTGAGATTTTCATGAATATCCTTGCCTAAAAATATGTTGCCGACTTGAAAACCACTTACGCTCCTCACATATATTTCTGATGTTGTTGCATATCAATTTCTCCATTAATTTACCTACCACTGATTGGCGTATTTTAGACTCTATCACCCCTCATTTATGTATCGGCACTACTATCGCACCTTTCGAGTCCTGTGGTATCAGCAAGTATCCAGACTCAATTTAAATAATATTTCAAGATAAGGTACAATGTCACATTCTGCTATCTTTAAGACATCTGTAGTAATATTATCTACACCAGCCACTTTGAGTTTTTTTTTCAGCTTTCTTAGTTCCTTCATGATATTCTCAGGATGAATTTCAAACATTTTGTTCTGATAATTTATAATTGTGTTGTTTCTCTTTCTCCGATTTGCACTCTCCCATTTCTGATTCATTGTCCTTAATGGTCTCGCTAAACCAGTTACTTAAAATCTGCCTTTTTCAAATCCTCAGTAACTTCTTCTCCATCCTTGTATATAATTGTCTCTACTCCCTCACTTCCCCTCAGTTTCCTGTTATAGCCATAGAAATTTCTAGATGCATCAGTCAGTGGTTCCCCTGCACTAATAATACTCTTCATAAGCCCATTTTTAGCCACCTCCTGTGTTTCCTTGATTAGTTGTTTCAAATATTCCTTACTACCCTGCTGACTCTTAACTGTGTTCTATTACTAGGGGATGCCTCTCACCTCCCTATTATTTTGTACGTAGGTTCTCCTCTTTATTTTATGTTTTGTAATAAATATTCCTTCACCCTTTCTTTTTATCTCCTTGAACGTTTGCCATCTGGACACTACTGTACTTGTACCATCCTTGAAACTAGTTGAGTAACAGTGTAAGGTTTCATAACAACGGTCTAAAATAAAGGCCGCCCAACCAATTTTGGAGATGGGCCACAATTTCGATTCGAAGTTAGCCTCCGGGTCACATAATACTCACATATAATTACAATAGCTATTTAAATATAACAAAGATATAAATAACACAGACCAAATTACAATCAAAAAGTAAAATCCATCAATGAGTCCTTGGCAGAGATTTAAAAAAATATATAACCAAAAAGTAAAAAAAAAAAACATTAATTGGACCGCTGCTGTTGGCGGGCAAATTCAAATGCACTGGCGGGTCACTTCGTGAATCGCGAGCCTGGGTTTGGCAGCCTTGGTCTATAGTTTTATATTTAACTTCTTGAAAAATTGTAACTAACGGTTACGTTTACTGAACACAGAAACTGAAGTGTCATTTCATTTTAAATAAATCCTTGTTTAATAATGATGAAACATTTGTCTTCGCCATTTATCAATAAAGGTAAACATTAGTTAGATGAGCCTTAAAGATCTGTAAAGTAAAAGTACAGTCCTTTCTTGACATTACACATGGGCGCTTATAATGTTGGAAACATATCAGGAAGGCCACTTGTGAGATAACACCCATAGTAATAATTAAATATAATATGATTTGTGTAAGTAAGATATTAATCCACATGGTGAAACGGCTTCAGCATAAGTATTAAATAAGTGCTTATCGAATGCAATTGGAGAATTAAGTGAATTGTGTTACTTGGGAAGCAAAATTACAACCGATAGCCGAAGCAGGAATGATGTTAAAAGCAGAATAGCACTAGCAAAACGATCCTTCATGAAAAAGAGAAACCTTTTAGTTTCAAATATTGATTTTGGAATTAGAAAGAACTTTTTAAAACTCTCAATGTGTGGAGCACAGCACTTTACGGTAGCGGAACATGGACTTTAGGAATACCGGAAATAAAGAAACTTGAAGCATTTGAAATGTGGTGCTACAGAAGAATGCTGAAAATTAGGTGGACAGACAAAGTAAGAAATGAACGTGTTTTGGAAATGATGGGTGAGAAAAAAAGTTTATGGAAGAAGCTTACAGAAAGAAGAGCCAGGCTGTTAGGTCATATTTTGAGACATGCTGGATTGGTTAATTTGTTAGTGGAGGGCACAGTCGAAGGTAGGAACTGTAGAGGAAGACAGAGATTAGAATATATGAAGCAGATAATTGAGGACGTGGGTTGTAAGAGATATGTAGAGATCGAGAGGTTAGCATAAGATAGGAAGGGATGGAGGATTGCATCAAACCATTCGAAAGACTGATGACAGCAAAAAAATAACTAAAGAAGTAAATTAGATTGGTTAGTCTGTAAGACGAATCGAGGTGTCATGATTATTACATGATGAGATTAGCTAAGAATTTGTATATCGGATTGTTATGGAAAAGTGTTGAGTCTGCTGACTAAAGACTTTTTAATTAGTAAAAGAATTTAATTAGAAATGCAGTGGTTCAAATAAATGTTTTAAAGCTGGAAAAAAACGTGAAAATAATTGTTTATTGTGAAGCAGATAATTTATTAACAGCAAGGCACCTTTCGTTCGTCGTTTTTGTTGTGAATCCAAAATGCATAACGGGCTGTATTTAATAAAAAATTAATCAAACAATTACCTTGCAGAATTCGCTTAACCGTGCACAGGACATGGAATGGTGGACTTACTAATAGAGCAAGAGAAATAATTAAAGCATGTACCTTGCATACTTTCGGAGCTTTGTTTTAAATTGTGCCTAATATCGAGTCCGTTTTAGCGCCATTTTCAGTTTATGTTTGTTATAAAAGCACCATTTGAAATAAAATTACTTATAAAAATCACTTATTATCTATTTTTTTTAAAATACTATTTATTACTATTTTTACTCTTTTTAACGACTTCGAAGATCTTCAGCGTGCGAGAGTAAATCTCGTTTGATTTCTTACTTATCTTCACCCTCCATATTTAAAATGTAATTGGTCCTGAAGGTTCTTTAAGTTTTTTGAACACACAATTCGGTACACCGGTGCATTGCGCTAGCAAATTTTCGTTAACGATGATCGCTTTGAGAACGTTAGGTCACTCACACATTAAGCCAATATAGAAATTGCTGGCTCAGCTACATGTTACTAAATTTGCTTTTCCCTGAAAGATTTAGTCTTGAAAAATATGACCAAAGTAAAAGAATGTTAGGTTTTGCTTTAAGCTGATGTTTATTTGTGGGGCCATTTTGTTTCACAATTTTGTTTGTCTGTCTACTGTGTGTCCGTTTATAACCTTTCTAAAAACCATAATTCCGCTACTGTTGAATATATTTAAATCTGATTTCGTACTTAACTTGCGACTGATAGATTTAAATTTTAGTTGCTACTTTTCTGTATCGAAATATTTACTTAAATGCTTTTTCCCCAGAGCTGTTATTTAGCAATTACATAGAAGGTAATATCTTTCAATAAACTGGTTTTCAGTGCCAAAATGTCAATTTTTTTATGTATTGGTTTCAGATTTTCTATTTCATCTGCTGAAAAGAAAAACGTTTGGGATAACATGAAAAATGCATGTTTACAGGAAAATCATCACATAATTACGTGACCGCTGCATATCCCTGAAGAATATTTTGAAAGTGTACATATATTACTTAAAATTAGGGTTGTAATGGAAATCATCTTTGCGGATGCGGATGTTCAGTGCCTGACACCACGAATGCGGATGTTTTGCGTAGGTGGAAAAATAAGATTTTAATATTTTATCAAAAAAAAATAAAATAAGTACTATATTTTTTATATCAAATTCTAAATTTTTTCATAAGTAAAATCTATTTCCATATAACACTGCCATAGTTATTTATTTTTTGGCCTTATCTTTCAACAACAAAAAACATGGGAGGATTTCACAAGTGAATTAAATTATTTACGTAACTACGCGCGGGTCTAAAAAACAATCTTTGTCACGGCTCGACTAATTCAAGCATCAAGCGCAAGGCCACACCACCGCACATCTCCGTGCCCGCCACCCGCCTTTCCATCGTTCTAGTTCCATCGTGTAGGACCTACGAGGACCCTTGATGGACCGTGGAAGGGGTTAAAGGACTACATGTAGGACGGGTTGGATATTATTGGACTCCCCGACAACCATCACGGGTCCTTGCCGTTCAACAAGCTATGGGGTTGGAACATGATTGTAGGCAATAAGGACACTGGTGTGCGGCTAGAAAGAACGAGTGAGAACGACTGCATGAAACAGTTTGCTGGACTCCTTCTAGTAGTGTGAATGGGTGAGCGAGTCCAACGGTAGTTCCTCACGGATGTTCTAAAAGTTTGACTGTGAATAGGCCGCTTTGCTTAACATCCTAGTTGAAACTTGAAAATTCGTCGCTTAAGTAGTGACACCGCTCAGTTCCTTGTTACTTTTATTGCAGCATCGTAAGGAAAAAAACAACCACGATGTTGCTAGCTAAGCGACGATGGGCAGAATCTCGTAAAAAGAGAAGTAAATAATATATATTTCAATGTAACAAAACATCCGCTACACATCGGCATTAAAATTACGGATGCAAAAGCGGCGGTAGGATTTCACGCGAAAGTTCCGCACTTGCGGATGCGGAGCTCCGTTACATACCTATTTCAAATCTTGGGCGGCCACGTAGGCGATAGAGGGACTGACTACGGCCTGGACGACCGGGGTTCGGTCCCCGACTAAAGCTGAACGTCCGGAACGGCTACCAAATGAGTACCGTGGAGGAAGATAAAGAAAAAGGATCGGACCGTGTTGCTGACCACGGCACATCGACTCTAGTGCCTACGGTCAGGAAATAGGAATGCGGAGCTCTAACCCCGCTAATCGAAAGGGAATACGGCTTGAAAGCTGTGAAAAATCACAGCTTAATCTTTTTCCTGTTTCAAATCTTTTTAGAGACATGGAGCTCCTTAAAGTATCGTACCTTAATGTCCGTTAAACGCATGTTGGTTGCGGCGCGCCCGGTATTAAAGACATATATAACATCTACCATCAATTGCACTAACATGTCCCACATAACTCTGCATAGGGCTTTCATTTAATGTTGTTTACTTTTTCCAACATCAGATCAGTTCTGTGACACATGTCTTCAAGTTAGTCGATGTAAGTCAATTCCAGAGAATTTTCTTTTAATATTTCGTCGGTTCACGTAATTTGCAACATCAGCAACCATCACATTGTATCACTATTATTCCTGGTTTTCCAAATGTACGGACTTTCGGAAGTATTGTGTTCCAAGCATACAGCTTCAGAAAGTTCTCTAGTCGTAGTAGTTTAGCAAAATGTTAAAACATTACTTTCTTCGAAGAGGCTTTTTTTCTATCGCTAATACGCGTGAGTTACGATTATTATGTCGTAGTAAACTTGTTCCAACATAACACAATTCGTTTATTTTTTTCTGTTTGAAATGTTTTAACTATGTTTTTTATCATAATGAAATAGATGCTACTTAATTTATATTTACTCCGATTCTTCTATTAATGGTTTGTTCAGGTCATTAAGTCGCTCCTTTTTTGCCATTTTTATTTTAAAATAGGTCAATACCACAATCGAATCATAATATTCTGATTCGTTTTACTTTAAACCTTACTCCAAAGCCAAACTTTTGATTCATTTCCCTTAATGCTTTCTGCCTACTAAAGTTGAGTACTGATGGTGGTATACTGCAGTCAAGAGCATGTTGCATACTTCAGTTTATCATAGCTTTTATACAGGGAGTTCACCTACGGATTTCACTGCGAAAGGCCTGATCCCGTCAACCTGCAGCGTGAATGACCGGCGAGATTAAACAACAGCCCTCGACCAACTGTCAGATGACGCAATATGATGCGACTTTTTACATTGTTAAGACCTGTTTCTTTGCGATTTGGCTGGTTTGTGATTTCAGTCCATGTATGTGCTTCAGGCTCGTATCGTGTGTGAGTTGAAATATAGTTTGGAAAAAAGAATATTCCTCTATGATACGTTATGCGGAAGACAAGTCTTTTAAAAACAGACGCAGTAAATTTCGTCTCAAATACCTTGGCGCTTTACTGCCAGCTAAAACAACGATTCTGCGTTTAGCTAAAAAAGTAAGAGAAACCGGGTCATTAGGGAGCGTCCATAAACCACGTAGCTCCATTTTGGCCTCCTGTGAACCGCCCTCCACCCACATAGCCCGATATGGTTTTTGCCTGTATCCCCTCCTCCCCCTCCCACGTAGGACGTAGCTTTTTTCTCTTTTGATTCCAGAAGATTTTTTGTACTGTTTTCGCTTGTCAGACTACTGTAAATTACATACGGAGATAATTAAATGAAGGAAAAAAATATTCACATGCTGTTGTGTGTTCTGTAACTCATTTTAACTGTGAAAAATGATATGAAAGGAAAGACGTGGCCTGACTCGGAAACCCCCCTTCCCCCAACCCCCACCGTTGACCGAGCCACGTAGTTTATGGGCGCTTCCTTTATAACAAAAAAGAGACTGCCGGTCAATCTCATTCTCACAGGGTCGCCCAAAAAGTTAGGGCAGCAGTCAGGCGCATCTAAGACGTCAGCGTGGAAAGCAACAAAAGTAATTAAGTTAAAGTCATACAAAACAATATCGGTGCATAAAATTACAGAAATAGACCAGAGACCCAGAATTAAATTTTTAAACTGGTATTTGCAGGTTGTCCACGATGGCATTGTCGATCGACAACTGACGTTTTTCTCTGATGAGGCCTGGTTTCACCCGCGTGAGGTTAACGCTCAAAATAGTCGACACTTGAGTTCAGAAAATCCAGATACTTCAGTTGTCAAAAGTGAGTCTTTGGTGTGCGATCAGTGCTTCGAGAATCATAGGACCCGTTTTCTTCCCTAAAACTGTCACTTCCAAAAGATACGTCGAAAATATTGTGGCATCGTTTTTCCATGAACTTACCGAAGAAGAAAAAATCGTACGGTTACTTTCAGCAGAATGGGGTGACAGCTCACACCGCTAGAAATTCACTTGCTGCACTTCATGAAGTGTTTCATGACCATGTTATCAGCAGTGGCTTGAGGTCCACCAGATCACTCGATTTAAACACTTGTGAATCCCATAGGTTTAAGAGAAAGACGTATAAAGGAAATCCTCACACGTTGGAAAAAAAAAGATCTATCAAGTAATAATCTCCCTAGAGAAAGATGAAATCCAGCGTGTTACTCGAAACGTGTTTAAAATATTTCAAATGTTCATTACGTAAGAGAGTCGACACTTCAGGCGGCTTTTATAAAGTAAGCTAATGAATTACGTAATACATACTTTAGACATGTTTATACATATCTATGATGCGTAATTGTTGTTAAGTAGTTCCGCGGTTGACGGCCCACATGTTTCTTCCTTGTTGTGCTAGCAGCGGGTAGTGTTTGGGAGCGTCCATTAACTACGTGAGATGAAATAGAGGGGAGGGGGTCCAGCGAAATCTCACCAAGTTGGAGGGGGGTGGGGGGGGGGGGGGAAGGGGGGTTACGAAGCAGTGATATATGGACATGAAATTATAATGATTTATATTTTTCAATTTTCCCCACATAAAAATAGTTTCGAGTACAAACACCAGCTGTATCCATTACTTATAATCATTCAATGATACACGGACGACGGTGTTACCAGTACCTGATTACTAATACGAGACAGAACTAATTGTGCTCCGAGTAAGCATCGTCGCAAACAATGTCTGTCGGATATAATGATTCCTGCATGACGTTTTTAAAGGTAAAACCATTTAGTCCCAAACATAAATAATTACAAAGCTTGAATGTACTGAAAGTCACTGTATATTGTTGAATAAAATATAAATAACCTCTTAGTAGCACTTTTAGATGGACCTTATTCACGCTTTACAGTTGCTTTCTTTTTTTTGTCTTCGATTCAGTAAAAAGCGGAGTTATATTACCACATTACGTGTGACTGATCAAGATAAAATATCCGGATTACTGAAACTAAACCATTAAAATGGTAGTAAAGATCACGATCTCACAGTGCCTGATGCTATATCGAAGAGACAAACGAGTTAAACTTTACAGTATTTACGTAGGAGGAAGAGATGCTATTTCAGTATCAATGCCATTGTTTCATTTTCATCTAACGCTCTGATCTGATGTAATTAAATGTTACAGTGAACCAGTGAAAAGAAATAAACAAACAGTCATAAATTTCCCCAGATCCTAAGTTTTTTCCCTCTTCCTTTTTTTTTCATAATTAGCCCGTTTATTTGACCACATTTTTTTTTAAAAAAAAATTAAGATTGTCGATATTCACTGGCATTACAATATTGCTACAATATGCATGGTAACTCAGATGTTATACTTGTGCCTAATGACTATTATCATTACTCTTGTCAAAAAGCGGAAACGATGATTGTTCGAGGTTGTATTATTCGTGAAAGTTATAGAACAGCAAAGATTGTTTAAGAAAATGCGTGATTATGCAAAGATGTACAATATGTGACCTATAATGAATGTAAACTAGACAGAACAGTACATTTCTCTTTTTTCCTATTTCGTCTTCATGTACTAGTGAGGCTGGAATAGTAAGGTATTCGGGGTGCTTGTGAAGTTTTTGTTCGTGTTATCTGTTACTGCTCTGTTCATATTAATCACAGGTTTTGATATTTCATTATTTTTTTTTTTTTTTTTTTTTTGCTGTACAAAAATCCTGATAAGATGTGAAGACATTATGGACGGACTGACAATCCTAGGTTTTTCAAGTCTAGCATTTAAAGTGCTGCCAGTAGCAAACGTTATTGAGAATGATTTTTTAATGGAGGCAAAGAGAGTATTGCTGCCTATCTCAAGCCGGATGAAGTCTTTTTACTAATGATTTATGCATTAATAACTTCTTTTAACGCGTATTTTAGGACGTGAGGAAAACCACTGACGGCAATGAAAAACCGCTCAAAAGTGCAATCAGGATCGCCAGAAATGACATTTAAGCTCGTCCCCATTGTATTTTCACTTCTCATTCAAAACAGTACGGGAAGGTACAACTGATAGCAAATAATCTGATCAAGGTTTCTGAACTGTTAGGATTTCCCAAGTTTTCAGCTCAGTAACTATACGTTACTTTAGATTAAATTTGGTTAGGTATGTTCACTTAAATCACATTTGAGACTGGTATGAAACTATACCTACTCGATGTCAAATTGCAGCTAAAACGTTACCGACCAGTTTTTTAGTACCGTAATTTCACATAATTTTTAATGATAAAAACAAACAAATAATTTTGGTGCTAATTATTAAATTGTGTGCAATTAATTGCTACAGTCGTAAGAGAAATGATTTCTTCACAGGAGCTCAGCCGGATAGCGTCCTAAAAAGATTTTTACGACGCTATCCGGCTGAACTCCTGTGAAGAAATCATTTCATCAATACGCTGGAAAGTCTCCACTCACATATTACATTGGTAAGAGGTTTGGAATATACTACATACATTCAAAAAATATTCAATTGTTTACAGTGAACCACCTAACCATTTCCTGTTTGGGTATCATTCACAGTGTTTTCGAGATTGTGAGGTAATAATATCAAAAGACATTTGCACAACACAGGATGAGTGATCGGTAACACTCTGGCCTGGCATTCGGGAGGACGCGGGTTCAAATCTCCGTCCACCCATCCAGATTTCGGATTTATATGACTTTTTTTTAAATCTCTCCAGAAGACTGTCGGGATAGTTCCTTCAGGGAGCCAAGGCCTAGTCCCATTCCGTTCATTCCCGCGTCTATTGACCTCTACGTTTACAAGGCATAAAGCCATAAACTAGTTGTCATCCAGTCAACAAGAGGTAGCTACAGAGTCAAGAGGGTTCGCGAATATTATCTGAACTTCTGGAGGATGAGGCCGTGCTGATTTAATTTTTTTTTAAACACTCCAGATGAATGCGGGATGGTTCCTTCAAAATAACTTAGCTGAATTCACTGAGCGTGGTTAGTGAGCGCTAACGTTCTAGCATCGCATTAGAGAGGACGTGGGTTCGAATCCCAGTTCCGTCATCTAGATTTGGTTTATCCGTGGTTTCCCCAAATCACGCAAGGCGAATGCCAGATTGATTCATTGAAAAAATGTCCGAATTCCTTTTCCGAGTCCTTCCTCGCTGTAATGACTTACACGCCGACGATCCGTAAACCCAGCTACAATGAACATGACGCGGCGCCACCCTGACAGCCAAGAATCAAGTGACTCTGGCCGCGGAAGCCTACGATTACAACAAAAAATATTCTCAATCATAACTTGGGATTAGGATAAGATACCAGCAGCTAAATCAGACAGAACTCGACCATGGTTTTGAAGGATCCATCCAGGCTTTCGCCAGAGGTTATTTTGAATACTATTGCTATGGCTAAAGCAGGGATTAAACCTACACTCTTCCTAATGCCAGAACAGAACGTTAACCGAGTCGCAGGGTGTTGCAGAATTAATAGCACCTAAGCCCTTTAATATAAGAAAATGCTTGAAGTTTGCGTTCCCTTGCTCTGAATCAAAATAATTTATTAGTTTTGCTGAGTTCACTTCGCTGACTGAGATTTAATCTAGATGGCGAGCGGATATGACACCTGGGTGTGAACTCACGTCAGCTGGGCATTCTGAAGTGGCAGCGCGGCGTTAATCATATGAAAAACTACACGGAAATTTTCGGGGTTTGTACAGAGAATACATGTGTATTAAAATTAAAGAAACAAAAACTAGAGCAAGTTAAAAGCTTGCTTCGTCGTTCTACAGGCGTACTTTATTAAGTAATTAAGAGCTCGATGGCGTTTAGGGACTTCTATTGAAATAAATAAAGAAGTAGAACAGAAAATACTGTTCTTTTTTTTATCGAATATGTTAGTCAGAAGGTAGACAGTTCTCTTACATGCTGTTATGAAGGACTGCAGTACGTCCCACGTGTAAAGGCGGGTTTACACGGTTCACTTTTCGCAATCACTCAGGACGAATCATTCGCAGTGAAATTTAATGTGATTCACTTTTCGTTTACATGTATCATCACAAATGAACCATTCAATTCACTTCAAGATGGCAACAAACTGACTTGTGCGTGTTGGAGTGGATTTAATTTTCAGAAACCTTGCCTAAGGAATTAGAAGTTACATCGTGCAGAAAGTTAACTAAAAAAAGAGAAGTTGGTAGGCGAGAAATTGGAGCTTTCGGCATGGTAGAATGAGTATTGCAAGACAAAATAACATTTAAAAATTATCTTCGAATGTGTGAAACACAAAGATTTGCTATCAAAAAGCTTACCGCTAGTTACAAGACAGGACACTAATGAGAAAATGTCTTCCGGCTAAACTGAAGTTAAAAACTACTCTCAGGTTACTTGTAACTGCTTTAAAACACATTCATAAAGAAGCACAATTTACACCACGTTTTTGGTTTTACAAATTCAGTTAATACGCTAGAAAAGCTGGATCGGAAAGTTTAAATTTTTTCCTATTGTCAGAAATGGGAGATTAATTTCTTTAATCATGTCCTCAATAGCCCTATCACTTATTTTTTTATTTGTATTATTTTCGAATTTTGTTTTCTACAAACACTGGTTGTAATGGAAAGATTTCAAAAATAAATAAATGTTCCTTCTTTCCATTTAAAAACAATTATGTGTTCAAAACAAAAACAATCAGAAACAAACAACTACGACCGATCCAGGAAGAGGTTTCACTTCGATATTCTGACTGTTTACACGTGTCACTCTTGATGATTCATCCGAGTGAAACACAGAAAGTGAACGAAAAGTTGAACCCGAGCCAACTTCTTTCATCCATCATCTTGGATGATCACTTTGGATGATTCTCTGTTTATACAGTTCACTTTCCTTTCACTGCGAGTGATTCATCCGGAGTGATTGCGAAAAGTGAACCGTGTAAACCCGCCTTAAGGCACTCCGTTGATGTGACTCTGGTTCACCCCCCGGAAGCTAGCGTTTTGGCTGCGAGGTCGTGTGGTGGGAGGAAGCTCGTGGGACAGCCCTGCCCTGCCCCGGCCTTGTCAGTCAGCCAGGCACAGCGGCGGCGCACAGGTGGCGCTCCATGCGGCTGCACCGACGCCTCGGCCAACAGGTGACACCGCACAGAAAAGAAGTACATTTTATATAGTTTAGCGCCCTCGCCACTTCTTCCTGTCACTGACGAAGTTTGGTTTCTGGACATCGTGCCGAATGAAGTTTCTTTGCTCCACCCCTAATTTCTCATTCCCCGTCCGTTGTTTCCTTGGTCTATCTAAAGGATAAGGCATCCAAACTAGAAGGGCGTGTTTTATTGCGTCATGTTCTTAAAATTCATGCATAAAGGCAATTTGATTCATCATTTGTAAAAGCATAGTCTGTAAATTCTTCTGTTCATTATGCATTCCATAAATTGTATAGAGTAATGAATTGCGCAAAATACACTACCTGTAGCGCCAAACTTCCGATTTGTGAATAGATAGCTAATTAAAGCTTTATAACCGCTTAATTCTGCTGCCTTTGGTGGACGCCCACATTTAATGTACATCTGGTGCAATTATAAAGCTGGCAGTATAGGTATTTATACCCCAGATGTGGAAACTTGCTGATAATTAACAGCGCAATATTTCTTGAATTCTTCCTGATGTTGTGGATCTGTAGAGATTCAAATGAGTCAGTCAATGACGGGTCTTAAAAGAACAATAGTTTTAGGGTGTGGTAGCTATAGCTGAAGGTTTTAAAACAGTGTGTGTGTGTGTGTAGTTGAGTCATATGTTGCTTCCATTCATGAGATTACCCACACTTCACTGTGGTCGGCTATGAATGATAACAGTCACTTAATTTCTATCATTCATAAATTGAGCCAAAATGTTACACAGGTAGCAACATAACTAAGACATATATATCTTCCTTCCATTTTTGTGTAGAAGCATTTCTCTAATATTCTCGTGACATCTTTTGTCAAAACGCGTCCACACCTTTGAACCCTGTGTTTTATTACACCAGCAACTGCACTTTGATGCCAAAAAGTTAACGAGCGCGATACCCGATGTCCCAGGTGTAGGTTGTTACCATAAAGCATTTTTAACAACTTCCCGCTTTAGAATCTGTGGGTAGAGTATTCGTGTTGTTTGTGAGCGGAAGAGATGAAATAACGGAAAGGGTGAACACGATACCTGTTTATTCAGCTTTACTATTCCAAAAGACACGTAGGGGTCAACGAGTTTAATGTCCTAATACAACGTAAGAACAGAGGCGAATTTCTGCCTATGCAGAATAGACAGGTGCCATAACCTCGAAGGATCCTCCATCGGGGGTACGAAATGCTGCACATTGACGACACGCAAAACAATGTTAATATTTCCGAACGAAATAGAAAGTAATTGACCATAATAATACTGTGTTGCAAATGGGTCTTTTTCGTCACTTGAGAGATTAAAGCTTAATTTAAGATCTACCACGGAACAAAACAGACTTGATTCATTCTCTGTGGTGCGCATAGGTCAGTAATATTGCAGTCTATTTAGGTCATCCTCCAGGCAAATGCTGGGATGCTTCCTTAAAAAGGCCATGGCCGAATTCCTTCCCACATCCTTGCCCCCATCCTTATCCGTCTCTAAAGACCTCGCTGATGAGAGACGTAAAGCAGTTAAAAAAAAATGTCATCCTTTGCTTGGCAATGTAATTATAAATCTAAATATTATAATGTGTAAAAAAAATAAATCTGTTCTTCATACAAAGTACCTTACATATATGAGAAATAAAAATATTTTTTGTTGATAAATACCAAAAAACGGCCTGTTGTATTAACTACCAATGAGCCTTGCTGACTACTCCCGGCCCTGTAGGTAAATCACCATCACCATTATTGTATGCCCTCACTGTAGGCACTTGCTGAGATGTTTGGGATTCAACCACAACTATAAGAAACAATCTGTTGTTCGAGAGGACGTGGGCTCAAATCCCCGTAAGGCGATCCTGATTACAGTTTCTCATGGTCTCCAGAAATTACTCCAGCTGAATGCCGTGATAGGTCCTTCAGAAGTACACGTCCGAATTCCTTCTCGCTCCTTGTTACCATATTCTCCCTTCTCTAATGACCTCGATATTGTAGAACCGCAAACCCAGAGCCAAAAAAAGATTATCAGTTGTATACCATCATCCCTCATACCATATTGACTAAAGCACGATTGATAAAAAATTCATTCATGACCTGGGATGAATCATCACTTAATCTTGCGTCAAGCGCCGGTCATAGTTATGGCGTCTTTGCTACCTCGGCCAAAGGGGTGGAAAATTTCGAAGCCACTTTCTTAATTCCTAATCACGTTCTTCCTTGTACGCTGAATCCCTGGAAACTGGAGCTGAAAAATAGTGATGAGTTTAGAGTCCTAAAGATAGCAAAGGTCGTTAAAATGCGAATTATGTTAAGAGAGCGAATAATTGTCACCTTCGTCCTACTGAAGCAGTAAAGCTGATGCTATTTTGATAAAATGTATGCATATTATGCAGAAATTGAGGAGCATTGAAGTTTTCAGGTTAATACGTATATAAAAGGAACTAAGGAAATAGTCATAAATACCAACATGATAAAAAAACCTTATTTAAGCCGGTAAATCAGCGCGGTATGATTTCAACTAACATAAAGTCACATCTCCCACACCACAGTACATGCAGTAGTAATTTCTTTTTCGGTACGAACCATAAACAAAGCACCATACATTTTCTGATTTTCACGGATCCAAAGGTTTTGGATATCAAACCAATTCGACTGTGCTAATTTGATTTAATTTAATTGCGATGGAACACAAGCTTCAGTGGCAATTACACCCACTTTTACCCTTTCCCGCACCACTTAATTTTGCAGTCTACAAATTTCAACTTTAAATTATTTCAACATTTTTAGTTAATTATTCATCATTTCTCTTGGTTACTTATTCCAATCCCTGACCGCCTACCTAGTAAAGAAAGTATTCCCACACCCTTGTGCCTAAAATCGAGCGCCAGTTTATGGTCATCGTCATCTTTTCCCTTCCATGTATTACTCCTAATTCTTCCACAAACATCTTTCCATGCCTCATAACCAATATACGCCTTGTACTCTCCTCCTGTCTTCCAATGATTCCAATTCCAGCTCTTGTATCATACCGGTTACTTATTGTGTTCTGCGATAATTTACAGAGACAAATCTAGCAGCCCTTCTTTGTAACCCCCCCCCCTCACCCCCCTCCAACTCCTCTATTGGATACCCAAAATGTGGGTCCCATACTACACTACCATATTCAAGCAATGGTCTGACCAAAGTTTTCCAATTCCTTTACTTCTCTGGAACATCCCCTCATCACCCTCCTAACAGGTGCAGGATTTTGAAACGATTTTTGCTACTACCTGTCCAATGTGTCCTGTCCAGTTGAGCTTGTTATCAAATTTTATGCTAAGGTATTTACATTTTAAGCCTTCAACAAACAATTCTTTCTCCATCTTATAATCACAATCAACCTTTAGTTTTTTATCTGTGTGTTTAATAAGCTAACTATTCTTTGCATTTATCTTGATCCCATGTTTATTAACCCAGCTGGATATCCTGTACAGGTCACCTTGCAGCTGTTCACAGTCCTCTACCTGTTTTGATCCTATGACAGAGCATTGTGTCAACTGCAAACAACCTAATTTCTGATAGTAAACCATCAACACAATCATTCATTAGAACAATGAATAGCAATGGTCCCAATACATTACTCTGTGTAATTCCCATTTTCACTTCCACTACCTTTTAAGAATTCTTCTACCCAGGAAATCACTTTCTCATCCACTCCAGTAGATTTTACTTTATTTACCACCATTTTATGGTTCACTCTGTCAAAATCCTTTTAAAGATCAAATGCTAGACTATCAATTTGGCCTCCCTTAGTACGTTTCATCGGAAATACCTTGTATATTACCTACTAACTGAGATCCACAAGTATTTCCTTGCCTTAAGCCGTGTTGCCGACTTGAAAACCACTTACGCTCCTCACATATATTTTTGATGTGATTGCATATCAATATCTCCATTAATTTAGCTACCACTGATGTCGAATTGATTTGCGTACAAGTTTCGACTCTATTTGTCCCTCCTTTATGTACTGTCGCACATTTCCAGTCATCTGGTAAGCAGCAGTTATCAAGATTCATTTAAATTAATTAATTTAAATAATGTTTTAAGATAAGGCACAAATTCACACCCTGTTATCTTTAAGACATCTGTATTATCTACACCTGTCCCTTTAGGTTATTTTCCTTTCGGTGGAACATGTATCTGTGTCTCTTTAGAATCTTGCGTGATGATTTTCTATTTATACTTTAGTCAAGTATCATTAGATTGATTTTCCCGAAGTTATAATCTAAATTTTCAATTTAATACTTTTATTGATGTAGTATTTAAACATCGTTCTGCAACTGACGGGTCAGGTAATGTAGACTGACAGAATCTCAGACAGGTAAAACCCATGGAGCAAAGAAAAGTTCATAGTAAAACCACGTCGTTGTAAGTTACTCAACTCTGTTTTCCGTAAAATATAGCACAGAAATTCATGTTTTATGGTTCACTGAAAAACGGTATGACCATTTTGATTCCTGTGTCTTTACAAGACAGCTGATTGATTATGCTGTACCTGTGGTCATTTCGTGCCTAACAGCGCGCTAGTGATATCTCCGCATGATTGAGTTTCTTTTTTAGTTACCGTACGTTATAAACTCCTTAATACAAGCCTTATTGACCTTAATTGACTTTTTTATCTTGAATTCGGATGTAATGTTCGGTTTATGAGAATACTTGGCGTTGTAACTTTTACGATAATTGTCCTACTAAAGTTTGGGGTGCATTAAAACGAACAACTCCTTTAATACTATAGTCGGAAAATCAATGTTCCTATTGGCGTATTATTTTAGTTGTATATGTAATTGAACAATTACACCAACTAAAATCATAACTAATTATGTTTATCACGTCCATGTTTTTGTATGGATTATTCAAATTTATTTCTTCAATTCAACCCAAACAAAAAATTTAATTATAAATGGCATGAGTAAATTCTGACTCTGGCACATGAAACTAGGGAATGTCAAACAGTGGGTACATGGCGTATCCAGAAGTCTCCAGTTACAACCTGTGAAAATCAGTTTATTGTTCGCTTTTCCTAATACTGAAGGAAATTTGCTCGTTTGAGTTTAAATCGTTGTTGAACTTGACTTGTTACAACCTAAATAATCAACGATCCTACGTTGTAATCATATTATTCCATTCTTCTTGCTTACTAAACAGTGCTGCCAAAAGAACATACTGAAAAGCATTGGGTTTTCCGGCTGTAATTTGCTTTGAATACGTCTTGTTAAATTACTCCAGATCAACACCATATATTTTACGAGAGTCGGTAATAATAGTTTCTTGTGTTTCATTTTTTTTTATCATCATCATCATCTTTCAAAAAAAAAAAACAGGAAAAAAACCTCCGACGATTGGTCAGCATGTTCAGAACTACTCATTGACAATTAGAGCGGTGGATTATGAAATAAAGTGAAAAGGAATCGACACTGTATTTCGGTAGTATAATCTTCATTATCTGTTTCCTGGAACCTTATTGTTTTGAAGGTAAAAAAGAAAAGAAGAAAAAACGCTCTCAGTAGAAGCTGTCTCATTTCTGAAACTAGATCCGTATAATATACATACCTTATATATTGCTATCCATAGATTTTGGCTCACTGAAAATCGTGACAAAGTAAAGTTCCGTCGGTATTATAATGTATAATTAGTCAACCATAGTAGTCAAAATGCTTTGATAACGTTAACTCAACTTAAAGATCAAAATTTTTTGTTCTTTAATCCTTGCATCATATTCAAATATATGGGATTGCAAGTTATTCTTAGAATCGAAAAAACTTTCGTCATATTACAGTTGCGATTTTTGACATGGAAGTTTTATCTTTCAGTTTCATCCCGAGACTCGGGGTGATAACAGTATGTGGAAAATGTAGGTCCACAAAATTAAAAATTATAGCGCACAGCTGTAAAATAGGAAATGAAATGGACATCTATACCATTAAGTGAAATGTTTAAAAAGAAATAATGGAAACCGAGATTGTGGAACAGTTGTTTTTATGAGACACGAAGAAATTTTGTGGAGCACCTAAGGAAGCAAATTAAGAACGAAAATATGAATCAGAGCATAATATCTGTGTATAAAAAGATGGATCCTGCTTAACACCGACTTTACCAAAAACCTTTTTTCCCTTACATCATCATATATAAATCGAAAAGTTATCTATCACTGTTTCTGAATAAAATAAAGAGTTTACTTAACTCGGTAGGAGTGTGGTTATTGTTGAGCAAGGTAAGCTTACTTTTAAAAGTAATTTCTGTTATATAATGCAAAATGTGCCTCCACTATCATAATCTTCCTTTCCTTTGCGTTTTCTTAGTTACATAAAATACAAAGTACTTTCCCGGGTTGAATATTTGCTGATTTGATTTTAGTTGGTGTAAATGCTTCAATTACATATAGAACTAAAGTAATATATGCCAATAGGAACTTTAATTTTCCGACTATAGTATTAAAGGAGTTTGTTCTTTTAAATGCACCCTGGACCACAATGCAAATAATATTTGGCTATGTGGTAATATAGACCGGACAAATGCTGCAAGATAACCATAACATTCCATGGAACAGTATGAAGGATGATAATTTTAAAATATTGTTTTAAATTTACGTTGCTTTCATGAACACCATGTTTCTGAAAGTGATCTTAGATAATTATTAGCTGACTAATTGCTTCAAAAATTCGTGGCATTTCGATTTAATCACAATTATAACAAAAGTTATCGTTTAACAGTACGATTCTATATTGCATCAACACAATTCCCGTATCTTTGTTAGTGATGGTGGTACCAGCAGAAGTGTTACCTGTTTGTCGAGAGTGTCCGGGTAAAACGTGACGCAGTTTTGTTTTCTTACCAATCGTTTCACTTATTTGACCTAATATCTATCAGTTCATTTCATTACAGTTCCGTAATGAGAAAGATCCGAGAAACATTGGTTCTTTGGAGGAGATATCGCGACAAATTGGCACACGTTCTCAGAAATACATACCACTCTTACAGTGGCGGATCCAGGATTTTGGTTTGGGGGGGGGGGGGGGCAGCATTTCGTTTGGTGGGGGGAGGGAGGGGCTTGTCTGCCGCCCTTATAAAAACAGTAGGGGGAAAAAAAATCACCAAAAGCCCATGTTGTCTGGGGTGACCTTGGTGGGTTTTTTTTGGGGGGGGGCCCTTCAGCCACCTCCCCTTGATCCGCCACTGCGCACAAATGATTGAACACTAAAACTATCATAACGTTATACAGTAAAAGATCCTTGAAGATATGTTTATAATAATAAGTATTTGACCTCCAGCGATAATGGGTGTTACATATACTGTAATGAAATACATCAATGACGTCCAACGATGATGGGGGTGGGAGTGCATTTTCGCCAACCGTATTATGTAGAGTGAATACATTGTGATGGAAAATTGTTGTACGAATCGTAATAACCGAAGAAAAATTTGAAGATAACTACAACAATAGACACCTTCCTCGCTCTTGTTTATTGTTTCAGTGTCCGCGGAAGTCTACGCAATCACTTTTGTTGTTCCTTACAAGTGGCGTCTGATCCAGGCTGTATTTCAACCTAACCATTACCTCCTCTATGATTACCACTCATAACAAACACATTTTGCTGTAAGAGTTTGTCTGCCTTAGAGAATTAACCTCTAAGCAGCTACAACAATGTCTTATAAGTCATTCAGAGCTATGCATTAAAGAGCCTATCGTGTGTTGTTATTTATACTACCTACATGACAAATGGATCCGGAATTTAGCTTTTCTTCATAATATCGTTTACACAAAATTCCAGACCAAAGGGACATTGCTGTATCTAAGGAGGAGGGGATTGGGAGGACAATCGGGGCAATCGTCCTAGGCGGTAACTTAGGGGGGGGGGGCGGCAAAATCACCTTTGAAGGGGCGACTAATTCGCGCGGTGGTGACCTTTATTTCTTTCAGCTCCGGGAGACAAAATCATGTTCGAAGTGGGGCACTTGGAGCTTTCAATTACCGTCATGATGGTCTGCTTTCAGTTCCATTCAGTTTCTATTCTCGATTACATTTTTCACGTATTTATAGTTCCATTGAACTACTTAGAGAAATATAAGAGTTGTCTGATGGCTCAGAAGTTAAGCTGGCTGACTGGAGATCGAAAGGTCCCCAGTTCGAATCACTGTCTGATAGGGGATTCTGATAGGCCCTTAAACCGACGTTCACCCCTGATACAGCTTGCTGTGTAATGTGAAGTACACCACAACGCTTCCGTGGTTCGAATTCCACGTTAAACTGTAGGTCCCCCGTACCCGGTAGGAGTGCTGGGTTAGGTTAAAGCGGCTACGAACGGGGTGGAATGCGCAGCCAATAGAAATCCTGTCACAAGGTCAATACGACCGCACGGAATTATTATTATTATTATGTCAACTAATGAGTGTCAATTGGATAATGTTAACTCCATTCACAATTTTATTTGTCATTAATGTTCTCAGATTCGAATACAACAAGGCTACATGTAACGTCTTGGAATCTGAATTTATTAATCGCAAGCACAACTATAAATAAGGTGAACATACTAGCAAAGATTAATAAAATCTACTTGCTGATAGAAACCATCTGATGTTTATGAATTAGCTTATTCGTTCTTATACCTATAAAATCTGAAAAAAAACTTAGCGCATACGGTATGCAATACGATAATAATAATAATAACGACAATAAAAAATACATGTAATTTTGGACTTGAAAGACTGAGAAACCACAAGAAAAGTGTTTGGAAGAAGATTCTACTTCTTAACAAATGGCAGGTGAACTACGTCAGGTACCTGTACATTTTTTTCCTGGCATTTTATTAATCTTAACCAGACTTTCTGTTTAGTGCTCATTAGTAAAGCTGATCTTTTTAGATACGTTAACTGCACACTCGCCTCCTTTGCTGGGAGCAAACGGTCTTCCCTTCTCGTAGAAATTTTCTTTCTCTGGAGCATAACGCCAAGGCCGTGTGAACCTTGCGATCGCGTGGGAAACTCACACACACTAATGACTGGCTGTCGCAAAGATGAACTGGATACTACCAAATCATTTCCAACTATCGCGTTTTCTCTGTAAACATATCATGTGCCGATTGGACAATAGATCCTGGTCCGGCCGGAAATTGTATGGGTTCTTAAAATACGGTATTAAGAAGACTTTCTCGCCGTTATATATAGATGAAACATTTAATCTATTGAGAAATTAACGAACGACTATCAAAGCAAGTCAAATTTCATGAAATGAAGCAGAACTCACAACAGTAGCAATACGGTATATTAAATATATAAAATTATCGCTGGTGGCGGAAGCGAGAAATCTCAAAATCAGAATAACTCTAGAGAAATCTTTTACCTTCAAATATTGATCTAATACTGAAAACATTCTACAATTGTTTGTATGAATATTTAATCTTGGTCTTTAGAAACATAACAAATAAGAATAATTGAAGTTAGGTTAACATAGCTTTAGGGGCTAAGAGCCCAAGAATAGAATGGATGGAGTGTCACATTTTTAAGAAATGGGGAATTGGTCACCTTGTTTGTGGAGGCAATAGACGAATGTAAGAGTTAGAGGAATACAAAGATTGGGATACATAAAACCGAGCCTGTTGGGAGAGCCGAAACGGACGCAAATTCGAATCCCAGTCCAGTCATCAAGATTTCTGTTTTCCATGGTTTCCCAAAATCACTACAAATGAATGTAAAGGCCATGACCGAATTCCTTACAATTACTTGGCTTCCGTCCTTACCCGCCTCTAATGACATCGACGAGGCGTAAAACAAAAAAGAAGCAGATAATTGAAACAAGGGTTGGAATAGCTATTTTTAAAATGAAGGATTAGCACAGGATGATAAGATCTAGAATTGCACCAAATAAATTGAGAGACAGACAAAAAAAAAGCTTGTTGTTAGTTTTTTTTTCGTATGCTTTGCTTTTCAGACTTCACACAAATAATTGAAGTCCCTTAACCTTACAATACAGGCAAACAAAAAAAGATTGTTGTTAGTTTTTTTCGTATGCTTTGCTTTTCAGACTTCACACAAACAATTGAAGTCCCTTAACCTTACAATACAGGCAAAATGAACCGAAAATTGAAACCCTGACATTTAGTTGGTCAAACTATCTCAACTAGCCAATACTTTCTAAACAACTTATTTATTTATTTATCTCCATCCCCTTCCCACGATGGTCAGGGCCGCATTTAGGATCTTTAGGCCACTAGGCTATACCTGTGATTCGGGCTCTTAGGGTCTGTAGGCCCCTAGGCTATAACTATGGTGCGAGACCCTTTATATATTGGTTACTCATTATTAAATTAATAAATCTTTTAATACAAAATATTGAATAATGTAATGATAGTAAAAATATACCAGGATAATTTACTGAAGAATCAACAGTTCGAAATGCACTTTCTGTATTGTTTCCGAGACTGAAGTGAACAAGGTTAGCAAGTGATGCTCGCACTTTCAATTTTTCGATTGCTGATCCATAGATTGTAATTGTGTTGTTGCAACCAAACACCCCCATCAAAAGTCCGCGGACTTACAAACTCAAAAGTTTTAATAACAATATGACACAAAAATGCTTTAAAATTGATAACTTCCTCTGCTCGACAGGTGTAAAAATCGTTACTCCACTAAGGCAGAAAATCTTCTCCCATTATATATATATATATGATAAAAATGTTTAAGCTCATGAAAGCACGCAATAGAGAAAGATTAAAAACACAATATTGATTATTAACACATGCATATCAACAAGAAGGCAGCAACTAATATAATTTTATTTTTGCATGTGTTGCAGACCTCTTTGTGGTGTGGGCCTCTAGGCTATTGACCATGTAGCCTATGCCTAAATGTGACCCTGACAATGGTAGTTTGTTAAGTGTAGAATGATGTCTTGAAGTCTACATACACCACCAGTCTACTGATCAAGGAAATATCGTGGCCCACAAATGTAACCTGGCCAGTTGTTGCCAATGACATGAAATCATTATCTCTGCCTTCAGAAAAGTCCTAGTCTCAACCAAAATTCCTGCACACCTTTTTCTTACATCAAAGAGTAATTACTATGAATGTTGGTTTGTGGTTTGCTTCCACAAACCGGGAAACTTAAATACCTCTTCTCTATATGAGAGTTTGCTTCGCTTGTGCTAATGATACTGCACTTGACCTAAATCTGGTATAATATGAGAATCCCAGAAAACTCAGAGAAATGACAGAACAATACCTTCAAAAAATTATAGTATGAAGCACTTAATATTAGGTAATAGGTAAAACAAATTGAGAAGGATCAAAAGCCTTTAAGTCCTTATCAGCCAGATTTATAATTCCAAACAACCCAAATGCCAATGTCACCATATGATGAGAAATAGGTTCTTTAAACAGTTTAATCATTTGCAGTATTTCACAATGAAGGATTCTGTCTGTTAGGACATTCTCCACACAAACAGTAAACAATTAATGCCAAAATTGGAATGTGCATTTCCTCTACTTCCATTCTTGTCCTACTCACATAGTTCATTTTTGGAGTAGTTATATGTGTACAAACTAGGGATGAAATAGAAACATGCTGAAATGTCAATTTAGACAGATGATATTTACCATCTTTCTTCACTGTAGTCACAATTCTACAATATCCTCATATGACTAAGAAAAAAACAAACATCTTATCGAGCTTTTTTTCCCTTATTCCCAGGAAAAAAAAAAAAAAAAAAATTAGAGGTTATTACAAATCAAGATTTTGAGTCAGAATTTCTTAAATTGAATAAAAACAGTTTTTAATATACACTTGAATATTATAAGTAATGCAAATATACATAATCTAGGTATAAGAAGTTTGACCACTTCAATATTTCTGTTTTGACATCAAAATTAATAAAAAATAATCACTGTTACAGGTACTTTATTTCACATAAGACATGGCAGCACTTGTGGATCCAGCTTTTAAGAATATACCTAAAAACTCATCAGCATTTATTATTTGGAGAATTGAGGTATGCTTGAAATATGATTACCATAAGAGCAATAGCAATAACAATGATGATATCATTAATTTATATCTTGCAAGAAACCATTGTTCATGATTAATTTATAGAAAACACATAGAGAAGCATTCTTGATAGTTGAGGATACAGTTAAAACACACACAATTTCCATTAATCATGGGAGGTTGAAATAACAGTTGAAGGTGAAATGAAGAAAATGGATTCAATGAAGGCTGACTGTTGTTTCCATCTCCACAGACATTACGAATTCACTAATTTTAACCAGTGGTAGTGGAGGCTTGGAATTTTCAGAGGAGACATTTACACACTGTGACCTATATTTTGTATTGATGTTGGTAGTACAACAGTTTAAATGTGAAAAACTTGGTAATCAAGGTTACTATTGGACAGTGCTGGATCTAGAGGGGTGGAGGAGGATTTGAGGAACTGGCTGCAACTTCAGGAGGTGGCAAAATCGTGTTTACTGTCCACAATGAGGTGACAGTTGGGGCAGCAACATTCTGAGTGGTGACAGCAAAATAATGTTCAAAGAGAGTCTCATAGTTTTTACCCCAGCTCAGAAAATTCTTAGATCCATTACAGCTGTTGGATACAATCAACAGTAATTATTTGTTTGTATGATCAGATGGTCAGTGATGACACTGAGGCTGTAGGAAATTGATACTTAAGCTGACACATGGGCTTATACAGAAAATTTGATAAAAGTTGATATTAGAGGCTGAGTGATTAGAAAAAACTCCCTTTTGTCGTATGCACTCAGCACATTTTTGCAGGTACAATTTTTATTTAGTTTTACTTATTTCTTTAATTTAATTGCAATGGAGCACATATCCTGGTGCAATTTTCCCCTATGCACCTGCTTTCCTGTTGCATCATTTTCCTTTTTTATTTTTTATTTTTTTAAATAAAAAATCTTAAAATTAATTGATTGCAATAATAGTACCCAACTACTTTCACCCTTTACAAATACTAATTTTAAATTCCTTCAGTGTTTCTGTTAAGTTTTTCACCATTTCTATTTGTAATTTATGTGTATTACAAAGAAAAGAAAATTTTCGCACTTCATTATACCTCATATCAACGGCCAGAATATGGTCATCGTTATCTCTTCCCTGCCATGTACTATTTCTGATACTAATGGGTGCTTTTCATTTAGTTCTAAACATTAATAGAAAATCAATGTGATCCCAATTGAAGAACTTTTGAAACAGAAAACAAAGCATTAGAACAGGAAATGCATTATCAAAAGAGGTGGAAGTGAGTATGGGAGTACCGTAGGGTAGTGGATCTAGGGGTTGGGAAAACGGGGGCACTTGCATCAGGCAGCAACTTCGGGGAGGTGGGGCACCAAGATACTCCATATAGAGTTATACTCTTCTGCCTTCTCAAAAATGTCCTCATTAGTAATCTTGTCCCTCTAGCCAATCTTTAGCATCCATACAGGGCATTACTCCGAGCATAAGCTTTTAATAGTTTTTTCCTCGCGCTCCAGCTGATGTTATTTGTTGTAAAAATTCATTTCTTTTTGTTGAACACTATTTTTGCTTGTGCTATCCTGTATTTTATTCCATTCTTGCTTCTTCCATCTTTTGTGATTTTGCTTCCTAGGTAGCAGAATTCTTGCACACCCTCTAATGTTTCTCCATTCATTTTAATTTTCGAGTTTTTATCTTTACCACATACCATGACTCCTCCATTGATTCCAAAATTTTCCTAAGATCCTCTTTACTTTCTGTTATTAACACAATGTCACCTGCAAATCAAATCATATTTACTAGTTTTCTCTGCACCAATTTTGTCTCTGATCTTATCCAGTGAGTCTTGAATATAGACATTGAAAATTAAGGGAGACAGGGCACATCCTTTTCTGACTCCTTTGCATATTGCTGCTTCCTCTTGTTTGTTTCCAATTTTTATTACAGCCATTTCATTCTTGTAAAGATACCATATTAGCTGCCTGTATCTGTATTGTATACCTATTTTTCTGAGGATCTCAAACATCTTCACCCACTTAACATTATCAAATGCTTTTTCAATATTTATGAAACATAAATATGTGTTTTTGCCTTTCTCTATCCTTAATATTAGCCTCAGTGCAAAAATTGCTTCCCTTGTATCTCTCCTCTTCCTGAAACTGAATTGGTCTTCTATTAGAAACTCTTCTACTTGTTTTTCCATTCATTGTAGCACTACATTAGTGATAATTTTTGCCGCACGAGCTACTAAGCTTATTGTTCGATACTGCTCTCATTATTTAGAACTTAGCTTCTTTGGTAAGGGAATGATTACATTTTTCTCAAAGTCTGAGGGTATATTTACTTCCTTATAAATATCCTGTACTAGCTGGAACAATCTTTCTTTCATTACAGGACCTTTTTTTTTTTCAGGAGATCCACTTTCAGATTATCGATACCCAGTGCCTTATTATCTCCCTTGTGCCATTTCAAATTCCTTTCTTAATATACTGCATCCTTTATTTTCTTCTTCTACTTCATCCTCTATTTCTATAATCTTATTTTCATCTAATTTTGCATCCTTGTACAGGTTTTTTATGTATTGCTTCCACCTATTCACAAGTGCATCATGATCGCTAAGGATGTTACCACTTGCATCGTTTATTGCATTGCCTTTGCTATATCGCTTACCAAAGAGAATTTTAGCTATTTTATATGCAGATTCCATATTTTTTCATCTATTTGTGAGCAGATACCATTGTAGTAATTTTCTCTTGCAACTCTTGCTCCTTTGTTAATAGTATTTGTCAACGATCTATGATTTCAACTCTTGATCCCTTCAGCAGTCTTCTCTCTTTCATCATAACAAGTATTTCTTTGGTAATTCATTTTTTTTATTTGGTACAATTTTTTTTTTACTAAAATTTTACCAGCAGCCTCTCTGTCTTAATGCGAGCCCATCTTTCCTACCATCTACTTTATATTTATTTTATCCATTCTCTGTTGGTATAGCTTAACATTATAGTCATCCTTCAAATTTTCTATTTGCCATTTGCTGGTAATAGTTCTTTTACCCAGTTTCTTGAACTTTAGTACCCCCTCATCATTACCAGTTTGTGATCTGTGTCTGCATCTGCACCAGGGTAACTCCTGCTATCTTCAACTTGGTTCATTTTTTTTTTTTTTTTTTTTTTTGACATGTGTAGTTGATTTGGTATCTGACAATGTCACCCGGCATTCTCCATGTGTACCATGTATTTGTAATCACAAGTTGGTTCTTCGAACAGAATTTAACCAGTTTGTCAACTCTTTCGTTCCTCTTTCCCAAACCATATTTTCCAACTATGTCTTCTTCCTTCCCTTCTCCCACTACAGCGTTCATATCACCAAGTATAATACCTTTTATTCTGATAGTAGTTTTTTCTATGTCTTCATACATATTATCTATTTCTTAATCATCATGCTCTGTTGTTGGCATATAAACTTGGACCATTATTTGTGCCAGTGAAGTGGTAACAATAAAATTGTTAGTAAATATTGTTGAATATTATCTCACTGCTGCTATTTATATGAAGTTTTGTGTTTATAAACCATATTGAAATTGATTATATATTTATAGTTTTTCACAGTAATGACTAAAGAACCAACTGTTTTCCTCGGTTATGTTTTCAATTAAAATTGTACTTTATGCTTATATTAGGATATTTTATCTAAGTTCAAGTAAAAATTACAAAATACTTGATAAAATTTTTTGTGAAGAGTTACTGAATAGAATCATTATTTTTTTCAGAACTTGCAGGTTGTGCCCCTCCAAAAAACACACTATGGCAACTTTTATGATGGAGACTCATACATCATCTATGCAGCTTCTGAATATGGCAAACCCGCAACTGCTGATATGAAGGTAACCAGTTTTTACATAAACAGTTACATATATTTTTCTATGTGATTGAATTTTTGTGTACTCTTGAGTATTAATTTTATTTTTGCTTTTGTACAGGTTGAGCCAGTTCGTGGCCAATTAGAAATTCACATTCACTTCTGGCTTGGTGCAGAAACCTCAACAGATGAGGCAGCCACTGCAGCAATTAAGACTGTTGAACTTGATGATTACTTAGGTGGCACACCAGTCCAACACAGGGAGATACAAGGATCTGAATCTCCCAGATTCAAAGCTTATTTCAAAACAGGTTTAACGTTAGTAATTTTTCTTTACTAAAGTTGTGATTTATTGCAAGAAAGATACTTAAGTGTTAGTCTTCAATATTTATATTTGCAATAAATAACAATTGTAGACATTATTTTTTTTTTTAAAGTGAACATAATGAGAAATAATGCACAATGAAATGTGGAATTGTCAGTATTCTTTGGCAGCCTCTGCACAGCTTGCCCTGTGACTAGTGTCTGCTGTACAGAAAATGAATGCTTACAAATGAAGGTTGGAAAATCAGGACTTCTGACTAAGTAAGGATGTGAACTGTAAGATAGGTTAGCTGTCATGCCATTACATTAGTTTTGTATTTGTCTATGGAGCAGGGGCGTAGCTGCTATGGGGCAAGGCGGTGCAGTGCACTGGGGGCCCTACACTCAGGAGGCCCCCAAGCACAGTTCACGGCAAACTGGCGATCTTTTTTTAAAAAAAGCTCTACCGTCGTCTAAGGGAGCCCCTGAGACACAGGAAGCCCCTCACTAAGGGCCCTCACTGCTCAGAAGGGTCCCAACCACTGCTCAGGGGCCCCCAAGCATAACTCAGGGGCCCCCAGCCTCAGCTCAAGGGGACCCTACCAGCAAAACAAAGCGAAAAAAAAGGTCGCCCATCTGGCCTGAGGGCCCAAAACAAATTCTTTGCACTAGGGCCCTTGTTGACCTAGCTATGCCACTGCCATGGAGATTTATTTTCACTTATGTTTCATTCTTTCATTTCTTAGATCCAAATTTTAATATGAACTGCAGACTACATCCTCCAGTGTTTCAACCCAATTCTACATTCATGTTACTTATCATACCACCTTGTGAACCACCATTATAAATTGTTCAAAATAAACACTTCTTTCTCCTAGTAGTTCTGCTGTTTGTAAACTTATTATATTATTTCTGGATCCTTGACTATGCACTCTTCTTCATTTTTAGTTTGTCTGCTAACTGAATAATTTTATTGATATTTCTGCAATGAAGTATTCCATCTATGTTCTCAATACATCTTGATCTTATTGAAAATAGCTTAACGTCTCTGAAATTTCACTTCTGTAGAAATGTGTTAACTATTGTTACAGAAGTCATATCAATCTGTTCATGTTATATCAGGGCCGGATTTAAACTTTTTTTTAGTGTAGGCTGTTCATTTTGTGCCACCCTTTTCTCCTTCATACTTATACTACTCACTAATTTGTATTACACTTATTAGGTAGCAAACAATGAATGGATATAGAATAAGAGTGACTTCATTACTTGAAAGTATTCAGATTTAGTCACAAAATAGAAACAAGAAAAATGAATGTTTATTATGAAACAAGAATACAAACAAGAAAATAAAAAAATGTAATACATAATTATTGTTTTCTACAGGATTTTGATTGGCGAACATAGAGGAACAACTTTCTCACTGACAGTTTTCCATTAACAAACTTCGTAACACACTTTTTATCGGCAAAGAACAGAAAAACATTAAGATGTACACATTATTGTAATCAATTATTATTAAACGATTATAATTTATATTAATTTCAATCAGAATACCAGTTTCGACATAGTTCAATGCATGTTCATTAAAAATTTGAGAAATGACGAGTTAAGTTTCAAAAATCATTGATTTTTTCAATACAATTAGGACTTTCGAGTGCTCGGGGAGTTTCAGCATCCAGATACTCAATTAATGAAATCTTAGATCATACTTAAGTGTTTTTATTATAGAAATCATGAAATGTAAGTCTATCAGTAGAAACTTACCTCTGTCTATAAAGTTTTCCTTCGGAAATATATGACGGGCTACAGACTGCGTTGAACAAGATGGAAAGTCAGGAAACTAATGAAGTATTAAATTAATAATTTAACTAATTGTTTGCTGTCACCACTTACCTAAATGAAAATTGATAGTAAACGTATTTTTCTTTTCTATTAATTGTTCCGAGTTTGTCACTTCACTAATAAATGTCACCACTTAAATGAAAATTTATAGTAGATGTTTTTCTATTATGTTAATAAACACACACAAATTTGATGGCTTACTAAAGTGGGCACCCTAGGAAATTTGCCGCCCCTAGGCTGGAGCCTATACAGCCTAATGGGAAATCCAGCACTGTGTTATATGGGTGGAGCTGCATTGAGGTATTGCAATCTGATATTTCAGCTACCACACTGTGATATTCTTCAGGGAACTAACACTCCTGGGGTTACTGCCACATACAGATAATTGCTGAAATGTATGATAACAAGAGGAGGTGATGTTATGGAAATTTTCACAACCAGTAGTTCAGTATGGGCATGAGTTCTGTGTTTTCTTAAGAAGATATGAACATTTGGCTGAAGTTCACAAGTAGTGTTCATATTATTCTCTCTATTTGTGGATTTCCAGCACTTTGACATTTGCTCAGGAAAGACATACCTACCCATCAGACTGCCCTGCTGGTCATGAAAACTTCTGCAACATCACCTCTACAATTTAGCCAACACTTCTGCATCTTTTTACAGGAGACAATGACCTTAGGCACCGCAGTCCTCTGAAGAAAGTGACAACAGGAGAGCTGAAATTTTAGGTTTCAATAAATCCATACACCTCCACCTGGAAAACCAAGGAAACATTGAGGATGATCTCAGAAGACTTCACATATCTATTTTACTCTCAATTTTTAAATATTTTCAAGAAATAAATGGTTATAATCTTGGTAATAGTATTAACAGAACAATATTCACAACAGTGGCGTAGCTGGGTCAACAAGGGCCCCGGTGCAAAAAATTTATTTCGGGCCCTCAGGCCAGACAGGCGACCTTTATTTTGCTTCGTGTGCTGGTAGGGGCCCCATGAACTGAGGATGGGGGCCCTTGAATTGTTCTTTAGGGGCCCCTGAGCAGTGGTTAGGGCCCCCCTGAGCAGTGAGGGCCCTTAGTGAGGGGCTCCTGTGTTCTCAGGGTCCCCTTAGACAACGGTAGAGCTAAGAAAAAAAAAAAAGGTCGCCAGTTTGCCATGAAGGCTCGTGGACCCTCTAAACTGTGCTTGAGGGCCCCTAAAGGTGCGCTTAGGGGCCCCTTGATGTTTGCTTGGGGGCCCCCTGAGCATGAGGGCCCTGGCGCACTGCACCACCTAGCGCCATAGTAGCTACGCCCCTGTATTCACAACAGTACTAAGCAATAATGATAAAGCCGATTGTTATGATTATAAAAATGATGTAAACAGCTGAACTCTAAACCATTTGGAAGATTAATTAGATAGGCAAGAAACCTCAAGAAGTTGCTGGACTGGTTGAATGAATTCCATGTTCATTACAATTTGAACATTTTAAAAGAATCCTGTTTTATTTTCAATTGTTTGCTGTGTTCATATTGAACAATAATTGAAAAGCAGTCAGAAAGTCTGTAGATTCTAAATCATCCTGTACTCATTGAAATTACAAAAACATTCTTAAGTGTATTATATTTTATTTGATTACAGTGTTATGAAGGGTGGCATTGCCTCAGGTCTAACTGAAGTCAAAGATGAATTCAAGCCCCGGCTGTTCCACATAAAAGGTAGACGATCACCAACTGTTACACAAAAGCCATCTATCAGCTGGGAACATTTCAACAGTGGAGATGTTTTCATCCTTGATACAAAAGATATGATTTTCGTATGGACAGGGAAGAGAGCTAATCATGCAGAAAAACTTCAGGGTGCCCGGGTAATTTTTTAAGTTTTTCACAAAATTCATTTTATGTAATGAAAAACACATGCTTAGCTTTATTTGTGAATTAAACATTTGTAATAATAAATAGAATACTGAAGAAGAGATTATATATATATATATGTTGTACCCTTTGATGATCACATAATATTGAAGTACATTAAAATACATTTATTGGTAACAATGAAAGGAAAGAAATGCCGCAAGGCAACATTTACATGGAAAAGAAAGGGAAAACACACCCAACACTCACCAAAGTTGAAGGGAGGAGGGCAGCAGCAACACAGCACAATACATAAACAAAGAAAAAACAATATTTCGGGTGAAAATCCCTTTTTCAAGTTAGCAGAGAGGTGGCTGGTCTTGCGCAAGACTTGCATTGGATGCAGCCACTCATAGAACGCAACAGACCATCTGAGGTGGTGGGGGCAGCAACGATAATATAACCGCGAGTATACGAAAGATTAAAATGATCAAAAAAATAGTAGTTATTAAAAATATAAATAAAGAAAAAATATAATTGAAAATTAACAGAAACATCCAAAATTTGTGATGATACCATGTATGTTGATGTGCATAGCATGTATTCCTGCATAGTACTTAGACAAAACATTCAAATCATTTGAGTTGTTAACAATATTTGTGATGATATCCTCACAAAACACTAGAGTTTAATTCAGTCTTAAAGTATTCAAGTTTGGCATTCATTCTTATGCAAAACTGTAAAAAAAAACCACTAAAATTAGCTGCCCCTTCACATACCCTGTTTGCTGTCAGCTTCTGGTAGATCTGCCGCGGACTTGATTTGCAGGATGTCACTGCTTCTGAGGAAGATCTTCCCATTTATGGTCCAGGTATACTTGTAGTTCATGGTCCTCTTCACATTTCTTGCCAGCCAATAAAGATTTTGGTTCTTCTTTGTCATATGTTAATTTATGTATATTATGGAATTTCCACGTACACCGATGTCCTGACAAAAGATTTTTCCGTGCTCCCGCTTCTTTTCTAGGAACAAATTTTTTGTTTTCTTGAGTGGAATTTTATTATTATTAGCGGAATTTTCTTCTTCCTGTCTTTGTCTGTTCTGGTAGGTAGCCTATGACAGTATTCAATGTCCTTTTCAGCATCGAAGTCGATTCCTAACGTTGCAGCAACTTTCCCAACTGTGTCATAGACATTTTCTTCTTCAACATTTTTGGAATACCCGAGAATTCTAGGCTTTAGTTTCTGGTATATTGTTCTAGATATTTCAATTGCACCTGCATATGTTCAGATTGTGTTTTTAACAATTAATTTTCTGATTTACATTTATTTACATTGTTTTTCAGCTCATCTACACATTTCCTGAATTCATTGTTTTGTTTCATTAATACGTCAAATTTTTTTGACTGAATGTCAGTGGATGCACAGAGTTCTTTTAAAAGATGCTGCATGCTGTTTACAGCCTCACAAATGCTATTAGTACTGACATTCACTTTATGTGGTTGGAAATTGATTGACGATTCTTTGGATGTGGTGGGGTTATGTTTACAGTTTTTGCAGCACCACAAAATTTCTCAGGGATTTGCCAACATCGCCTTGAACACTGCATTTGACACTCGCACACATTTGAGGTGAAATGTTTCTCCACACTTTCAATTACATTGTTTATAGCTTTCATCTTCGTTTAGTAGAATTTTGCGGGAACTGCATTCAATTGAAATACTGTATGGCACCATCTTGGAAACATATATTATCAGTGAAACCGATATATTTTTCCATCATTTGTTTTTAAGTCTCCATCTCTATAACCTAAAAATAAAAATTTACTCACATCATCAAATGTTAACTTATAGTAATGGCCATCTCTTCCTTTCCACCTATTAATCCTAATTTTTTTACCCAATATCCATCTAGGACTTGCAATAAAAGTAGTCTTTCAACTCAGTGCCTACATCATATTAGTTAATGATTGTGTTCTATTGTAATTTTCACTCCTTTGCATCCCCTACAAATCCTGTATTAGATAACCATAATATGGCCCAAACATACTCATTCTGATCTGAACAAATTTTGAATCCCATCACATCTCTCATTTCCCTCTCAATTTTGTGCTTTGAAGTATCTCACTGTCAGCTGGCCAGCTGGGTTTATCATCAGATGATATGCCAAGATATTTACACCTTTATTATTTTTATCTTAGTAGTTAATAACCTGACTTTTTTGGACTTATCTTCATTATATGTTGATATATGCAACTAGGCATAATATCCTTTTTGTGAAAAATGTCTTTCCTTTAAAGAAAAATTCTATTCCTTATTTAAAATGGATACTAATGAAATTTAACATTTAAAAATAGGTTGCACAAAAGTTCAAAGCTGAACATGATGCAGCTTCTATTGTAATTGTTGAAGAAGGGAAAGAAGAGAAAATGCATCAAAGTGAAAAGAAGATCTTTACAGAATACCTAAACCTAAAGGAGCGAGTAATAAAAAATGCTGAAGAAGGAGGTCGTGATGAGCTTGCTGAGAATAATCTTAGGTCATCACTAACTCTTTACCAGTGCAGTGATGATGATGGCACATACAAAGTCACTGAGGTCAAGACAGGGCCACTGCAGCAAAACGATCTTAATTCTAATGTGAGTATTCTTACCAAATGTAGCAGAAGCCAAACAATGAAATTACACACAAAACAATGAAAAGTTTTTCATGTTAATACCATGATTAAGTAGCTAATTACCTGAGAGTGTTTTGAAAGTATGTACGTGTAAACTATTTCTGCTTTGTTTGTGGAAGTTCTCCTGCATTTCTCTCCCTTTGTTTTACTTTTACTGGTAACATATCTTGGTTTCCAGTCAGATTTTGACGTTTTATTTAAATTACTAAAATTTGTTAAAAAATATTCAATAAATGAGATTGTATTTATTCATATTCAAAGCATATCATCTTACATGGAAAATGATCAAGACTAAAAAAAAAATTGAGTCTAGAAGTGAAATGATTGGAAATATAAATTAACAGCTGGGAAATTAAATATGAAACAGGTATAGTGCAACCATTGATTTTACAGCCTTTCTGTTTGCATCTGTGATAAGTGACAGGGTTAATTTTACTATTCTTCCTTATTTCTATTGTATAACCTAATTGCATTTTCACTGTCATTGTTATTACATTTTGTTAATTAATTTTCATATGGTACTCTCACTTCATCAGATATTTATTGATAATGATAGCTTTTTCTCACAGCTTTGCCAGCATTATTAACCATGATCAGCAGAGAAAGAAACCTAAAAATTATGTAAGAATTTTCCTCAGTCCTAGCTGCTTTTTTATGTTGGTGGTTACTCAAATTTTCTGAAAAATTTGATTTCACTTTCCACATAACATTGTTCCTAACACATCAGTCAGTAATAATCCAGTCTCTTTTAAAGGAAAACTTTCCCACTGTTTTTAAGTCTGAGATCAAGTACTCATCACCAATTGTTCTCTGTGACTTATTGTTGATAATTCTTTGCTAAATATCCCTTTATCTCTAACATTTCACAGACATAAAGAGAAAAACACAATAATCAGGCAAACATAAAAATACAATTTAATGGAGTGTCACCCACCATTTTTCCTCAAAATTGTGTAAATTTTTCGTTAACATGATTTTGTATTTTTCTCTTTGCCAAATGTGTCATTTTGAGGAGAAAATTTTTCACCACCGCATACAGACTTAGATGTTTATGTCTGAAAACATCAATTGTTTTGCCCATATACTATTGTCAGGATTTAAAACAATAACAATCTTTGTATACACAATTTTCCCTCTCGAATAATCAGCTGGTTTTGTGAATTTTTACAAAAAGAAAAAGGCAACAATAATATTAACAGAATCCAAAGAACAAACTCCATTATCTTGAAAAAGCAGGGTTCAATCTGATGATTTTTTGTAAAAAGATTTTCAAAAAGATTTTTTTTCTAGGTGGGTATTGAGCCTACAACTCCTCATACTGAAATGAAAGGTCTTAATGCACAGAAAAACAAAAAACAAAAAATTGTTGAGGTTAAGATAAGAATTACATTGTGCCAGAAATAAGACATGTCACAGGTCCTAAGTTCTCAAGTTGCGAAAACACCATCAAAATCTGTTCAGTAGAACATGACCCACAACAGATTTATGTATAAGATATTAATGATGAGTCATAAATAATATGTTTTTAATGCTGGTAATATTATAGGTTTTGTATGTACTCAAGAGCTTATATCTGGGTGGAGCAAACAATTTAAACTGCTTTACTCTAGTGTTTCTTTAGAATGAGTTGTTATTACATTGAATATCATAATAGCTCTGAGTGAAAAAGGAATTTTAGTATATTTACTGTGAAGAAAATTTATTTTATCTAGCAAAAATATAAAAATCTTATTGGAAGATGGTAAAAATATTTTTCATCATCTTCATAGTAAATGAAAAAAATATATTCCTGCAATATTTACTGATCTTTTCATTGTGTCTTCAAAACTATTACTTAATGAGAAATGTCTTATAGGACTCATTTATTATTGACAATGGACAACATGGTGTGTGGGTGTGGATTGGGCGTAAAGCTTCACCAAAGGAAAGATCTGAAGCAATGGCCAATGCTAATGGCTTTGTGACCAAAAAAGGTTACCATCCTACAACTCAAGTCACAAGAGTCATTGATGGTGGAGAGCCAACAGAATTCAAAATGCTTTTCTCATCATGGAAAGATAAGAATCAAACATCTGGGCTTGGAAAAGCAGCTACAAGTATGTTTCTGTCAGGTGTAATTATTTTACAAAGTAAAAATTACCATGATCATTTAAAAAAAAAACTATAGGCCTAATCAAAATTTTGCACATGGTCACTACATTTCATGCACTAATGTAGAATTTTTCTTGCTTATAAGTTTTTCTCACATATCTATTTGCCATTAGATACCATAGCATTTTTTACATTGTAATTTATTTCAATTTCACATATAAATCCAAATTCAGATGAAATTAATACAATATTCATTTGGGAAGAGAATTCCTCTTATTTTTTTATTAACTGTGTTTGTTGTTTTCAGCAAATCACATAGCAGTCACTGTCCACACAAAGCTTGATGCAGCTACTTTACATGAGACGCCTCAACTTGCTGCTAAATCACAGCTAGTAGATGATGGTTCAGGAACCACAGAAGTATGGAGAGTAAACAATTTTGAACTTGAAGAAGTGCCAAGCAGTCATTATGGACTTTTCTTTGAAGGAGACTCATATGTTATACATTACAAATACAATGTTGGAAGTTCAGAAAAACACATCATTTATTATTGGCTGGTTAGTAGCCTGTAAATATTGCAACCATAGAGTAATAATAACTCCATAATGTGGGCAAACTGGGCTCATTTTGATTTTCAGAAAAGTATTAATGGTACATTTCTTTTCCTAATATTGATAGTAATTGAAGAAATATTGATCATTATTAACTCTATCAGCCAGCAGTGTTCCAACCTATTTTCACAGAAAACAGGAAATTCATTTTCAAAACTTTTAAACGTATTTTTCGTAGCAACTTGGCAGTAAGGCTGTAAAGTATATTAAGCAAATCCATTTTTTTATATTGGAAATTGACAATAATAAGTGATTGGAGGGTTTTATATGAGTGTGAAACTATTTTCAGAGAAATGATACTTGAATAAAAGTGGATATACAGATTTTCATCAGTAATATAAATGGCACATCACACTTTTCTCATTTTGTTTAGCAGATAAAACTATATCTACTTGAGCTTTCCAAATATAAGTCAAAATGGTACCATAACAAACACTGAAAGTATTTTTCTCCTCTGTTTGGTGTTAAAACGCCAGTGTGTTTAACGTAAGTGATATCTACTTGTTAATATTTCTTCATTTGAAGTTTTTTTTCTTGATTGTGGTAGAAATAAATAAAAACAAAGAATCATCACTTACTGTGGATGGCAACAGGACAGCACAGTTAAAAAAGTTTGTAAACACAAAACTGTTTAATACTTAGAGATTAAAGCCCAGTTCACATCTACAGACACTGTACATGTCAGACACTTATCAGCACAGACAAAAAAAAAAAAAAGGTTTGCTTACATTATCTATAGGAGTATTTACATCTACTGCATGAGAGCAGGGCACCAGACAGCATTGTGGGCAAGAATGTTTTGCCTGTGCTGGCATATGGATGTCTCTGCGTGTTTAAAATGGATGCAGCAGTACAACCAGTATACCACCTGATCTAATAAAAAAAGGGTTAATAACAAAAAATTAATCAAATTGTTTAAAGAATAAACATTCCTTTATAACTTGATAAAAGATATAGTGGTAGTAAACGTAATGAGATTTGAGTCCCTACTTTAACTATATAGGTTCGCCAGTGTGGTATGAACCGCTAGGGCAGAATCACGAAATGATTTCCGTAGCACACCATTATCAGTATCACTTGAATCCAACAAGAGCCTAGTAATGATGAATAAGAACTACAAGGATTCAACAACATTCAAAAACAAGACGTCAGGCAAGAATTAGGCAGTAAACATTTAGGCTTTATTCCGATGTATGCCTCAGAATGAAACTAATTTTGTTATGTAAGTAGTAATAAGAGTACCAAAAACAAATTTTGTACAAAAATTAAACAATTGTAACAGGACAGTAAGTTTTGATTAGAAAAAAAAACTTAGGTCAAACAAATGTCTACTTTTCTTTTGGTGATAAAGATTCCTTGAACTTTGCATCTCATTTATTTATCACTGGTGTAACTCTGGCTACAATGGTTTCAAACTCATATTTACTCATCCTAAAATATTTAAAAAATCTGTCCTCATCATTTACAAGCTTCTTGTATAATCTGCAGAATTTGCATTTTGTTTCATTCATGGGATTCACCACATGTTTAACATTTTCTCTGCTGCTCTTCTACACAAGATGATTCTTATTCTTCTAATAAAATTGGTATCATGGCAAATGATTCTATTGAACAATTTCAAAATATTGAGAAGTATATACTGCATGCACTTACTAGTTGGATGGATGTGAGTGTATTGCTGTATAGATGTGAAAACTTATTTGACACGTTATGTGCTAGACACTCATAGCAGCCAAGTATGTTGCATAGTGTGAGGAACATGCAATTAATAACTTACTTGCGGGTAAATGGGTACTGAGTTTGTGTTGAAACTTGCTGCAGAGAAGAGAAGTGAAATTAGTAGTCTATAAAAGAGTGAAAATAAATAGGGCTGAGTATCATAGACCAAAGAGTTTGACCTCAGCACTAGGAAAGTTGATGGAAGCTTGATTTCTAACTACTACTGATAAGCCAGTGGTGTAAACAAAGTGGTTTGAAAATCAGCAACATGGGTGTAAGAGATTATTTATGTGAATGTCAGTTAGTGGACTGTGTGAAAATTATTTCAGATGAAGTGAACAAAGGAGGCAAAGTTGATGGTGTGACACTTGATCTCTCTAAGGCAACTGACAGAGAGAGTTATAGAATGACAATGAATAAGTTTAAAATTATAAGCTAAGGAAGCGGTGAGGCTATGATTTGTTACTTTGAAGGAACTGTTTAAGGAAATTCAACATCAGAAGAGGTGGAAGTGTGAACAGCAGTTCTGCAATGTAGTACATGAGACTATTGCTGTTCATTATTCCTGTTAATCAGTCTGCAGTTTCTACAGGTCATGTTGTTTACATATGATATAATTTTCTACAACAGTATTAAAATAAGGGATGATTGTGAGCAAGCACATAGAGATCGTAACAGGAGGTAACAGTAGGTTTCCATGGTATGAAGATAAATGCTGAAAAGAGTCAGCATATTAGGTACAAGGATATAAAAATAACAGGCTTCATGTAATTTTCAAGGTGAACGAGAAATTTATAGTTGAATACATAAAATTAAAATCTTGTCATTTTACTTGATAGTGAGGTATCTGAAATCATTGACAAAAATTGGAAATAGTATTGGTCCTAAAATACTTCCCTTTGTACATCTGTAATATTTCAACAACAACGGAGCAGAAGAAATGCTGTGATGTGATATAAATATGAAAATGAAAGATAAAGTAGACTTTGAGTAGTTTTGAGAAGTCTGGAAATACTCCAGTGAAAAGGAAGGAATAGGATGAATCATTTCTAGGACATGAGTTGGTGGCTATCCTATCCAAGAATATCATAGTATTCATCATTTCTAATAGAGTAAAAATAATAGTAATAAAATCACCCCAGTGTTTGTAAAAATTTCATTTCCCACAATTTTTATTTTTACCTTTTCCTTTTTCTTCATAATGATAACCTTTATTCCTATGAAAAAGTTAAGCTCAGAATAACAGTCATAGTTTGATAAAACACAGATTGAAACATTAAATTTAAAATTGTTTTTGGACAAATCCTAGGGTCTTCACTCTCCAGCTGATGAAAGGGGAACAGCAGCCCTGAAAACAATTGAAATGGATAATAAATTGGGAGGGACAGCTGTACAGGTGCGTGTGGTACAGGGCAAAGAGCCTGCACATTTCCTCACAATCTTCAAGGGAAGGATGCTCATATTTGGTGGTGGACATGGGTCTTCTTTTGAAAAAGGTAATTAACCTATTCTTACCTATTCTACTTTTTATACATTACTGCAACATTTTTATTAATCAGACTTATTTTCATGTGTTTGGTGAATATAATAACCATACTGAAATTATCATTGTAAAATAATTAAACCAATAATTTATCAATAGCATGGATTTGTTTAAAAAAATATATGTTTTGGTTAAGTAAATACTAATTTTAAAACATCAAAAATTTGTTGTGCTTTTAATCATATAACTGAAATTATTAAAGAATAATAGAGACATAATGACTACCTTCTCAATTAAGTGTAACTAACTGAAATATTCTTCCAGGGGAAGGCATTAGAGATGACAGAGGTATGAGAGAAATTCCTGAGGAATTTCTACTGCATGTTAGAGGAAATAGTGATAACAATACAAAGGCAATAGAGGTACGTTACATACATACAATTGTTTTATGTTATGGTTATATAATTCAAGACATTTAGATGTGTGTGATAATAAAACAATCTTCTAAAATATCTTTTGATGAATTCTTTTAGCCATTCAGTCTTACATCATGATCAACAGTGTCAATATAATTCTTTCTTCTTAATATTTATAAATATGGATAGGGAAATTGTAAGGAACCAGGCCGATACCGGGGTTGAGTATCGCCTAAGTGCCTTAACTTAAACTCTTGATAGCACCTCACTGTTCGATGAAAATTTACTGAATCTATTAATTTGCTTTGACCATGTTGCCAGGATATTCAACTAGAATGCTTAAGGTCACCACAATATTTGATGACCTCAAATATTGAAAAGGTAGTACAATAGCTACGGAAATAAAACAGTTCACTTTCCCAAAATTCTTCAAGTTTATTTAAATGAAATCAAAAGTTCAAACAACATTCTTAAAGTTGATTAGGCAGAATCGAACAATCGTTCCAAAAGTTTGCAGATTGTGGAGAGAAGATAAGACCGACCGACCCCTGATGAAGATCACAAGTTCATGTTAAGAGAAAAAAGTGCCGCGCCCAAAGCCAAAGTTCCATGATGGCCGACCCGGTGGTACCAACCCAAAACCTGAGCTACCAACTCACCAGCGCACACGCACTTAGCACGTCATGATAGTACAGCTTCCAGACCCGAAAAGATGCTGTCATCCCCAAGTCCCGGGATATATAACCTCGCTGACGTCAGAGCCAAAACACAGCTTTCTACTAACACCTAGAAAATTTAAGCCGGAAATATCTCAGTAACTAAACAATTATCCGAAACTTAGAGTGTGACAGTGTTTATACTTTCTTAATAGATAAATAATGGATATTTAGTGATTAACTTTAAGTGTCTGGTTTAAAAGATCTGAGCGTAAGAGTGAACTATTTTTCTACTTCGGGGAATTACGATTGTTCTAGAAGTTTCTTTATTTCGTCATTTTTATAAAGCTGCTATTTACACAAATAATCTTATTATCACCGTGTTCTACCAAAATTCCTGAGTTTATTGGTGTAACTTTTATTAAATTTGATGCACTGATAGTGAACTTACAGCATGAATAAGATTTACCAAAAATGTTATTTCAGTTTTGATTTAATAACTTTGTTTCTGTTACTTTTACCCGAAATATAAAATTACCAAGAGGTTCTCTGAATTAAATTACGCATTCTGAAAGTTATCTCGTCTCTGTATCTGCTCATAAACAGCTGTAAATAATTTATAAGTTGACCACATGGTTGTAGTGAAAACTAAATTTTAAGATCTCTATAGAATCGGTTCTATTGCCTGGAATTACTTGAAATTATTATATGTGATATTAGATTTTTAGGTCTTCCCGGAAATCTACTTTTTATTTCGAAAGTTCTCTAGGATTTTGAGATAAGAAATGTTAAAAGTGAAGTGCATCTGACGAGTATTAAAAATTGTTTTAAGTTATTTAAACGTTCAGAAACTACGAAATTTTAGTGAATTTATATTTTAATTGCATTATTACTTCCCTAAAATTACTTTATTCTGCTCGAAAGTGTGTGAAAACAGTGAAATGCCAAATATTAGGGATTGCTTGTGTGCTGAACTGGATTATTTTGGATTATCATCTTTAAGGTTAGTAAAAGGTGTTAATATTATTACAGAAAATTAATTTAGTTGGTTTATTAAATATTGAGTTACTTTCTTGCTCGTAAATCGGTTTAAAATGACAAAATACTTCCAAAGTAGAAGCTCATAATTCCAAAGTTGTATTGTTAATGATTATTTAATTTTCGGTTGATTTAAAGTTTATTTATTATTATACATAATTTATATCCGGCATTTAGCAACTACTAAAAGTCTTTACTGCACTCAAATTGGCTTAGAAACTGTGAAGTTAACTTATAGCAAAATTTATTACTTGAAACTGAACTTGAGTGATTTAACCTATTTCCTCCCAAACTAATGTTTTCTTTCTGTTATAAAAGGTTTACTTTAGGGCTTTTATTTACTTTTAAATACTTTTACAGTTCCTAAAAGGGTTTATTTAGTTTGGTTGGTTACAGTATCTTCATGCTATATAAAGCTTTGCTCTCATAACCTGTACACGAAATGAAACTATCTTTTATTAAAGAGTGAGCTTTTCCTCCTAATACCTAAAGGTGGGAGGCTAGAATTTGCTAAAATTCTAAGATGCTTACAAAATAAACAATTGTTTGCCACAAATGATGGCAGTACAGCATTGTCTTGTGAAAAAGATATGAACAAACATGAAAAATATTAACTATAAGTTTCAAACCTGCATCGGCAAAACAACATGGAGCACACAAGGTGGAAGGCAAGGACCAGTTGTTGCAATTTGTTATGGATGAGCAAATAGAAAGGATGAGGATAGGTTCAAAACTTGAGAGAAAATGGGACAGGTAGTGCTGAAAGGAAGTGAATAGAATTTACTCAAAACTTGAGAAATGAAAATAAATAAGGAAGGAATTGAAAAAGCCCAACACGAACCACAGGATGGCCAGGAGAACATAAAAACATGAACACACTTTACACGTTTTGGTAAAAAAAAAAAAATTGTAGTATGTTAGATGTGAGACATTCAGCAAGATGGCCAGATGTGTAAGCATCTGTTCCCCTCGCCATATGTCTGATGTATAATATGACTAAGGTTCTTTACAGAAATATGTTTCATGTTTATGTGTTCCACCTGGCCCTGTTGCCTTCATCTGTGTTAAATGATAGGTTATTTTCCCTATCATTCCTAATTTTCATTGTTTAACAGCAGTTTCATTGTCATTATTATCAAAATGAATACAAAGACATTAAAAGTAGTGACAATATTTAAAAAAATATAAAATTGAACTGCAATTCAGAAATATATGAATTTAAAAAATATTACCCTAGGTGAGTGTTAGTCCATGTTTGATACAAATGGTGAAAGAACTACAAGGGCATCACATTGTTGAGGCACATGCTGAAAATATATGAGATACTTATTCTATGTTAAACAAAACAAAGATTAAAGGAAATCGCTAGAGAAGAACAATATGGATTTAGGCAAGAAAAATCAACAATAGATACAATTTTTATATTCATACAGATCACAGAGAAAAGGTATGAATATGACAAGGAAACCATAATATCTTTCATAAACATAAAAATGCCTATGATAAAGTATAAAAACAAAGAGTATGGACAAGTCTGAAATATCTTATATCTTTAAGTGAGCAATTCTTGTATATATATTTTTTGGATTTCGAAAACAGCTCTAACAATTTGGATGAAACTTGATATTTAGCTAATGTTTTGATTTTTAAGTTTATCTAAATAGGTGCCTTCCCTGAAAAAACACAAGTTCACACAAGAACGAATAATTTTTGAGTTTGGTATCTTGGATACGGCTCTAACGCCATCTCATAGACGTTTCAGGTACTAGAAGCCTACTAATAGTTAGGTTCTCTTTGGATTCAACAAGGAACTTATATCTTTAAATTAACAATTCAAGTATACTAACTGACCCATGTGAATATTTGGTACAATATAATGATCAATCACCAAATGGTAATATAATAATGAGGAAATAAGTAAATGCAAGTATTTTTCAATGGAAGGTATTTTATTTTGAAGAGTAGTAATAAATATAAATTTCACTGTAAGTCATTAGTATTAAATACTACATATTTAATTGTAAAACATTTCAAAAGTAAAATTTTTTAAAAATATTGGCTTTGTCAGAAGTCATTTCTTCAATCTTCTTTACTTTACATAACTTCTCTGAAAACAATATTAGCAGGTGTAATGTAATCATCATTGATTTTATGATCGTATGGGTATCTAACACAAAAATAAATATCAATGAATCTACAAACTCATGAAAAAATGAAATACGTTTATCCATACAAAAAAAACAGGTTCTGATAAATATAATTCTGCCTTTGAAGTGTCTGACCTTGTTCTTTATTATGTTCAAATTGTTTTCTTATCATTTAGAAAGGCGGGGTTGGTGGTGTGACGTTAATGCGAGGTAAGAGCATTGTTTTATCGGAGTGAATTAATTTAGCACTGATGATGTACTCGTCTAAGAGAATTACCACTAATGTTGCTCCACTAATTAATCTCTGATTAGCATTAATATTTCTATTTAACATAATAATAGCACTTAAGAAATTATTATTTTTTATTTGGTGTCTTGGAAACGGCTCTAACCTCATATCGTAGGATTCATGTACCAATAAGCCTACTGATATTAGCTAATCTTCTCTTTGCCGGGAACTGTGCACTTAAAATGCTTATGGAGCCTTCAAAAAAAACATTTAACTTTAATCAAATTTTTCTCAAAATCTTGCATATAAACAGAATTCGAAATATGTTGAGTGAAGATTGGTCACCCAGGCACTAGAGGCATTAATGAAGGAATTGTGGAACAAATAATGAATACTTACCAGAGGTGTGGAAATTGTGGGTGAATAGACAATAGCTACTCAGATTGGGCTGTGGCAGAAAGGAGAGTGAGGTAAAGAAGTGTTTTTTACTTAATTTAATCTCATACAAGTACAGGGATACAGAAATCTGCCAGAGTTAAAGGTGATGCCAATTTCAGATGAAGAGAGAACTGAAAAATGAGTAATTATAATGGAAAAATACGGCTTGGAGATGAGTGCTAAAAACACGGATAATGAAAGCATGAAGAAAGATTGGCTTGTCATAAGTGGTGACACTTGGAAACTCGAATGGCTGGGTAGTAAAGCAACTGAAAGATGAAGAATGAAATAGGACAGAGAATAAGAAAGAATGGACAATTTTATCATCTGAAGGGAAAATATAATCTGGACTTGAAACACAGTGTAAGGAGCAAAGCCTATTACCGGGGTAGTAGTAAGCCTTCATCTCCTTATTTCCACTCGGATAAAGTTCTAACAAAAATTCAAACAAAATTCAAACTGTTCAAAATTACTAAACTGTTAATACACCTTGGATAAAATCAACTGTATACTATGGTCGCCACTTTTGACTCTTTAACCTTGGGAAAGAAAAGGTTCAGTTCTAAACTATGGAAATAAAAATAGTGACAAAAGTTTCACCATCACTATATTCTGGTATTAAGAACAACAAAACAGTTCACTATTACAGTTGATCAGCAATTGCATATTCATCTCAAGAAGCTTGCAAGTTATGAAACAAAGAAGACAGACTGAACAAACCCCTACAAACTTTTTAAAGTTACATGTTCACAGCTTGGACCGGGTTACACAATTTCAAATTACCATGATGGCCGCTCCGAGAGCATGTTTCCGGAACTATTTTCATGAGCCAAGATTGACCCACTTGCTCCGCCAGGCAACAAACTTCACCACTTGACCGACCACCGGCAACTGGAGACCTCGTGATCTCACGGTTCCTATATAGCCCTGGGCCAGAGACAACTGTCTTCTAGTTCCTCTAAAAATGAAGAAACCTAGAGCTCTAAGAATTTTATACTGTTTAGGGAAATGAAAAGGAAACAACTTTCTCTCTTCTGCTTTTTATCGTAATCTCAATGGTTTATCTGTAATAAATTAAAATGTGTTGTCACGGAGTTTTCATTGCTGTGACATAGGCTTCCTTTGTACCTCTATTGTTAAAACATGATGCGGGAACACACTATTTTGTGTTTTAAAACTATTGCCATTTAATTCTCCTTTTTCTCAGCTTTACAACAGTGTGCCAGTCTCATCTTTAGCTGGTGTATTTGTGTAGTAATCACATTTCTGAAATACCAGTGTTTTCTAGCCTCCTGCCATTAGTAATTTTCAAATTTCTAAAAATTTACAGTAGATTATTATGAAAGTAAAGTCTATCTTGAAAAATGATTTTCAGCATATTTTTCTACGGTTTCTATTATATGTTTCAAAAGTATTTTTATTCCCTAACTTTATTTACTTTGGCTGTGATAATTTATATAAGCTGGCAGCATGCCAAATTAGATGCAATTAATTTATAAAGTCTTCTCAGACTTGATTAACTGTACAAACTACCCAAAACTTCAGCGCAAGGTACAGGAAAAAATTAAGTTTTGACTACAATATCTGCTAATATCAGAAACTTTGTTAAATGTGTTGTTATCACTGTTTGAAACTGCCGGTTTGTTTGACTGGATGTAAAAGCATGTATTTTCTTCTTTTAAACTACCTGAAACTATTGATCATGTGTTGTTTATTGAAAAATTTATTTCCTCATAGTCGATTATTGTTATAAATGCTCTTTACCACGTTGAAAAATGTTGTAAAATGGTGGTATTGTCTCATAACAATGTTTAGCGCTTAACAAGCTGGATTATTGATGATTGCAGTGATGTAGGTGAGTTTAAAGGCAACTATTTATCATTGAAGGTCTATTTAAGGCTGTTATTATGTGTTTAGTTAGTATTTATACTTTAAATCATCCTGTAAGTAGCTATAGGCTTCAGTATCGGCTTCTATAATATACCTGTTCCCCATGTCTCGTAGCAAAAGATTCGCATTAAACAAATTCTACGTTACCTTACAACAGGGAAATAAGAAAAAATCTTTCTCCATTCAGTGTACTACTAATCAATAGGAGGAAGATCACAGGTGGCAGAGGTATGGGAAATATCACAAGGAAAAACAGGATAAAAAAAGATTACATCAGAGTGAACTTAAAGGTTCATTTATTAAAAGAAATGCTAAAGAAGAAAAGACTACAATATTTGGGTCATGTCATGAGAATTGAGGAAGGAAGAAAGCTGAAAGTAGTGCTCTAGAGCAGAGTTTCTCAAAGTGGGGCATGCGAACCTCTAGGGGTTGATTGTAGGGGGTTCACAAAAAAATGTCCGTAATGATGGACTGGTTATCTCATGCATATAATACGCACAGTTGTGAATATTGCTCATTGTTGCTAGTAGCTGAGCTAAAAAAAAAGTCATAGTTTTTTCTCAAGGGGGTTTGCCAGCACAACGTAAAGCTTAAAGGTTTGAGAAACACTGCTCTAGAGCAAAGAGAATAGAAGGAGACCTATCAGAAGACAATTGATGATTCAGGCCAGAATGACATAAAGGTGAAGGGAGGTGATTGAAGATAAATAATGGAGAAGGAAGCCCAGAGAGACAGACAAAAATGGAACAGGATGTGCCAAATAGAGCAGTAGAAGTGGAAACATGAAGATAATGGTAGAACTTAAGGAGAAGGTTCAGTGTAGGAGTACAGGATGCCAAGTTAATACTGTGGGATACTCTGCAAGGTAGAATGAGCATTGAAATGTTGATAAATAAGATTAAAGCCATTTCAGTAAGATAGAGAAATTCTTATAAAGCGGTGAACAAACAATTATGTGCTGGAGTAGAAAAGAAATATGTCAGCAATAGAGCTCATTTCTCTGTTGGGTACAGAACCCAAGAAAGGGTAAAGAAGACTAATGTTTAGTAATTTAGCACCTGAGGAAGACTCTGGTGATAATACTGTTTCAATATTGATGTGGCATGATACCTGAAAATTTGTTGTCAAGAAGTGTTGATATGTAAGCTTCCAGTCATACACTAATTTTCTGGTTACCTTGTATGTGGTGAAGATTTTATAAGGTTGTGGTAATGTGTTATATGAAAATAGGCTTTTTTAAGAGACATTATGGTTTCATTATTTTGGATTTCTTTTTATATTAAAAGAGAAACAATATACTAACAAAAGAATATTTCCTTTTCACAGGTTGATCTGCGAGCAGCTTCTCTCAATTCAAATGATGTGTTTGTGCTGAAAAGTCGATTAGGTTTTTATGTGTGGTGTGGTAAAGGAGCAACAGGAGATGAAAGAGAAATGGCTAAAAAGATAGCAGATTTTGCATCAAAAGGAGATTATACACTTGTTTATGAAGGTGAATATTTGTTTTGTTTGCTTAAGAAAATCTTTTAGTGATTCACTACCACAACCTCCAAAATAAAGGCCTGCAATTTCATTATTGATGAATGTGGAACATGGAAATTTACTATTTTCATGTGCAGTAAACATAATTACATCTTCGTGTTGTTGCAAAAAGGCATGTTGTGCTTTTTTACTTCTGTATCATAAAACTATTATTAATATTCCCATTCAGTACTTATTTTTGCAGAACCACACATTTTTTTTAAAAAATCTTTATTCTAGAATCAACACTGCTCTTTGACTTGTGATTAAATATGGTTTCATAAATGTTCACAGGTGCAATGGCTGTTATAAAATAAAACATACTCATCATGTAGTTTTCACCAAGTAATTTTTCCCTATATGTCTTCCCATTTCATGATTTATTATTATTTTTGTTCAATCTTTATGAATAACAAAGGATATGGAAAATGACTCTTTACTTACCAAAGTTGAAGGCCACGATGAGTGAAAACATACATAATTAACAAAAACAAATACAATATTTCGGTTTGACCTTATTCATGTTTTGTATAATGGAAACAAAGAAACTGCTACGAGGCACTGAAAATAAGATATGATAGGGATGTAAGAACAAGATGTGCATTAGGGTTGGTGCTTAAACACGTTGTCTTAACTCTGACCGTGTGTAGCCTTGGATGCTACAGTTTTGGCTTAAATAGAGTAATACGGCTGCCACATAGGTTTTTAACCAGAAAACTATGAAAAGGTAAAGTTCAATAATGATAAATAGTTCATTGCCATTTAAATAATTATATTCTTCCAAATTTCACAAAGCCAAAAACTGTACAGGCAATCAGATGACTTTTCCAAATTAATGTTTTACAAGTCCGATTAACCAGTCGAGCCTGACCACACCCCAATAGTTCAAAGAATTAAATCTCTAGTTGAAGAAATCCAATAAAAGTTTGTCACGCGCTCCCATTGTTCAAAAGTTTAGTTAATTTAGACAATCCCGAGGCCTCACTTGGAGAAATACTATTTTAACACGACATTATGGTTAACTTGAATAAAACAAGCAGCATTATTCCAAAATAAAACTTTCACCGACTACTGAAGCTAACGTGGTGTCGCGCCGATTGCTACTTGAAGACTGACTCGCTCGCTGTGGCTACTAACCAGGAAAGTTCTGGTACTCATGGAGCTTGGGAAAACCTAGCGGCTGCACTTCCCATGAGAATCTCTCCAATAACTGATCAGTTTCTCATCTCACATCTGAAGGTTTCATCATCTAATTTGACCTCGACTATAAAAATAATTCTATCTCCTTGAAACTTTACAAATCGCTAGATCTTTAAATAAATTTTAACTTTAGTTATTATTAAAAATATCCTAACTTTAATCATTTAGCCGAAAATAAATAATTTAGATATGGACTTTCGCACTCCAGGCGAATGCCGAAGAATGTTGAAATTGAAAATACTATCTTGAAAACTGTAAAACTGCTTTCTAATTAGAATAAACATAAAAAATTACTTTGAAAATGAAATGCAATAATATTCTATCCAATCTGAGAATAAAATTTTGTCATGCAGTTACAAAATTTAATAGATAGCTTACAGGGAAAAATAAATAGATACCCATCACTTACCACAGATGAAGGCAGGAGGGTGAGACGAACACGTAAAAACACAAAAACATAAACAAATTGCACAATATTTCGACATAAGTCTTAATCATGTGAGAGGCAAGACATATGGCAGGGGGAAAGATATGGTCACATCCCAACCCGCCACATGAATGAAGCATAGGCGGAAAATGAGTCATGTGGTTCAGGAGGTGTGCACATGACAAAGTTTACCACATGACTCATGAATTCATACAGCCCTTCTTTGTTCAACTTCATAGGTAATGAGTGTACTTTATCTTTGCTTTCCATATTAACAACATGTAATGCCATTTTTTGCCAGTTGCATTGTGTGTGAAACAATATTTTTGATTATCCATGGATGATTTGTTGGAGCAGATGAGAAACACATGTGTGCCTAAGTGGAGTGCACACATTGAAGGTTTCATGTGAAGATTGAATGTCATTGATAACTATTGGAGGCGAGCAAAATGCTGAGAGAAAGGATCCTGCAAGATAATAAAATATTAATCGTTATGATAGTGATAAGAGGGGCCAAACGTGATGAGATACAAAATTAGAGTGAATAAAGTTAAAAAATATTTTAACATTTAAAAAAATAATATTTATAAAAATGAAATAGAAGAAGAAGGGAAAAAAATGTTCATCAAAGAAGGAGAAACGAATATGGCCTGTGGTATGTATGGTGAATAATATATATTGGTAGTTTAGTTCTCACCTGTGAATATAAATTGTTTACTGGTGATCATTCATAATGATGGATAGCTGGTTGGTACAACATAAAAGCTGCAACAGTGGAGACAGGTAAACTTCACCATAAGTACCTAAATTAGATTTAACAGTGTTCTGTTACATGATTGTGATCATTCGCTACGAAGTTTACTGTGTTCATATTTTTTTGTCACTGCTTTAAGCTTTGGAAAAAGATGGGTTTACTTTTTTAATTATTAGATCTTATAGCCCCATGTGACTGAAAATTCACTGATGACATTTCATGCACCTCATACTTTGCTGTTTTCTCTCTTGTCTCTTTACACAGTGTTTTAAGGTCTGTTGATGCAAACATCTTTAATTGTAGAATAGTAAGAGGAAATATGAAACATAAATCATTGAGAATAATGTATATAGAAAGCTATACTGATAGCTCTTGGTGTTTAATGACAAAGAAATCCATATATGTGATGCATCATAATTAAAAATTCCCCATAAAATTTTTTTCAAATCTATTTCCACTCTATTTTAGGAAGCACAGTCTCAGAAGAAATCTAATGTATTAGTCAGGAGGAAAAACCAATAGATTAATTTCATGTATATTCCCTTCAATAAAAAGTATAATCACCTAAATATAATAAGATATGGTAAAATCTTTATTTAATTTACACTTTTTGTGTATACAACAGGGCAAGAGAAACCAGATTTCTGGGAAGCAATAGGAGGAAAAGAGGAATATGCAAATAGCAAGAGGCTTGCAGACACTAGCGAAGCATTTTCTCCAAGGCTTTTCCAGTTATCGAATGCCTCTGGTAAATTCACTGGTAAGTTAGGTTATCCCAAGTTTTATGTACTAAATTCTAACTATTTACACAGTCTTCAAATAGATAAGATATTTAAAATAACAATTATGATGATAAATATATTTTTAATAAAGGCTTTTACTATGATAAGCAGATATTATAGTCAGGGGTAAGAAGAGGAAGGATAAACACTAAAAGTGGTGGGTTATTAAGGGAAAAAGTAGGGATGGACTGAGGACAGGAAAGGAGAAAGTGAATAAGGCTTGTCATTGTACATCTCAACTTTACAACATCAAAAGAAGTTGACTAAATCAGGAAGCTTAGGAGGAGGGTGGTAACAAAAATGTCTGATTAATTCATTCTGTTATATTTATAGAAGTGAACCATACAAAAAGTCTGAAATTGCAGTGCAGGTAACAGAAGGTACTGATCAGCAAATTTAAATGTCAGTGAAAGGAACAAGGACAACTGAATGATTATTTTTGCTGTAAACAATATATCAGCAAAACTTTCTGGACATTAGATAGATTTGATTTGATTTTTTATTGATCCATTTAGTCAATTTATAGTACAGGTGCACATTTGACATTGGATAAGTCATTTTGATGATTAGATGCTACATATTATTATTAGATGATGGGACTTATATACATGATTTATAATACAATGACAAAACAAGTGTACATGAAGAGAATTTAACAATACAATAGTTGATTAAAACAAAATTTGAAGGAATCCTAAAATCCATTTTTTATATACTTATATACATAGTTGATAAAACAATGACAAAACAAGAGTATATGAAGAGAATTTAACAATACAATAGTTGATGAAAACAAAAGTTTGACATCAACTGGTTGGGTGTCAAACATAAAATTTCATTCAAAAAGCTTTTGTGTTTTGAGTATTTCACTGTTTACTTATATCAGAAAATTTTTGTTTTATCAGTGGTTCCTTTCTCTTTAACTGTTTGTAAGTGAATATATGTTGTTTTACATGAAGAAGGTAAAATACGTTTTTGAATACAAGTTTCAGTGGACCATTACCTTTGCCCTGACATAGAGTCAGAAAAAATTACTCAATTAAGTGTGAAGAGTTTGCTGAATTCCTGCATTCTGTCATTGCTACAGTGAGAATGTTTTATCCATGGGGCTTATTTGTTTATAAATACAGCCAGCTGTGGGCTTTGACTTCACAAGCTGTCTGCCATTTTCCTTTCTTGGGCTCTCTCTCTCTCTCTCTCTCTCTCTCTTTTTTTTTTTTTTTTTTTTTTTTTTTTTTTTTTTTTTTTTTTTTTTTTTTACCACTCTGCCAAATATGTTTCATCCTCAAGGTATCTTCCATCATTCCTCGATTGAGAATGTACAGAAGTTTACCTGATAGTTCCTCAAGAGTCTCTGCTTCAGTTCATGAATTTGTTTCTGAAGACAGTTTTGTCTTGAATTTCTGCAATCACTTAGATTACAGTGTCCCAAACTGAGGGGCACACCTCTTCCTCAGGAGGGGGTGGGACTCAAAGACATGACAGCAGGGGTGTGGGGTGCAAGGCAGCTTTGCCACCCCTGTGGACAATATATTGGCATTACACTGTTGGAAGTACTATATCTCCTTCACTGCCTCTATGAGTTTAAAACCTTTGTTCTAACATCTCATACTTAGTGAGTTTCCTCTGAGATGTTATTGTTAGTACTCAGGAGTAGGTATTTATTTTTTGCAATAATTGTGATTGGGGGAGAATATGCATGAGAACATTTCTTTTGATGGAAGGGAGGACTGGAAAGAAACACTTCTGTAATCCCTAACTTAGATCTTTGTGTATATCCTTCAGCCACTGAAGATGGGATAACCATTTCTCCTAAAGACAAGTGTTTGATGTTCCACTTTCTGTGGGTTCATTCTAAACAGAAGGTCAAATATCCCATTCTCATCACGGTTATGATATTTTCAGTCATCTCATACAGATTACTCAAGAGGAAGGTAAACCCCTTTGACACTTTCTTAGGACCTACAATCTTTCAGAAGATCTTTTTCTCCATTTTCTGTATTAGAGGATCTTTTATCTTGGCCAATTCCCTTGCACTATAGAGGGGATGGATACATAGAGAATCTCCTGCTTTAATTTTGTCCTGCAAGGTCTCATGAAACTTGCTGCTACATATCACTGTATTTTTCACATTTATTCCATCATCCTTAACCATAATTATATGAATATCTTGTCTCAACCTTGGGTTTATCACATAACAATAGAAATATCAAGCTACATCATTCAATTGTCTCCCTGCAGCTATAATATCCTCCATGAATGTCTTTACCCTGTCTCTTTATTGCTATTAATTCATTGTTATTTGTTTCAAGTGTTCCATGATGCTTTGTTGTTATATTCTTACCACATCTTTAACATTCCCACCTTCTTATTGTGATATGTAGGTACTGTGTTTTAATTTATTTTATGTTTTTGAATTAGCGTCTCTCAACTTTTTTATCTTCTTGAACTATTCTGACTTCATCTTGAATGTCCTATTGCTATATTTTCACATACTTTCCTGAAAGTGTCTCTTCTGTTCTGCAACTCACGCATTTTTTTAATTTTACTCATTACCATGCTCAATTTTTTAAACTGGTTTTCTGATCTCTCTTATGTCCATCAGAGCACTTTCAAGATCGCTCATTACTTCCGTAATCTGAGAATGCATACTGTAACCATCAGCCTTTATTAAGAATATATTAAACCCATTTTATCACATTGTGCTTTGTTTTACCACTTGTGGAGAGGCTACTGCCATCACAAAGGTATTGAAAAATCTGTTGTGTTTATTAATTTTATTTTCTCACCAGTCCACACAAGGTAAATTTAACTCCAGGCCAATGTCTGCCCTACTTCCACATCTACCAAATGGTCAAATATCTTTCAATAACTGAATTAGGTTTAAAAACATTAGTGACCTAGCATTATGTGCCTAACTGACTGCAGGGGAAGGTCTACACATTTACTATGGCTACTACCTGGCAGCAGTAACTTCTCTATTTCTAAAGGTTGCTGCATCTTCCTACTGCTACATCTGAATGGTGCTCTTCCACATTGCATCCCGGTGACAGTACAAACTCATTTCATACAACAGTTTCCAAGTATCAAACAATTTTATATGTTTATGCTACTTGTTACATAACCTTTTCCAGCCCCAAACCATTTTTTTCTCCTTATTCAATTAACTTAACACCTTGCCTTTCTGATTTATAAGGGAAGGCTCTTTCCTGATTGTTCCTTTCTCTCTAAGCTTTCTTACCTTAAAAAAAAGTAGACAATACCATTAAAGAGCTTTATTTACTTTCCCTCACCATTATACAAGTTTTTTCAATAAGTTTTGTCATTTGATAAGAAAAACACGATTTGATTGATTCAACATTTTATCATTCAATATAATGTCCCTGAACTTCAGTAAACTTGTTCCAGTTATCTCCTAATTTATGGACTCTATCCCTGAAGTGAGAGTCCAGATTATTGTGATGTCCCAATCAGCAGTGGTTGATTAATCAGCTGAATGGCTTCTGCCGGACTGATTTGTCTGTCAGAAATGGTAGAGTGGAGGCCGGAGGCTTTTTAGAACTCACTTACTTGTCAGGAATCTCGATGTCATCCAGGATCTCTGGTCCAATCTCTTCACCTGGCCGATGTTCTGGTTAATCTAGTAGTGCTTGACTTATATATTCCTTACACCAAGTACCAATTGATTGACAGGATCTATCACTAGAGTGATAAGTCATGTGTGTAGACACCTAGGTTAATTGTCGTGCCTAGTTACAGCAGAACAGGTGTCTCTGGCAAGAGTCCACGTGAATTAATACATTCGCTGTATCACATGTCATAGTCAAATTTGACCCAAAATCTTCACAGTTTCTTACATTTTTCTTTTTTATCTGTGATACAGGTTGATATATTAACAGCTGACACATCTTACATGTGTCTGAAATAATGAACCCAGTGAAAATGAAGGATGCTAAAAATAAATCTTAACAACTTACATTATGCCATGTAATATTCTTTTTAAATGATGGTTGAAAGGAATGTTCTGGTAATTCTGTTCTCTGTGGTTGCCCAAATGAATAGAATTGTTGTCATGTCATGCTCACAAGCTTATTTTGTAATTTTTGCATATTTTGGTTGTAGTTTACACAGTGATATAGATGGAATTTCTACTGAATTAATGTTGTTAGAATTAGGGAACCAATGAAATTAAAAAAAAAAAAAATAGCAATCCCAAGACCTTAAGTTATAGCGAATGATATTGGTTTTATTCTGGTCCAGGTCTCATTCAGCACAATAAATATAGAAGTACTTCCATCAGTATAAAATTAATTTCAGTAACTCAGAGCTTATGAAAGCAGCTTAAATTATTTCTAAAATTAAATTCATAAAAAAGTTTCATTTGTCATTCTGGTCCTGTCTACAATATGACATATCCACAACATCTAGTAATAATGCTGTTCGAAATTCATAGATTCTATTCCTGCATACAAATGCATTCCCTGTATTACAATTCAAATTTTACCCACTGGAAGTATTTGCATATATGTCTCATATGGTGACATCAGTAATAAAAGCAACTGATAATTAATATACTAATTTAAATACAGTACTTACTTTTATTTCAGTGTTTCGGCAAAAATCATTTCTTTGTGTATAATGTAACAGTGACTTAAAATATCTACAATGAATATATAAACATCTTGTAACCCCGTCAAAAATGACGTGCTGAATGCAGCATTTTAGCAATTCATTTCTTTGCTAAGTATGGTTTTCATCAAATAGCTCTCACAATCTTGAAAATGATGTAATATAGATATTTCTTAGCTTACTGTAACAATGGTATTGTTATACAGAGAGTGTAAGAAAAATCTACATAAAATGAATTTTAGTTATGAAAAAGCAACTAATAATTAATATGTCAATTTCTATTAAATACATACTTTTAGTTTGCTGATAGTTCATTTACTTGTGGATGCATAACTAAATAGAACTGTCATTAAATAATGCACACAATTTCAAAGATCAGTGAAGGGGGAAAAGGGCATGTTTTCCACTTGTCTGTCATGCAAAAAGACTTGTTGCTTCAGCCTTTGCTATATCCATTCATATGGAATGTATGTCACAAATGGTTTAGTCCTGCTCAAAAACTTACTACATCACAGGTGCGTCTGGCCCTGTGCGCTAGGATTGATAACACCTAACTGCTCTTGACAGAATGATGACACCTGTGCACACAGAGCTATAGATCAGTACGGGTTGGTTTCCTATTGGAACTGATTCACTATTAAAGCATTCATCTTTCATAATTTTTGCTGTATCCTATGATGTTAATGTTTCAATACAGTCACAAAGGAATTGGTCTACCTGAAAATGTACTGGATTAAATAGAATAAGTGTACTGGTAACTTAGTGGTTAATTTTTAGTTGTATTCTAGGGTGCAACAAAAAATAATTTTCCATTTAAGTTGAGAATTAAGTCTTTTGTATAGAATATATTAGATTTTAGGTTTAATGAACCAAAAATAAAATCAGTTGCAACATATAACAAGGTTATCAGCTGATGGAAATGAATTGATTTTAAAACTAATTTAGATGTGAATTTATGTTTCATCTCTCAGTATTCTAAAAACTTTAAAACATTTTTTTTTAATGATTTTAAGCGGAAGAAATTTTCAACTTCACTCAAACTGATTTAATACAAGAGGATGTAATGCTTCTGGATACATATGATTCACTTTATGTTTGGCTTGGAAAGGAAGCAAATGCAACTGAAAAGAAAATGTCAATTCAAACTGCAATTGAATACATAAATACTGGTAAGTTTTACTACTTTCTCATTATTTTGGAAGAAATATTGTGATGCTAAAACAGTTACAAGACAAAGTAATAATATTTATGTTCTCTACTTTAGAGTAGTCTAGTAGCTCATTGGTTAAGGTTCCTGTTCTTGAAGTTCAGAATCTCAGGTTCAGAGAATGGAGACCAGGAATTTTGCAGGGTTCTGCATGATCATATGATGTTCCATGATTCAGATACCATGTTAAAGTAAAAAATAGGTGTTTCACTAGAATCATATGCAATCAATTCATTTTCAAATGTATCTGTGCTTTTTCTGATTATTTTTTTCTAAACAATAATAGTAAACAAATTACCATCTACGTTCTTGCAAGTGTTACATTTGAAACAATCCTTGATAGCACATGAATATTTGCAATAACAAGAACGGAAAAATTTTTCTTCGTTTTCTTAGATATTTTACCATGGCAAAATACTAGTTTCTGGGAAACTGCCAAAGGAGCATACACTCAATCACAATTAAACTAAAGTAAAGTAACATAATTACATATGAAAATTGTGTCTGTACTTTAAATTTATTTAAAAAATGGTACAGATGATAATGATGCAAAAACTATAATGTCTGGAACTAAAACTCATAGCCAGGTTTTAATGAAACATCATATAGTGATAGATTATGGTATTGGTTGTTGCATAGGATAGTTTTTATCCTAATTAGTATCATAGATCTCAATGATACAAGGAAAACCCATATATCTTGAAATTTTTTACTGTCAGTCCATGCATCAAACAGATTTGAACAAATTTGCACATAGTAGTAACTTATGTTATTGTTTAGTATATGGAATACTGTAAGGATCTTAGAATTTTGGTCAATTCTAGTTTTGCTTAGGCGGGACTTAGAAATTTCGAGAAGTACAGTTTTCAACTTTAAGTAATTTCCCTGTAATCTTGCTCACAGTTGTAATTCATTATAAAAATCATTTTAAAGTGTAATTATCATATCGGGAAACATTTAGTTTAGGAGATATTCTGCTTCATTCAAGTTTTGAAACACGCGATCAGAATAGTGAAATTCTAAGATTCGCAATATCTTTAAATCCAGTAAAGTGACAACTGATCTTTTATCACCAGCTGTAGTCAGCACTATCCCCGATATTTTGGCAATAAAATTAAGTAATTCAGCAAAGTCTAATTAGCAATTTTAATTGAGAGGAAAAAATAAGCTTTTTTATTAAAAGAGATATCAATTTAAATTTTACATCAGCAGATAGCCCTAATTAAGACGATTTCATACATATATGGGTTTTCATAAAAAGTTTAAGCATTTGTCCGGAAATTAAGTTTTTGTAAAATAGATTGTCGAGGATTGTTGTGCACGCGCGTAAAAAGTTCTAGAGCACTTAGGGATTTTACCCAAATTTGAATGTATCACTACGCGGAGGCTTCAACAGCTAAAACTCTAAAATTAATTACTCTAAATTTCTAAAGAGACTGCCATCGGACTTCTAGTAGATAAGTCTAGATATTGTCAAAGTTTAAACATTTTTGATAATTGGGATCGTCAAATAAATTTCGTACTCTTTGAGCTACGCGGAGGAAAAAGATGTGATACATTTGCTGACGTCACTGGTTCTCGTGGTTTCGATAAAAGAGCCGGTCTGTTCCTGCATGTGGTCTGTTCCGGTCTGTCTGTTCCTGACTGTGGTCTGTTTCGGTCTGTCTTTCGTCGCGCTGGTTGTAACTCGCCATGCGGGCTAGTTCAACCATGTTTGATCGTGTCGGGTTATATAGTAACTAACATGAACTTTTAAATTTACTAAAGGGGTTTCGGTCGGTTAAGTTTCTCTCCACAACGTGCAATTTTTGGAAAAGAGAGTTGATATGCCTGCTCAACTGTAAATGCTATTTTGAACTATTGACTTTGAAAATAAAACCTTGAGTTTTCTAACAGTGAACTGTGTGCTTCAGTTGTTAGCATAAAACCCTTTTCTCTATTTGTGGGTAACAAATATAGTGGCGACCTGAGCGTTTAGTTGAGTTATCCTGGCTACATGGTCAATTCAAAATTATTTAGCGAGTTTTAAAGAGAACTGTGAAGAGTCTACAAGAGTGTAAGCTAAGGCACTTAGGCGATACTGTAACCCCAGTATCGGTCTATGTCCTTACAATACATTTTATCCCAATAAGGTACAATGTTTGCGATAATACAGAGTCCAAAAATTTAAATTTTGTTTGTTTGCACATCAAAATAATTAATTAATTTCAGAAAGACTGCACATAGTGAGAGAGCTTTTGTCACATGATGTGGATGCAGAAACTGTAAATTTAAAACTTTTGTATGTGTGTGCACGGATCAAGTTAAAACCAACCTTTTTTTAACGAAACTGTACACAGTATAAGCTTATGTCACTTAATTGTGCTATGTTGAGAAATATATTTAACAAGTTCACAAATTTAATTATTCCATAATAGAATCTGTCAATTTAATATTGTTTTTACACAACCCTTCTAACAATAAAAATGTTTGCCATGATTGAATATTAAGAAGTTCAATGCATAATGTGAGCAACGATAGTATTGGAGTAGATCTATATATTATTCTGGTTAAATAATAATTTACAGTTTATATATCTTTTTAAATTATAGTTATTAAACTTATAATTTTCATTGATACTGAATCATTATATCATTCATATCCACTGTAAATAAAGTTATCTACAAAGCAAAAACCATGCACAACTCTTCCAGAAAAACTGAAGAACTACCGTACTGAGCATATTTTGGGTGGGTTTTCACCTTTTTAAAACTTACGATCAGACTTGAAATGTGTAGTGCGACTTTTGTTTAAATGTTACATAATGCTGAAACCAAACTCTAAGTGTATCATGAGGGACACTGAAGATGAAATATCAAAAAGATGTTGCATATATCATACTTCAGAAAAATAGTACAATATCTACCAGTTGCTTTCTTAAATTTTGATCATTCAACCTTTGAATCCCATAGATGGCCACACTGAATGTAAAGAGGAATCTAAGAAAATAATAAAATAAAATAAAACACCAGAGAACACTGTTGCTGTCAAAGTTATCTCAGCCAACAAAGCTACAATCTCTGACTGTTAAGAGTATCTATGCATTACTACTGCTTTTTCCATGAGCCTTTTGTGTTATCAATAAATGCCATTTTGAAAAATAATTTTGAATACTTTATATCACACTAAAAGTGGAGAACAGATTTTAAATTTGAGCACCAGCTCCAGATCAAATAGCATAATGAGATAATTTTCAGCTGCAGTGGCACATGAGGCAGCATATCTAATATTTGATACTGTGAAAATACCATTAAAATTGATTTAGCAGTTTTGATTATGCCACATTATTTGTAAAATGAATGTGTCATAATGTCACAAGACATGCGTCATATTTAACTCAGACTTCAAGCTTTCCAATTTTCAAAACCCATTTAAAATATGAATTTTCTGCATGATGCCAGAACCAGCAGACACATTTCACATACAGATTTACGTATATGGTATGTATAAATGTATGTACAGAACATGTTTTGATTTTCAAGCAACAACCTTTACAGATGTTGTAATTAGATTGAAATGTAGCCTAGAACAAAATGAAAACTGACATTCTGTAACACATATACAACCTATCCTGTTCAGAGAACTGTGTGAATAAATTGATGTTTAGTTTAATTCTGTAAATGGCTGGTGTAAAACTAATGAAAATTGGTACACACAATTTTCTTAAAACTAAGGTTGGCATTCAACTAAAAGGTTCATTGTGCCCTCCCAAAGGAGGTATACTTAGCCTAATATTGGAAATAGAGTGACCATTTCCTTTCCTCCTTTCCTTATCTAACCTTGTATTCCTACTGGGTAATGGGGACCTCCAGCTTAATATGGAATCCAATTTATGGAAGCTTTCTCCCATAACTCACATTAAACAGCAAGGTGTGACAGTTTAAGGGCCTATGGAAATCCCCTCTGAGGCAGGAACCTATTGATCTTCTTAGCGTTGAGTCACTCACATGATTCTCATTAGACAAATAAAAATAGTGTAGGACTAAATCAACTCTAACCCTCCTGTTTCTGAAGCAGGTGAATCTTTTGCTTTAATTCTGGGAATAGGTGGTGTGAATTTGATGAAACATTGTACAGTGTAATATTTTACACTTTTAGTAAAATATTCCATTTACTTTTGCGGGATTCGCACTGCTTTCAATGATGTTTTATTTCCAACATTTTAGATATATCAACTCTGGATGTAGGCTCCAGTTTGGGTGCCAAAACATTGGGAATAAAACATTGTTGAAGCAGCATGAATACTACAGAAGTAAGTGGAATATTTTTAAACATTTTACAAGTTGTCTCATTGGGACATTAAAAATACTGCAGGTACAATCCAACTCCAACCCACCGCTATCTTTGTAGAGTATGGGTAAATTGCCATTAATTTTAATTATGGAAAAGCCAGTTTAATGAAACTTGGTCTACATATTTCTCATTAGACGATAAGGAATAAATAAACTCCAACCAACCATTTCCTAGGTAGGGTGCAACTAAATCTAGTTTGCTTTAATTCTGGAAATGGCTGGTGCAAATTTAATTGAAACTTATTACACATGTTTCTCATTGGGTGACTCAAAATAGAGTATGGGAAATTCAACATGAATGTGTTGAAATGTTATTGAAAAATACAATTTGGCATTTTAATTAATTTACATTATTATTATTAAAAAATTAAAAAAGGTGCTTGGTACTCAGCAGCAATTTTAGGTATGCCTCATTCTTGTATTAAATGTGAAAAACTTCTTGTCTTATCAAAATTGCCATGCAGATTATTTTTCTCTAGTCTACTTAATTCAAATTTTTGTGCAAAAATGAATCCTTCCCATCAATAGTATTCATCCAAAAATAAAGTTCAAAATGGAATTGGAAACAAATGGGCAGCTGTCATTCTTGAATGGATTGGTCAAAAGAAAAGAAAGGAAATTAACCAACACAGTCTACCGAAAAGTTATACATATGGACCACCATTTAAATGCAGCATCTCATCATCACCCTACTCAAAAAAGAGCTCTAATTAAGAGTTAACATTGTAGAGTGGAGATTGTTGTGGATAATGACCATATGAGGGAAGAAAAGAAACATCTCAGTTGAGCGCTGCAGAAGAATGGATATAGTAGTCAGAAGATATGCTTTGAGCCCTAGACAGCTTAACGACAGCCACAGAAAATAATAGAACCAAAGAAGACTTTTCTACCATATTATAAAGAGAGTCACTGAGAAGGTAGGTAAAGTGTTGGTGAAAATCAGTGTTCAACTTATCTTCAGCAGTAAGAATAAAGTGAGAAACATTTTAAAAACAGTGAAAGATCATAGAGCTCCATTGGAATCAAGTGGTGAGTGCTTGCACTTGTGATTGTGTTTAAGTGAACATTGGGGAGATATGCTGAGCGGTCTCAATTAGATTGAAAGAACTTTATCATCATGCAAGACTAGAACTAACCATGCAATCAGCAGTGGTGAATAATCATGTACAAGGAGGACATAGAATCCATTGGGCATAAACTACAGTTGTTGCAAAACCAAAGAATTTTTAGAAAATAAAATTAGGGAATCTACATAAATTTATAAAAATCATAAGAACTTCAACAAAGATGGTGGCTATGGTTTGAGGCAAATGTGGAAGTGTGTACTAGTAAATGAACACATTGTAATAACAGTGTGCAAACCTCTCTGGAACAGTGAATATGCTTAACTACTATGAAAATTTAAACTCATTCTATTTGATAGAATTTTCAATATCCTTCAATAAATCTGGTTTTCACCTTCTGACATCTGGCTGCTTGGGGTGATTTATGGTCAAATTTCATTGTAACTGCAGGTCATACCCCATCTATTGTAAAATGTCCAAGGAATCAGTGAAGCATTTTTTTTTGTCTAATATCGCGTACAAAATAAAAAAGATATGAATTTTTTATTACTGCCTCTATTGTTTCAGGCAGATTGCAGCAGTTTTGGTACATACCAGTAGTTTAAGCATGTAGTTTAAGATGTTCTTCCTCACCTTTTTTAAAAAAAATGTTAATGTTTAATTCAATGTAGAATTAGGTTTCACAAGTGAATATAAATAAAATATGTTATCTCTTGCTTCTTTACAGACCCAACAGGCCGAGACAGCGATACACCAATCTTATTAATAAAACAGGGATATGAACCTCCATCATTCACTGGTTTCTTTGGTGTATGGGACACATCTCTCTGGAATGTAAGTGACATTTAAAAAATGAAATGTGATTTGCATACCATCACTTTACTCTGTTAACTGCAGTATCAGTTTACTTCATGGATGCCCATAGTGATGTAATGAAAACAAGAAAATATTAGTAATGCGATATTTTACTTATCTTTTTTTATATATAACTGTTTAATGTCTCCTATAACAGCGAGGTCTTTAGAGATGGGAAAGGATGAGGGGCATGGAATGGGAAGGAATTCAGCCATGGCCATTTTGAAGGAAGCATCCCAGCATTCACCTGGAGTGATTTTGGGAAACCATGGAAAACCCAAATCTGGATGCCCAGACGGGGATTCGAACCGCCGTCCTCCCGAATGCGAGGCCAGAACACTAACCATTACACCACCATGCTCGGTTTTATTTATCAAAGGAAATCTCTGCAGAAACAGGATGCTAGTTAATGCTTCTAATTATATTAACGTATTTTTGATAAGTTATACCAAAATAGTTTTTTTAATGATGGAAACAAATATTCTTGAAAGAATTTAAAAATTAAATATTTCCTTTCTCCACCCACAATAACAGAGTAGCTTTCCATTCACAGTATTTATGTTTAATACTTCGATTAATGCTACACTGTGAAGAAAACAGAAAGCAATGGTGACACTGGAATTTTGAAGCTTATCAACACAGCTGGGAGAAGGCAAGAGTAGCTGAATGCAGAGTAAAATGTTGAGAATCGCCAGTGAAATGAATTCAGAAATTGAGAGAAATTGTATAAGTTGTGCTCATAATTTTTTTCTAGTACTTTTTAAGTGTTGTAAAGGATTTATCAGATAACACATCAGGACAATTACAATGCAACAACCAAAAATGAAAGCACTTTCTGCAAAAGTCATATAAAGAGCTCTAAGAAGAGAACTAGGTGCTCGGGATCTTTTGATTTCTGTGAAGTTTTATTAAACTTTTTCTTACTAGGGCTTACTAGGCATTTTGAAGAGTACAATTCATTTCTCTAACCAAAATAGAAGTTTAACAAACAATGGTAGGCTTAGTGGTACCTGAAACTTCTACAAAATGAGTTACACAGGCATTTCCAAGACACAGAATATAAGAATTGCTCTCTTTTTTGATAAATTATGTTACAAACTTGAAAATAAAAATTTTACCTACCTGGGTTAGGCTGGGATTGTTTGGAGGACAGACGACGTCGTTTTCGTTTAAATTTGTTGGAGAATATGCGAAAATCTCTATTTTACGAGTGCAACGAAATACTTCTTCCGCCAACCTATTTAGGTCGCAATGACAGGAGAGATAAGATGCCGTACTGATACATTTATGTATTCTTTCTTTCCTCGTTCTGTTCGGGATTGGAATACTCTAAAATAGGATTGGTGCTTAGCCACCCACAGTAATTGTGAATTGCAGAGTATAGATGTAGATGTAGATGAAATTTAATCCAAATTACTACAGGCTTACTGATACCTGTAACTTCTACAAAATGAGTTAATAGTCATTTGCGAGACACGAAATACAAGAATTGCTCTCTTTATTGATAAAATCGTGTTACAAACTTAAAAATCAAAACTTTACTTATATATGAAATTTCATCCAAATTGAATAAAATTTTCTCGGGTAACTAGCCGAGTTAGTTCATCGTAGGTGTGAGATTAATGTGAGGTGAGAGCATAGTTTTATCAGAGTGGATGAATTTAGCATTGATGATGTACTCGTCTAAATGGATTACCACTAATCTTGCACCATTAATTAATCTCTGATTATTATTAAGATTTTTATCTAACATAATAATAGAATTTTTCTTTATAAGCAATTTATGAGATGGTTAGCAGGATGATATTCAAAATGGCTCTAGCAATTTGGATGAAGACTGGAGATTTTCTCGGCGTTGTAAATGAATAAAATTTTCTCGGGTAACTAGCCGAGTTAGTCCATCGTTTGACCACGACGTTTCGGCGGTCACAATCTCTGCCGCCATTGTCAAGTGACTGCTGCCGGTAGGTTATTGAGGTGCTTATATATCACGCGAAGTCCGCGCTACGTCATCCTTTTTCCGGTCGGCCAATGGCTAGTGACGGGAAACGTTGGCCACTAGCGGGAAGCGTTCCTATTGGCGGAAGCCATTAGCTGCTGGTGGGTTTCCGCTGATTGCTGGCGCGCAAGAGAGGTGCGTGTTTCCCAGTTGTCCTGCTGCACTCTCATTTTCTGGATTGCTGGGCTCCAGGCTTTACTTAACTGAAATCCAGTATCTCTGTTAACGAGGTCCTTCGAGATACGAATTTCGATAGCTTCCGAGAAAACACTGTCCCAATAACCTCTCGTACGCGCAAGAATTCTTGTTGCTTTGAAATTAAAGCCATGTCCCGTGTCAATACTGTGTTCAGCAACCGCTGACTTGTCGATCTGGCCCAGGCGGACGTTGCGCGCATGTTCGGCACACCTTTGGTCAATACATCGTGTTGTTTGTCCGATGTAAGCCTTTCCGCATTCGCAAGGAATGCGATATACGCCAGGTGTTCGTAAGGCTATAAGGTTCCAAGAGAGATTCCCACAAGGGAAATCATTAGCGGCGTTGAGCAAGCCATCAGGGGTCTTCCATCCGACGCTGCTGAGGAAATTAGGAGGGAAGCTTGTAGGATATTATGCAGGGCTAAACCTCCGAAGGCAAATATTTCAACATCTGAACGCAAGGCTCTTCGAACGCTACGAGAGGATATGGACATCATTATCCTCCCTGCAGACAAAGGAAATTCGACCGTCATCCTTAACTCGGATGAATACAGGCAGAAGTTGTCGCAGATGTTAAATGACGACGCCTATAGGAGACTTACTAAGGATCCTACCGCGGTATTGGCGAGGAAAACTGTAATGCTATTGAAAGAATCAGGAATAGACGCCGAAACAAGCAAGCGCCTCCAGCCACGAGCACCGGTTCCACCTAGATTGTATGGGCTGCCAAAGATGCATAAGGATGGTACTCCTTTACGCCCGATAGTGAGTGCTATAAGCTCACCTACTTACCAACTGGCAAAATATCTAACAAGTAGACTATCACCACTCGTGGGAAAAAGTCCCCACCATGTGAGGAACTCTGCTGAGTTCATAAACGTGTTGAAAGATCTTCGACTGGGGGCAGACGACATCATGGTCAGCTTCAATGTCGTGTCACTTTTTACGAATGTGCCACTAGCGGACACATTAGCGTTGCTGGCGAAACACTTTTCTCCCAAGGAAGTGGAACTGTTCCGTCATGTGATCCAGTCAACCTACTTTCAATTCGATGAGGAATATTACGAGCAGGTTGATGGGGTTGCTATGGGCTCGCCGTTGTCCCCAGCAATTGCCGATTTTTATATGGAACATTTCGAAGAACATGCTCTAGCAAGTGCCCCAAAACAGCCAACCTGTTTCTTTCGTTATGTTGACGACACGTTTATAGTATGGCCGCATGGTATCAATAGTCTACAAGAATTTTTACAACATCTTAATGGGATCAACGGAAACATTAAATTTACAATGGAGATGGAGAGGAATGGCCGCCTTCCATTTTTGGATATTTTGATCGAAAAGAGAGCTGATGGCACTGTAAGTCATTCTGTGTACAGGAAACCAACACATACTGATCTATATCTCAACGCGCGCAGCCACCACCACCCGGCCCAACGCAGATCAGTACTGGAAACCTTGGTGCACAGGGCGCGAACTCTATGTGACAAGGATAGTTTGCAGGCGGAAATGTGTCATTTACGGGAAACTTTCCGCAAGAACGGTTTCAACGAGGCGTTAATAAACTCGGTTTGCACACGAGCAGGAAGGAGGAAAATACGACAGCAGGAAGACCCGAGCCGCTTCGCCTTCCTTCCTTATGTCGGAACGACTACCGCTAAGATTGGCAGAATTTTAAGTAAATGTGGCATTAAAACCATTTTCCGACCAACGGCCAAAATTAGGAATATACTGCGGTCACCCAAGGACGATATAGCCTTACGAACACCTGGCGTATATCGCATTCCTTGCGAATGTGGAAAGGCTTACATCGGACAAACAACACGATGTATTGACCAAAGGTGCGCCGAACATGCGCGCAACGTCCGCCTGGGCCAGATCGACAAGTCAGCGGTTGCTGAACACAGTATTGACACGGGACATGGCTTTAATTTCAAAGCAACAAGAATTCTTGCGCGTACGAGAGGTTATTGGGACAGTGTTTTCTCGGAAGCTATCGAAATTCGTATCTCGAAGGACCTCGTTAACAGAGATACTGGATTTCAGTTAAGTAAAGCCTGGAGCCCAGCAATCCAGAAAATGAGAGTGCAGCAGGACAACTGGGAAACACGCACCTCTCTTGCGCGCCAGCAATCAGCGGAACCCACCAGCAGCTAATGGCTTCCGCCAATAGGAACGCTTCCCGCTAGTGGCCAACGTTTCCCGTCACTAGCCATTGGCCGACCGGAAAAAGGATGACGTAGCGCGGACTTCGCGTGATATATAAGCACCTCAATAACCTACCGGCAGCAGTCACTTGACAATGGCGGCAGAGATTGTGACCGCCGAAACGTCGTGGTCAAACGATGGACTAACTCGGCTAGTTACCCGAGAAAATTTTATTCATTTACAACGCCGAGAAAATCTCCAGTCTTCATCCAAATTGCTAGAGCCATTTTGAATATCATCCTGCTAACCATCTCATAAATTGCTTATAAAGAAAAATTCTATTATTATGTTAGATAAAAATCTTAATAATAATCAGAGATTAATTAATGGTGCAAGATTAGTGGTAATCCATTTAGACGAGTACATCATCAATGCTAAATTCATCCACTCTGATAAAACTATGCTCTCACCTCACATTAATCTCACACCTACTGATCGAACCATGCCTTTCCAAATGATAAGAAAACAATTCCCAATAAAAGTAACCTTTGTGATGGCCATTAATAAAGCAGAAGGTCAGATGCTTTAAAGCACAAGATCAGATGCTTCAAAGCACAAGATTGTATTAATCAGAACCTGATTTTTTCATTTTTTATAATGACACCTTTCGCATGTTTGTAGGTTCAACTAATATTTATGTTTGTATTAAAGACACATGGTCAAAAAGTAAATCATAACATTTTAATTGCTACGTTATGTAAAGAAGTTTGAAAAAACCAATATCTGTTTTTTAAATATCTACTTTTTAAATGTTTTAAATTAACATGTAGTATTGACTGATAACAAATTTCTACTAAGAGTTCCTTGCTGTAACCAAAGAGAAACTATCAGTAGGCTTTCTGATACCTGAAACATCTACGAGATGGCGTTAAAGCCATTTCCGAGATAACAAATACAAAAATTCTTTGAATTTTGTAAAATCGCGTTTTTGCAGAGAAGTCACCTGTTTAGATAAACTTAAAAAGCAAAATGTTATCTAAATATGAAATTTCATATTTATATATAGTAAACAATGAAATCAAAGGTGCTAAGTAGTGAAAAGGAATTAAATTAGGATAGGGAACTGAGCCACCACTTACCTTTAGATGATGGATGTGGGGCGTAAACACACAGAAAGGACAAAAACACTTTTGATAAAAAATTTTTTGGGACAAGCCCTTTGTCAACAGTAGAACATTATGGGTGGTGGGTTATGTTGGAGACTGTCTCACAGAATGACTGTTGGCCAGGATTAGAGTTCCCTATCCTAATCTTATATATATAAAAATAGACAAGTGTTTTCCTATATTTCACTTTTCAGCTACCACTACCTAGCACAGATCACTGGTCTTTGTGTGTGGAAGTAGCATGGAGTATCCTCTCATGCACAACGTTGGCCAAATGCCGATAGCTGTGGGGATGTGGGAGATATAATGGTTAACAGTTGTCGATGCAGGGCATTTTCGTATTTCAACCAAAGACATGTGTCTCCATATATGTCACACTGCTGCAACAACTACATAGCATAGACCATTGGCCTTTGTGTGTGGTAGTGATATCGTGCCTCCTATCATGTACTATGGTGGTTAGATGTCGGTAGCTGTGGGGGTGTGGGAGGTATGGTGGTTGGAAGTGGTCGACCTGAGGCATTTTCATATTTCAACCAAAAACGTATGTGTCATGAAGTATAGTTATTCAGCCAAAACTATCTATCACAGATCACTGGTGTTTGTGTGTGGTAGTAGCACAGAGTATCGCGTCGATCACAACGTTGGCTGAATTTTGGTAACTGTGGTAGTGTGGGAGATATGGTTGTTGAATTTGGTCGATCGAGGATATTTTCATATTTCGACCAAAGACATGCACTACATAGCGCTGATGACTGGCGTTTGTGTGTGGTAATAGCCCTGAGTCTCCCATTGTGCACTATGGTGGTTAGATGTCGGTAGCTGACAATCAAAATTCTTTATAAATACGAACAAAGTCGTGGGCACCAGCTAGTATATATGTATATGTATATATATATATAGCTTGTTTAAAGATATAAGATTTTGTTTGTATTTTTTTAGTTATCTGAGAGGAGCCACACTGATTAATTAAAAATTAATGTTTCAGCCATCATGTAGTGGCTCTCATAGGATGACTCTCCTATGATAAATACCACCTCAAGATAGCTTGAATATTAGATTTCAATGAGTTTATGTGTCTCACAGAGAACCAAGATAATACAATCAATGACCGTGGAAGTCTACATATGACATGACAACAACAAGCTTTTAGCGACTATCTCTGCCGCCACATAAAGGTTCTCACATTTAAGTCTACACAGTCAAGATTTTGCTTGTTTCTTGAGAGTAGCATCAGTTGAGGTGTAAACAATGAGTGCAATGTTAGTATAATTGAGGCTCCGATGCTCAGACCAGTAGTTTATTTGAGAATGGTGTAAGTTGCGAAAATGTTGTAGATGAAATTTCAAAGCTAGTAAAAGGTATAAAAAAGACAATCATATAATGGGAGAAGGAAATAGTCATCCAAGAAACAGTAATTATGGTGGTGGAGAAAACAGCAAAAATGTCAGTGACGATTGGAAACGTTGTCCATTGGGAACATCGGTAAGCAGACGTGGGATCCATCTTTGACACAGTTTATGAATCCAAGGTGCTGGTGAACAATGGAGAATACACTGCCATTCAAAATGTTCAGCATGCTGGCAATTTCCTGCAGTGTTATGCACTGATTCTCCTTAATGATCCCAGGAACATTTGCAACAGTACTGGATGGTGTGGACCTGCCTTCGTGAAATTCGTCCGTCAGATCCATCTGCCTGGCATCAAAATGCTTAAACCACTTTGCAATACCTGCAAAGAAATCACAAGCTCACCATATACAGGAATGAATTCATGACAAATGTCTGTGCAACTGAGCCATTTAGCCCATAGTAATCTGATCATTGCATGCACCTCCAATTTGGAGTGAACCTCCAGCTGACGCGCCATTGAGGAAAGCTCGCTCTGCACATGCAACATGACAGAATACCATACCAACCTTCCTATTGGATGTGTCAGCAGTTGCTGTAGCTCTGCATTGGCCATGGTCATGACACACAGCATGCTCTCACAGCGAGCAAGAGCAACTTACTTTTTTTTCACCCTTGTACTTAATGGCTCTGCTTTTCTTCAAACCCTTCTTCATCCTTATCTACAATTGTCTGAATATGTTCCCTTCCTCTCAGTTTTTTAGCATATACATAGAAATATCTAAATGTTCATGTAGTGGTCCCCCTTGTAAACACTTCTCTAGCTTCCCTTTTTGCTATTATTAATTCATTTTTTAGTTGTTTCAAGTGTTCTGTTCTGCCTTGCTATTACCTAACTCTCTTTTTATAAGTCTCTTTAGCCTCTCAACCTTCTATTATAGCATATAGCTTTAGTACTTCTCCTTATTTTCTGTTTTGGAATAAACAAATTTCCCCCCCCTCTTATTATCTACTAGAACTGTTCCAAAGTCGATTCTACTATACTTGTACCTTCCTTCCATACACTGAACCTATCTCTGAAATATCTCTTCAGATGTGAATTATATTCCTCTTTATAATTGTACCTTCAATTTTGGCTACTGACTTATTCAAACTTCTAATATCAATCAGAATGGTTTCCTTTAGTTAATTGAGACTAGGGATTGCAATCCAGCAAAGCGGGATCCCGCAATCCCACGGGATCCCGCATCATTAGACAGTCTGGCGGATCCCGCACAAAATTAAGCGGATCCGCAAAATCCGGCAGAAATGTGTGTCAGTCTGTGTTATTCGTTGCCCCACTCAGTCTCTATCGGATGTATTACACTGTTTGCCTGTATCCTTGCAGTTGGCATTTGATACGTGTGAACGAACGTTTTTTTTTTTTTTTTAACCTTCGTCATTCGTAAGTAAATTGAAACACTTTTATGTATTCATTTTCAAATACAAATTTCTGTAATTTGAGTTATGTTGCGCATTTAATAAGATTTTCTAACTATAAATCATTTTTTATATGTCACAAACGTTATCTGAACTATACAGTTACAGCTTTTTATTCACGGTTTCATTATTCCCATTTTCTGTATTTGCAGATAAAGTTATTGTGACAATTTGCTTATTTGCGGCTGAAAATATGATTATTCGTTGATAGGAAACTAATGTTATCGTAATTTTAAAGATCGCATACCTATTTATTTAGCAGCTATCAAAAGGCAATTGTATATTCTTTGACTTGTTTTGGCCACTGCCTGAATGCGTTTCTTTGACGAAAGCCACCTGCTTACATGTGCCGCTCAGACTATCGATTAATACCTCTTCTGCTTGTTATTATTTTGACTAAAGGCAAAAAAGTTATAATGACATATTCACGGGTGTATCGACGAATTGTGTTGTAGGAACACCATACTTCGACAGCTGCCTCCGCCGTCTCCCTCATGTGAGAAATTTCGTGTTTTTACAATGAAATCCGGAGATACAGCCTATTAGGACCTCACTGCAATCATTTGCCGAGAAAGTCTCCTTTCTTACTAAAAAGTAATAATTTCTACTCTAAACACGTTGTTACGCCACATAAGTAAAACTGAAATACTTGACAGTTTAATTGTTTCTTTTAATAACATTGAATCAACTGTAAAATCAATTAAGGAATCAGGAAATATAATAAGAAATCCCACAAATACAATTTTTGTAAAAAAAAAAAAAAAAAAATTAAAATTAAAAAAATAAGGCCAAGTCTTGTGCTTGTGCAGTGACAAAAAGTTATGAGATCTTGTTCTGAGCCAAGTCTACACTTTACAGATTATATTCACTTCACTTTGTGAAATGGAAAGCTTTCTCTCGGTGTTATGGAATGTTTATTTAGAATTAAAAAAAAAAAAAAAACTGTGGTAACTTGGTCACCAAGCAAGCCATGTTTTTAAACCTATGTGATGTATTGTAAGGCACTTAATGACCTAACACTAAATATTTTTCACTTTTTATTATTTATTCAAAAATTGGCTCAGATTAAAACAACAAAAATGTAAAACCTCGAAATGTACTTAAGACATGCTAAAAAGTTTTAATGTCATTTTGTCAATTAAAATATTGTTAACTGTTAATTTTTATCATTTAACATTAAAATTTATTTATTTATTTAATTATTATTTAATTTATTAATGTTTTAAGTAACTATATTTTAAATATATGCATTAAAAAATTGTTTGCGCCAATCCCACACGGATCCTGTGGGATTGAAAACACTGCGGGATTGCAATACTTACTTGAGACCCCATAATGTTTTCATTGGACTTCATTAGATCTATAGCCAATGAGTATGGTCCCCATGTGCTATGCTCTACCACTTATGCAAAGCCCTCTTCCTTTAAAGATGTATTTGTGAAACCTTGTTTCCTTGTGTTATTAATCTTATTTCATTGTATTATTAGTCTTATTTCTTTCCCCCACCTCTATATGTGATTAAGGTTTTAACAAAACTGTTGTAAAGTGTATTTGTGGTTATGTTTGGTTTACTTTCCCTATCCTTCCATATTTTCACTGCCTAACAACATTATCATTATTGCAATTATTGTTATATCTCACACAGCAATATTTGAAAACTTAGAAGTATTACTCCCTTCCATTAATAGATTTAAGATTTGAATAAGTATGTTATAGAACAAAATATTGTAGTGCAATGCAGTGCATTCAGAAGTAAATAGTGATAGTTTTATAGAGGTGAAAATTTATAGATTACCCAGAAGAAGAAAATGTTTGTAATAAAGTGTAAATTCTCATTAATCAAGTAAAACCAGAATTATTTTTTCTTGATTTTAATGCAAGTTGTGATGTGATGTGAGCAAACACATTATCTCCCAGGAATACTTAAATAAATTTTTGTTATTCTAAATTACCCCACTATAGTAATGAAATATAGGAAAATGCATTTGGTTTATTGGTCCTTTAGAATCATATATAGCACAAGATTTGATAATGATGAGAGGTAAAATTCTTCTAGGCAGTGATGATGGGTCACTAAAACCCACATTTAGTGTAATATTTTGGCACAGTATTCTACCCTGCGTTTTTTCACATCATACTTCTCTGTCCAGCGCTACCATCTTGGACTTCTTTCATATCATAATCCAAATTCTTCACCATATGTCTAGTAATAGTAATTTCATGTGGTGGTAGTAATTTGGTGATAGGATTCTCACTGGCTGTTTTGCCTCTATCATAGCTAATCAACCCAACCCAACAGGATATAGGGGACCAAGCAGGTCCGGTGCTAGGAATTTTGGGCCCAGGGTAAAATGGGCGACCTTTTTTTATTTTTAGCTCTACAGACTGGCCGGGCGACAATGGGCGGATTCTTGGCTCCATGACCTGGGGGCCCATACAGCTGGTGATCGGGACCCCCATCAGCCGGCGGGCCCGGGTACTTTTGATCCCCCCCCCCCCCCCCCCCCCCCCCCCCACCTAACACCGGCCCTGGGACCAAGAGTTTAACATAGAATTTTACCATGGAAGCATGCACATTAAGCAGCAACCTTTTTCAGAGGTAAAGATCAGTTTAATGGCCTTTTAAAACACCAGCCAAGACTGGGATTTGAAACAGGAACCTTTCAATCTCCAGTTAGATACCTTAACCAAAGAGCAACCAATCCACTCACTCATCTATAGTCATGAATAAGGTTTGTCTTTTTGTAACAATGAAAGGAAAGAAATGCTGCAAGGCAATAATTATATGGAAAGGACACAAGGTAACGCTCAATGGCACTGAGGCCCTGGGCATGAGGGATGTTGGTGTAGAATGACGATACGACAATAGTGAACAGGAAGCAATCTGTTGGTAGGGGTGTAGGGACCGTTGACAGACACTCTAAAAAGTGGGGGGTGTCTCTGACTTAAGATGGAAGGGCCTGGATGAAAGGTTCTAGGAGCTGGTCAACGAATGCAGAAATGTGTTCTATGGGAGATCCAAAGGCAGCAACTATAGGACGTCCAGGATTACACACCTTATGTATCTTGGGCAGAAGATACAGGGTGGGGGGTCTGGAGGGTCTTAGGAGTCAGAAGGTAAATGGAATGGTGTGAAAGATCCTGTAAGGGACCTTGGAGACAGAGGAAAGAGTGGATTTCTGTGCAGATTGAATTAGTGGGGTCAATGGTATGAGGTAAGTAAGTGGAAATGCAGGCGATGAATGAACTTTCAAAACATAAAAACATCATAATCCTCCCAGCTGACAAGGGCTCAACCACTGTGGTCATGGACCGAAGCAACAATATAGCTGAAGCCTTAAGGCAGCTCTCTGACACCTCCACTGACCCCACTAATTCAACCTGCAGAAATCCGCTCATTTAAAAAACATACAACAGTGTAAATAAAATTACTACAGATGTATTTAAATAGCAGGATACCATATTGTACCTTACCTTGGAATATTATTTAAATTGATTCTGGAATCTTTCTGCTTATCCATAGGACCAAAAATGTGCACAGTAGTACCAGTTCATAAAGGAAGGGTCACAAAGAGGGTTGAAAATTATAGGCCGAATGTTTGACATTCATAGTTGGTAAATTAATGGTGATATTGATATGCATCCACATCAGAAATGTCTGTGAGGGGAGAAACTGGTTAACAAATCAACATGTCTTTAGGCTAGGATATTCATGTGTTTAAGTGTTGTGAGTGTGAATGTCGTGTCCATCCTGTGGTGTCCATACTTAGAAGCTACAATATATACTGGATGAACTGATTCACTGGAAATTATGATAATCAGATTGAGCTGGCTGTATGGCTTTAGTTGCCGAATACCATTAAAAAAAAGTTTGTGAATCTCATTTGGTGGTATACATGCAAGATATTTCAGATGAAATGTTCAAAGGAGACAAAGTTTGTAGTATCATTTGATACAGCGAGCCATAACATGGTGATAAATAAGGTAATATAAGTGACAACGGGTAAGGTAAATGACTCATCACTCACCAAAGTTGAAGGCAAGTGAAACACATATGAGACAAACAGAAGCATATAGAATATTTCAGTTTTATACCTTATTCATGTGCTAGGGACTGAGTCATATGGTTTGGGAGGTGTGCTGATGCCAATGTTTATCACATGACTGGCTATTTTTTGTTTGTCTCATATGTGTTTAACTCTTTGCAGTATTCAACTTTGATGGGTAATGAGTCATTTTCCCTATTCTTTGTTAGTTATTTTGCCCAAAAGATGTTATCTTTTTCATTAATACCATTACTTTTAAGTATGGTAGAAACCATTACAGTGGAAGAAAAAATAACTTGCTGGGTAAGGAAATACTCAAAAGATAGAAAGCAAAGCATTAGACCAGGAAAGGCAGTATCAAAAGCAGTGGAGGTGAATATGAAAGTGCCACACTTGGGAAGAAAGTATATTTATCCCTGGAAGATGAAAGTAGAAAGTGTATGAAAGAAAAGTATTTTCAAATTTAGGTATTTATTGCCTTAACAGGAGTTGGTGGACAGCTGGATTTGTCTGTGGAAATTACCACAGAACCAAATCAGTACCTGATAAAGCAGCTGGACTGAGATTTATTGGTAGACAGAAGGAAGGCAAAGAGAGTGTATGATGGTGATGAAGCTTGGAAAGATTAGGAGTAGTGCAGGACCACAAGTCAGCACATATTTTTTCGTTACCTACAAACTTTTGCCTTCTTTGTGGTTAGGACAAATAATTATAACCAAAAATAAAGTATGATACTTCATTATAAAGTATTATTGGCAACCCTATAGGTATAGGGCTGTGTATTGGGACCATTGCTGTCGAATGAGTGATTGTATTAATGATATAATGGTGCAGTGGTGGATCCAGGGTTTCGTTTGGGGGGGGGGGCACTTGAGTCGGACAGGGCAGGGCTAGGCTTTATAGTCATGCCACCATTAAAAGTTCAGTAGAGAAAAGAAAGTATCCAAAATTACCATGTCCAGTGTGGATCCAAATACTTTTGGGGGGATTGAGCCACCTAGCCCCCCTCCTCCCAGATCTGCCACTGTAATGGTGTACAACACATTCAAAATGGGAGAAGACTGAACAGTTGCAGGGTGACCTGGACAGGATATCTAACTAGGAAGGTCAACATCAAATGAAGATAAAAGCCAAGAAGAGCTTATTAATACACATATATAAAACTAAATGTCCTCTATGATTTTTGGATAGGGAAGGAATCGCTAATTAAAGTTCTTAACTGTAAATATCTTTGGTTATAAACTCAACTGGGTGAGACACATTAGGCTGGTGGCAGGTCAGGTTTCAATATCCTTCATTTACTGGAGAGGATGATGAGGGGATGCACCAGAGAAATAAAGAAACTGGGTTTCAAAACTTTGGTTACACCATTGCTTGAACCATATTTTGGGTATCAAGTACAGGAGTTGGTGGACAGCTGTCGATGAAAATTACCACATAACAAAATCAGTAACTGGTATGATAAAGGAGCTGGATTGAGATTCACTGGAAGATAGGAGGAATGTGAAGAGAGTGTTGGGAGTGTAGGAAGCATATGTTGGTGATGAGACTTGCAAAGATTTTGGTGGAAGCATTAAGAGTAGTGAAGGAAGGAAAAATAGCTATGACTACAAGTCGGCACTTGATTTCCAGTATAAGCGAGTGGAAAAATTTTCATTTGTATGTCAAGGAATAAGAGACTGGAAAAGATTAGCAACATAAATGATGAATAATTTACTAGAAATAATGAAAGAATTAAAAGTTTTAAAGAGCAAAAGTATCTAGGGAGGGAGAGACAAAAAGGGAATTTACACACAATGGATTTAACATAGTAAAAATAAAAAATGAGACGTAGAAAGGAGTAAATATGTGATTAAGGCATTAGCCACTGGATGTACTAGATCAATGTTAAATACTAATTTGTAACTGTTTAAGGACAGTAAAAATATTTTTGTTTCTAGCCAAATAAAAAGTGATCAGTTTGTTGAATGGTTCAATTTTCTTTCCAGAACTCCAAAACATTCAAGGAACTATGTGCTGAAATACAAGGTGAAAACTCAGTAATTGAGATTGAAGATGAAACATTAGTTGAAGGTGAAGGTTTTGATGATTACTCCAAGTATCCACTAGATGTTCTGCAAAGTAAGGATGCAGATAGCTTGCCAGAAGATGTAGATAAATTGCACAGAGAGGTAAGATGTCTGAAAAATTATGGAACATTTATTAAATTTAGAAAATGCAAACAAACACATGCTCCCGCAGCAAATTCCCTACTTTCTTACTTCTGAATTTCACAAACTTTTATGTTAAATTATTTTGTAGATACATGTAAATTGTTCAGAATTTTCCTGAGATATTTATTCTGGTCCCAACTCACTTACACGTGAAAGAATATTCTACAACTTCCTCATGTATGAGATCAAGGGCTAATTTATGATTACAGACATCTCTTCTCTTACTCATACTATTAATTATTTTACTAATATACATCCAGGTCTCCTACCCCCCATTATACACACCCTTAACTTACCTTCTGCCTTTGAACAATTCCATTCCAGTTACTGTGTTCTATGGTAATTTTAACAAACAAAAAGATATTTACTCTTTATGTCTTCAGCAAGAAATTCCACCTCCCCTTCCTTCAAAATGATACAGAGCCTCCACCCACCCGTAAGGAGAAGACGTACCGGTATACCGGGGTTATGATAAACAGTTAGTCACCTTAACTCCAACTGTGTTACTCATGTGCCATTGAATAATCCATTGTTCTAAATTCATTCGCCCGCTACCTAACTTGATTAAACCCCATATTAGGAAAGTTAAGGTTCACATAGTAATAAAAGTCACTGCTGCTTAGTTAAAGTTCAAAGTTTCACTATATTCTCAATAAAAATGGTACTAGTCTGAACAATCGATGGGGTATCGGAAAATCTTCACCAAGTTCATTGACTGCAAGTTATGAAAAGTAATCAGACCAGACCAAACCCCATTATAAAAACTGAAAGTCACATTGAAACAATTTTAAACTATTCAGCTGCTCTACAAAATTTTAAGATGGCTACCCCTGCCCTTGCATCACCACATGGCACTCCAACTGTTTTGCGCCAAGCATGGCACAAACCAACAACCTTCTTGCTCCAGTGGTAACCAGCAAAAGACACCATAAAGTCCCTGTCAGTCATATAAATAGCTTAGCCTATTACTTCCACTTCCAAATGCCAAATAGCCTCCCCGAGTGTGAAAATTATGTATTCTTGCGCCTTTATATCGCAATAATTTCCTCAATTTTGACTCCTACTACTCCTATCATTCCGAAATTTTAACAGTAACTAGGATTTTAAGTAAATGTAAATTTCGATCCTTATGAAAATTTTTGTATCTTCAATATTTTTAAAATGTTTAAAATTAGAATCCCAGACAAAAGTCACAGAATTTTATGAATATCTTCATTAAAAATGCTCTGATAAATTGATTTTTTTTTTTTTTTTTGTTACTTTACACTCTGTCTCAGAATTAACAGTTTGTGTGTATATCAACTCTCTAAGGTTAGTTTTCTTCATCAGAGTGATAGGTTCCCATATTCTCAGACTATACAGATTATCTTTTCATGTTTCAGGTACATCTATCTTCAGAGGATTTCAGAAATGTTTTTAAGATGTCATACGCTGATTTCACAGCACTGCCAAAATGGAAGCAAGAAAACTTAAAGAAAGCCAATGGTCTCTTTTAAAAACATTTGTTAAGCAAATATTGACTGTAAATTGTAACTTTACTATAATTACATTAATTCTATTTGTACAGCAGCTAAACAAAAAACTCGAATTAATACAGAAGAGTCTGAACAGGTGCCATTACTTAATAAATAAGTGTATTATTTTGTGAAGTTTGGTGCACTATATAACTGCCATTTTGTAAATAAATACTCAAAACATAATACTGTTTTCTCTTAAATTTTATCTTAGTGGGTCAGTAACTAAAAGTAATTCTGAACTGTCCAACAACTTTTTTTTTACAGTATGTGTACAAATCCGAAACCCTTGCCATCTATCTTCCTCTAGTCATGCTCAAGGTTTATAACCAAAATACTGTAAAGTGTATTTCTATTTGTGTGTTTGTTATCAGCCTTCTGCCTTCATATGTGGTTTGTCACGGGTTTATTTTCCGTATCTGTCATTATTTTTTATTGCTTTACAGAATTTAGAGAATTGTTAAGTAATTTGTTTTTGTAATATATTTGTCTCAGTACTACATAGTGTTAATATTGTTTCATTCCCACCATGGTTTCTGTATTTCCAAAGTATAATGCTATTTGTCAATAATAACATGAACACTCTTGTTCACTAAGAAAATCAATACCGGTACTTAATTTAATGTTCTACATCATGACATAACTTCATCCATATTATGTATTGCTTGCATCTAACATGATTTAACATGTTATTAGTTGCCAAAGATGAAGATGGGATGGCAGTGGCACACAAAATTTTATGAGAATTTTTGCATTGTTGCACTGTTTTCATCTTTGATAAATGTTGGGGTTATTTCCTCCATCCTTTATCTATTCATAAAGCCTAAAAAAAATCTTCTTATTAATGACATAATAACTGGTAAAGGAGACCTAATATTCAACATGGAAGTGTCTTAGTGTACTTTATAATTTTACAGCTATTCACATTTATCAGTTTCAATGTATAAAAACCCTCAAGCTACACAGATATTATTTCAGGCATTGCCAAACTCATGCACATGAAATTTGAATGTTCACATGTGTGAATGCTATCTACCCAGCCACATGAATGGTTTGTCTTTGACAGTTAAGTTGAACTTAGATGTGGAAGGAGGTGATAGAAAAGTTATGTATGAAAAAAGAAATGAAAAATTCAATACAATTCTATGGAATCATATTTTGACATTCAAGAAAAAACAAATAAACTTTGTTTTCATATTACAAAAATGATTAGTGTAGACAGTAAGGAAAAAACCCTAAAAAGGGCTCATTATAAGGATCTATTCAAAAAATTAACCATTATGACCATTCTGTACTGTTATATCTTCAATTTCATCATGTGTATAAAAAAAACTTACAAGAATTTACTGCAAATAGTTCCTGCCATACACATTTCAGATCAATGATATCCACACAGAAAGGAAATTAAACAGTAAAAGTGTGAATAGTCTCTTCAACCACTTAGTTAAATTAAACAGCAAACTCCCACAAGAAATATAAAAAGGGGGGGGGAATAAAAGCCCTATTTAAGAAAAAATATTAAATATTTAAATATAGAATAATATTTAAATTAAAACAAATTATAAATTTAAAAATCCTTTTTTGATAAATCAGCATTTGTAGACAGAGAATAGTAAATCTGTACAAATATATAGTAGACTAGCATTTGCCCGCTGCTTTGCACGTGTGTCTTTTGGTATATGTAGAAACTGGTAGTTGTATCATTATCTTGGCGCCACAATCTGATGATGGATTCTTATAGAACTTGACGAAACAAATCAAAAGTAAAGAATAAAAATTTTTGATATCTTCCTTGGTTCTCAAGATATTGACTGAAATATTACGTAGTTGGGCTGATATGCTACCTGGACCAGAATGGTGGTAGTTGGAAGTGCCATTGCTTTATAATTTGCCATACCTGTTCTTGAATACATAATTATCTATAAAAAGGGTGTATAAAAGCAAAACAAAACATACCCTAGACTTGATACTATGAATGTATTAATATGCACATGACAGAAACTTTAATTTTGGAATAGGAAACATTAACTAAGTTTGTGGTTAGTTTGAAATGCAGCCTGGATCAGAATGACACCTGAAATGTTTTGCTAATGTATAAGGCACAGTGGATTTAGTATTATAATTTACGCAGTGTAGCATAAAGTTTTAGAATATCTAGTTACTTTTTAACTTTATTGGTTTCATGTTGCTGCCGTAAAAAACTCAATAGCACATAATTGATTCCAACTCTAAGGTGATAAAAGCTACAACATTAAAAAATTAGGGGTATGATGGTTATTTAATAAAAAGAACAGTTTATTCTACTGGCTGTCATTTGAACAACAGCCAAAATTTTTACACATGTTCCTTGTGCAATAATATTACGGAATATTTGCACATAAGAAATATGTACTGTTACCTGTTAATGTATATTGTAGGCACCTTTCTTCGAGAAAACTGATTTCCGCATCCATATCACACATTAGCATTTTTCATTAATTACTGTACGGCATTCAGCGACAATTTAATAACTTGTCGTACCAGAGACAAAGTTTGTAACTGTCAAAGATGTCAATAATTACGGTGACTGTGCTTACAGTAAATTATATGTCAATGATGCTTGATACATTTGAGTCACATATTCCATTAATTTTAATGTTTTTAATTTTGGATAACAGATTAGATAAATAGCCGAAGTCAAGAAATGAATCATGATCCTAAAAAAAGAGAGTGTCATTTTACTGTCAGTTTTCTTGAAAGAAGTGAACATCTCAACTATAGTGTGATCCATATTTCATAATTACCGATCTAGAAATGTATTCAAATATTTCCGCCTCATTCGGTACATATAAGTTGTTAGCTATTTCCGCAGATTTTTGTTTGTACCATTAGCTCTAAAAATTTGAAAACACCATCCAAATTACTGTGGTAGTTTTTGCATAGATCCTGTTCAAATAGAGACACACACAGCTTGCTTGCAGATATATAATAGTATAGGTACATCGGGATAGGAAAAAAATCACCACTTACCACAGTTGATGACGGAAGAGCACTGAAGACATGCACATATCTTAACCATTGTAATTTTTATCAGACTTCAAAAAAAGAGAAGGTTATCAATTCGTCTTTTTTTTTTTGTCTGCATGTTCAGCGATTATTGAAATTTTTACATTAATCAGTTACTTTTGGAGTCGGTGCTGGCGAAAGCAAGAAAACAAAAAATAAAAGCAATAAGGAATGACAATAGTACATTAGAAATCATATTACTATGCTAGTAACATGTTTCAACAAAACATAAAGATGATTCGCCGATATTATACTGACTGTAAAGCATTTACCACATGATGCAGCCTACTAAACGAGAATGTAGCGCCATAGATAACCTCAACGACCAATGGGGCAAGCCACATTTTAAAATACTGTCTAATTTGTTCCCCTAAACTGTCTCCCTAAATACAATATCTACCTCACTACATGCTGTAAAATATTCGGAATTTTCAATCGTTCTCCCCGTGACGCATCAAACAGAAAATAAAGTTCAGTAATTTCTTCCTCGTGATGTGACAGCTGGCACTGACTGCAAAAGTAACTGATTAATGTATAGATTTCAATAATAGTAATGTAAAATAATATCCACTTGGATTTATTTTCTTCTAAGCTATGTATAAAGTTATTTTAAAAATTTTAATGTGTTTTTTTAAGGTGGTTTTTATTTTTTTGAAACAATTATTTTCATGTCATCAGCAGTAGAATGCAGTAGCCAACTAATGGATGTTGGTAACCAACTGGTGTGCTCAGAGATTGTTGGCCGGTGACATGAGGTGGAGGTAAAATCAAAATTGAGGAGTACAGAGTGGTGGTGATAGGTTGAAGAGGCTTACAAAAACATTTCATAGATTCGCAGAGGGAATCGGTAGCAAATACTGGGCAATAATTTTATTTATATAAATAAAAATATTATACCTTTTAATAAGCCAATCATATATATGTATATATATCTGGTGCCTAATAATTTCAATGAAATTTCATACAGGGAGTCCAGAAAAGGACTCCCTGGTTTCAAAATTAAATATCTCGAAAACAAAGATCGATAGAGGAATGCAGTAAACGGTATGTTTATTGTGACAGCTGTAAGAAGTGTATACAGCAGTGTGAAATAATAGTTACAAAAGCTGCTAACAGATGGCGCTGTACGCTGTACAGCTCATATCAGCATACATAAGTGAAATAATCGTATGAAAACAATCTTTGCAAACAATCACATCACAATGTTTTCAAAATGTTCACCATTGGCACTACCCTGAGCTTCGGATCACTATTTAGGCATTACGTATGGCGATTACAGCGCCATCTGTTAGCAGCTTTTGTAACTATTATTTCAAACTGATGTATACCCTTCTTACAGCTGTCACGATAAACATACCGTTTACTGCATTCCTCTATCGATCTTTGTTTTCGAGATATTTAATTTTGAAATCAGGGAGTCCTTTTCTGGACACCCTGTATTTAGATAATGCATTTCATTTATCTAAATAAGTGTCTTCCCTAAAAAACTGTTATTTTACAAAACATGAGAAATTCCTGCATTTGGTATCTCGGGAATGACTCTAACACCATCTCTTAGAAGGTTCAGGTGCCAGAAAGGCTATGGATGTTAAATTTATCTTTGATTAGAGCAAAGAACTCTAATATCTTTAAATGAACAATTCCTGTATATTTAGCTGACCTGCGTGAATAGTATCATGGTCAGTCACCGAATGGTAAGATGATAATGTGAAAATAAGTAAATGCAAGAATATTGCTTAATGAAAGGTATTTTATTACTTTTATTGTAAGAAGTCATATCATTAAATACTACATACTTAATTATAGGGAAAAGAAAGGGAAAATACACCCAACACTCACCAAAGTTGAAGTGAGGAGGGCAGCAGCAAAACAAAAAACAAAAAAAAGACACATAACAAAGAAAAAACAATATTTCGACATGAGTCTTAATCATGTGAGGTGAGACATATGGCAGGGGGGAAGATGTGGTCACATCCCAGCCCGCCACATGAATGAAGCACAAGTAGAAAACGCGCGGTGGTGGTAGAATTGTCTCAAATACAGGAGCTGGAGGAGGGAGTTAGAGGAGGCTGCTAGATTTGTCTCTGGAAATTATCGCAGAACACAATCAATAACGAATATAATTAAAGAGCTGGAATGGGATTAAGTGGAAGACGGAGAGTGGAGAGAGTCATGGGAGTGTACAAGGCATAAATTTGTGATGAGGTGTGGAAAGATATTGGTGGAAGAATTAAGAGTGGAAGGGTAAAGATGACCTTGGCCACAAGCTGACACTCAATTTCAGCCACAATGGTGTAGGAAGATTTTGTCTCATATATAATGGGGCTAGAGACTGGAATAAGTTAGCAAGAGAAATGATGAATAATTTGTCCAAAATGTTGAAAGAATTCAAAGTTGAAATTTGTAGAGGGTAAAAGCATGTGGGTACAGGAAAGGTGAAACATGGGTGTATAGGAAAATTGTACGTGTAGTGTGCACTCCAACACAGGTAAATGATATTAAATTAAACCTAACAATGTAAAATGGCTCACCTGATGCACTAAAAGGCAAAGGCTCTGCATTATTTCAAATACGAAACAAACTGAACCACCACATGAAACATGTCCATTAATGCGTCCATAAAATTGTTTCTCTCAGTGTTTGTGTACTAATTTTATTTCATTGCCATGAGTCTTGCTAGTTTGTAAAATTCCTTCATCCACCACCTGAGGCGGGGGAGTTTTAGGAACAAGGAACAGGACCTTTCTAAGGAACCATATTGGCATTTGCTTGGAGTGATATTGTAAAACAAAGTAAAACCTTAATATAGATGGTCGGATGAGGATTTGAACCTGAATCCTACCTAATCCTACTCACCAAGCTCATGGGGGAATGGTCCTCATGTTATTGGAAGGAACAGTTAAAGGTAAAAACTGCAGAAGACAACAAAGATTAAAATGTATGAAACACTTGACTGGAGACGTAGATTGTAAAGATAATATTGTGATGAAGAAGTTAACCACAGGAAGAGATTGAGGATTGTGTCAAATAAGTCGAGTAACTGATGACAGAAAAAAATTAAAATGTTTATTCTGCATCTATGATCGACTGAATAAAACAACAATGTGATCTGTCACTTCTGTTAACCTTTGCCGCACATCTCCTTCCTTGTAGCTGCCATTTTAGTCTGACTTGTGGGTTTAAATATCTGAACTGTGTTGTCAACCCTACGAGACTGAAAAATAGCAATTTACCCAGAAGAAGCAAGATAAAACAGTAAAATGGCTATTTCAAAATATGATATTTACTGTCTGTACATTTTTCATTGAATTAAAACAAGTGAAGAAAATACATATATATTGTTATCAACATTACAATTTATTAGGTCTTATTAGTGACATATCTATTATTTAAGAAATTAGCTGGCACCAACAACTTTGTTCATGTTTGTAAAGAATTATGATTAATATCTACTGACATGCATCCACAACAGTGCATGATGGAAGACTTGAGGCTATTACCTCCCATAAACACCAGTGTTCTGCACCATGTATTTATGGCTGCAAAGTGATATATATGGACATACAAGTATGGTCGAAATATGTAACAAACACAGTATATGATGGAGAAATGAGACTACTACCACACACAAACACCAGTGGCCTGCAATAGGTAGTTGCGGCTGGAAAGTGAAGTATAGGGACAAACGTCTTTCATTGAAATTTGAAAATCCCCTTCATCGACCCCTTTCAACCACCATATCTCCCATGCCCCAAAATGAAATCACTACAGTGCATGATAGAAGACTCCAGGCTACTACCACACACAAATGCCAGTGGTCTGTGCTTGGTAGTTCTGGCTCCAAGGTGAAAGATGGGGACATACACCTCTTTGATAGAAATAGGAAAAAGCCCTTGGTCAACCACTTTCAACCATCATACCTCCCTCACCCTTATCGTTACCAATTTTTCGTATGTGTAGGCCCTATGATGTCAATAGATTAAAAGAATGATAAATAACAGTAAAAAGGAGAGGTGCATCATTTTTTAACAAAGTGACCAATGAATGATTACCTCCAAGCATAAAATTGGCACCATCAGAGGCAAAGCCAAACATCTTTGATTTGTGTGAATGTGGTATGCCTTTCTCAATAAAATACTTGACGATTTTGCTATGGAATGATGTTACTGTACCATCCAAGATTGGTATTAAAGTCAAAAGTCTGTCTTCAACATGGAAATTTGAGTTTACTATCCTTCCGATAAATGCCAAATGTTTGATTGCGTACTTATCCACGCTTTCATCAACAATTAATTAAAAGTAATCGTTTTATAATATCTACTAAATTTTCATCTCGTGTGTTCTGTTACATTATTTTACAGTAATCGCTAGCAAGAAGATTATCTGAAGGCCTTCTCACACTGCACCAAGCTGGACCAGCTGCCAGAAGATGGCTTGAATCTATAGATATAGTTATTTGATTGTACATGTCTTTTATTGTAAATGCCTTTTGTTGTATTTGGCATATGATAATAATAATAATACAGTAATCGCTCTATCTTTTGGCGACTCATTAATAATTCTTCCGCAATTTTTAAATCTGGTCTCACTGCGCAAATTAATTTATTCAAATGGGATACAATATTAAAAGAAAGGTCAGCATTAAAGGAAGCCCGTGGTGGTTTCTGGATTTTGGTTGTTTTTTTTTTTGGGGGGGGAGGGCTTAAGCAGATTTTGGTTTGGTGGGGAGGGTCTTGAGTTGGGTAAGGGTTAGGTTTTATAGTCATGCCATCCTTAAATGATCAGTAGAGCTAAAAAAAGTTCTGCAATTCTAAAAAATTCCAATGTCGGCAGTGGACCTTAAATACTTTTGGGGGAGGGGACTTCAGCCCCCCTCCCCCCTTGATTCGCCACTGAAGCAAGCCATTGTTACTTCACCTACTTTGACTATTACTTTTGGATCTTTTGGAAGTTGAGGATAGCATGGATGGTAATTTTTTTGTAACTTCATACAATTGTTAATGTGTCTTGTAGAGGCTTTGTGGAGTAGAAGTTCGCGTATGGCACATTTTCTGTCGTATTTACACGCGGAACAGAAGAAATAGGTCTCAACTTTGGCGCATTTCTTTAACCAGCCACTGACTGTCATCTTTTGACTAAGAATTTATAAACTTCTACTTGTATTTTGCACTTTTCTTCCTAGAAGAAGGTTTTTTTTTCTTCCAGAAGATGAATCACTGCTCATTGTATAAAAGATACTGTTTAGACATTATAATTTAAACGTCACGATTACACGTACCTACATCTCTGCTTGCTTGAAACAAAGAAGTGACTGTGAGATACAGCGCTGCCAGTACAGCCAACTTATATTATACCGCTGTCTCTTTGAAATTATACAGAATGAAACCCGATTATACAAAGGGGTCATCCATTGATTACATACGTGAGTGAAAGTGCTGGGAGCAAAAAAGTAAACAATGTATACATTGATAAATTTTGAATAACAAAAAGGAAATAGATATGCAGGAAGGGTTGCCAACTCAATGAAACAAAGGGCAAACACTTTCAAAAAGATGCTGGAATGTACTTTACTTTTAAGTGCTGATTTTTGTATCCAATTATACAAGGCAATCTGTTATACAAACAGGATACAAGAGGTAACCAAATTATACAAGTTTTGTATCCAATTATACAATCTGGCAGCCCTGGTGAGATAAAGCATCAATGAAGGGGGAATTCCCTCGAATAGCTGCAACCTACACTGCCATCTGATGCCCTGTGCGCTTCCGATATTTTCACTAGCTATCGTTATGTTGTCATCAAATAATATTTACATGTTGTAACAAATGGTGCTAAGTAAAAAAACAGTAAAAATTCAGAATGGAATAGAAAACATGGATGTAATTGAAAATTAATCAAATTACCGTTAAAACAGTAGAGTTTGTGACAGTGCATCAGAATAACAAAATAAATCGATTAATTTGCAATCAGCCTATACGAACCATGGAGGAAAGTATTATTCCTTCCTCCATGATACGAACAATGATTGCGTTTGATAGGCATATAAATAACATGGAGGAAGGAATTATTCCTTCCTCCATGATAAATAAATGTCAGTGACTAGTTGCATCGCTGATTATTAGATCGATATATTTACTAAATTCAGTATCGATTTTAGTGAGCTCCTTCGCCCGCGAGAAGTTAAACATGGTGCAATAGTTATGCTGCATTAAAAAGCGCGCTATGCGAAAATTGCTAGTTTCAATGATACTTTTCAACCGAATGCACAAGTACGAATAATAACAAATCTATAAGTATGGTGGATTGGTTGAAATGCTGTATGGAACATTGGTTATTACGGAGAGTTATGCTCCAGTAAACTGTGTCATATGAATGTCTTTTGTTCGAGCTTCAGATGAATCAAGGATGGAAGAACTCACCACTACACTTCGACTGAGGTTAGAGTATCAATTTTTATTAGTGCCCGTCGCTAATGACCACAATGTTGGCGCGCCCTTAAAACACTGAATAAAAACACTTGCAGTTCTAAGAATTAAGTATAGTTGCCTGGAAATGACCATCATTCTGCTGTTTTGGTGCAGTATCGTTGCTAGCATATAAGGTGTGCCCAAATGAAAAGCAAGCTTTTAGGAGTAAACTCTAGATCGTGATACCGTTACAACCACTGATTCAAGTTTACGTCGCGATACTTGACGTCACTACATGAAGATAAAATGATTGTATCAACGCGTTTGTGATTGAGGCTTTGATTTTCTAGCGGCAATAATAGCGGAGAATTTGGTTAGGTTGAAATTCAGCCTGGACCAGTAAGAAAACAGAACCTTCATGTCACAGCAAAAGGCACGTGAAATGTAGTTATCAGTTATTTAAGCAACTTTCGTAAGCACTATGTCAATTTGTGACGTCATGTATCGCGACGTGACTACTTCCCGACCACTTACCGCCACGCGATGTAAACACTTCCGGATGGAAAGAGTCCTCCATGGAAAGAGTAGTATGACGTCACTACATTGATGAATGTGACGTAGAACCATTTTTCTCAATAAATCATTTAAATCGACGAGTCTACTACCAACGAAAGGAAATCATCGCCCACTGTTTAGAAAATTTCCTGTTCACTCTGCAAGTCGAGAGTCGTTTAGAGTATTGAAACTTCTGTTGACTAACTAGAAACGATAAGTAATTTCTGAAAATAGATGGTCATGTTATTCCAAGCAATGGTGCTGTTAGAAAATAATGCAATTTGGATATCGCGATATAGAATTACGCGGATGGGTTTAATTCCAGAAAATAATTTGATATTCATTCTATCCAGAAAACGGAAGTTCGTAATTTGATTTTTTTGTAACACTTAATGTATAAATTAATTAATGTAAAATCTTGTATTAAATTTTGAAAATCGTAATGACATAAGGTATCGCAATATAGAATTACGTGGATGGACTATATTCTAGATACCAATACCATACGGTACATCTTCAAAACTGCGATTTAAATTTACGATTAATATTTAGTTTCATACAGTCAATAAGATTTTTAGTTAACAAAACTTGGATATTTAATTTCACCCCACCCGAAAAAGACTGTTTTCCGTGGTGCAATCCAGTAATTGACATTTGTTGCTTCGTGGAGACTGAATACGTCACACTCGGAAACATAATGATGTCATATGTACTAGGAGATATTTGTGTTTACAACGCTGTAGTCAGTTAGGCGGTAATTGGTTGTAGCGGTATCGCGATCTAGAGTTTACCCTTGTAGTGCCGTGGTATTCAATCGCAGCGGTTTTATGCGTTTGCGTTTTTTTCCTAGTTATCGCAAGTGTAGTAGATAAGTTTGACATAGTTAAATCATTGCTGTAAAATCGTTTTTGTACAATTAAATGCATTGATGGATTCCTCCAGATCAGCGCGAAGAGATGTTGTCCATTCAGTTTATTCGCGCAGAAGCCGTGCTTCAGAAATTTATTGCAAGCTGTCTCGCACGTTGCACCATATTCCGGTAGTGTCGGTAAACGGTGGAACGCTTTACAACTCGTTGATAGTGTTGCAAATTGAAAATAATAATAAATTTTTAAAAAAAATTATTATTTTTTCAGCTTTGTGAAAAAAAAGAACATGAAAAAAAAAAACGGAACACCCTTTTTTTATATATAAATTATAGTTTTATTTACGGAACTTACATTTTACATGTGTGTTTCAAATCTTACTGAATCATATAATGTCTTACATAATGATTCATAAATGTATCTATATAGGTAACATAATTTTATTCATCCTCTATGTCAGTACCACATTCACTAGTATCGGCGCTACCAACACTAGTTCGGTTTGTGTCGGAATTTTCTGTTTCTTCTTCTGTCTCCTCTAGATCTATAACTTCAGAAATAGTAACATTTTCTTTTACTGGTTGATCTTGTATTGTACGCAAAAGATTTTGAGATTGCAGTTTTAAATTGTGAGCAAAGTACACACTGTGCATAAAGACTGCGCCGATAATTCTGTATTTCGGTCTTTTAAGTTTGAATTTAAATCTATTATCATACAAAATAGGAGCATTATTTGTTTTTCAATCGTTGATTTACGCCAACGGTTGCAAGGAAACGATTCATAATTACTGACAATTTAATGATACAGTAGGCCTATCACTAGCTGAGAGTTTAACAAGTACGGTATACGAATATGAGGAAAGCACAATAAGTAGAAAAAAAAAAGAAGCAAATAAACGTAGATAAATTTAAAATTCCTAATTTTTTGAAAAGATCCGTTGGTCTACAGATAAATTCGCAGGGCAGGCAGCACTAGTTCAAATAGCGAGTAGGTATCAATCCAAACAACTGGGATTCCTTCTAGCGCAACCTAGCCTCTTCGGGAAGGCCCCGTTCGTAAAAGAAATCTTCAGTCAATGTTTCCAATATTTTCTATTCTACTCAACCAGAAAAATATAGTAGAATTAAAAATTAAGATAAGTACTTAGTATAAACTCTAAAACAGTCATATTAAATACCTTACAAATTTGAGATTTAGTAGTTATGAAAAAAAAGTGTCCCAGAAAAAAAAGTTTTTTTTCATAGTTTTTTTCCAAGTCAGAAAAAAACAGTTTTTTTACAACACTACTCATTGACGTCGAGATCATTAGAGGCGAGATTCTATGAGTGGCTGCGTCGAACGCAAGCTCAGCCGCGTACCTCTGTTAACTCGAAAAAAAAAAAAAAAAAAAAAGGGGGGGGGTTTCACCAGAAATACTGTACTCTCTTTGTTTTGTGTTGTTGCTGCCCTCCTCCCTTCAACTTTGGTGAGTGTTGGATGTATTTTACCTGTCCTTCCCATTTTATATTTGAAATAGAAAAACAAGAAAGTATTTTCATTTTGTATTTAAATGCCTTCTTAAATCTATTTTATACATCTCTGTTGCTGACCCATTGTTCTTTGATTTTTTATTAATTTTAATTTTGAAAATCTCCTTTCAATGAAGGGTGTATTTACTGGTACCGTTAACAAAATTTGAATTACAATATAAATATTTGAGTAAATTTCTTTCAAGTTACTTTCTGTCATGTACTGAAGCAGCTGTTTCACATCTTTAATGAAATCAGGGAAATTTGAAATCAATGGTTGTAATCTTATTATATATAAAAATCAATGTTTGTTTGTGGGTTTGTTCGTCTTCTATGCATTCCTATACCATCTATCAGATTGCAATGAAACTTTGGAGATTTTTCGAGTGTGCGTCTGCGAAGGTTCCTGTGAAAAAAAAAATCCAAAATGTCACCCCTATTCCCCATAACACCCCATAATTTAGGCAAAACCACATTTTTTATCCGATTTTAGATAGGAATTTGTACACTCATACTATAAAACAAACATAAAAATACTGCCTACATACAGTTTACGAATATTAATCCCCTGTCCCCCTTCCCACCCCATATTTTTTTTACTCCATAATTTAGGCAATACCACATTTTTTATCCGATTTGGATAAGAATTTGTACACTTATACTTTACAACAAACAGAAAAATACTGCCAACATATGGTTTCCGAATATTCATCCCCTCTCCCCCTTTCCACCCCCATTACGTTTTTACCCCATAATTTAGGCAAACCACATTTTTTATCCGATTTAGATAAGATTTTGTACACTTATACTTTAAAACAAACAGAAAAATACTGCCTACGTTTGGTCTCCGAATATTCATCCCCTCTCCCCCTTTTTACCCCATAATTTAGGCAAACCACATTTTTATGATTTAGATAAGAATTTGTACACTTATACTTTAAAACAAACAGAAAAATACGGCCTACGTTTGGTTTCCGAATATTCATCCCCTCTCCCCATTTCCAACCCCATTACGTTTTTACCAAATAATTTAGGCAATACCACATTATTTATCCGATTTAGATAAGAATTTGTACACTTACACTTTAAAACAAACAGAAAAATACTGCCTACGTATGGTTTGCGAATATTCATCCCCTCTCCCCCTTTCCAACCCCATTACGTTTTTACCCCATAATTTAGGCAAACCACATTTTTTATCCGATTTAGATAAGAATTTGTATACTTACTGTTTAAAACAAACAGAAAAATACTGCCTACGTATGGTTTCCGAATATTCATCCCATCCCCCCCCTTTCCAACCCCATTACATTTTTACCACATAATTTAGGCAAACCACATTTTTTATCCGATTTAGATAAAAATTTGTACACTTATACTTGAAAACAAACAGAAAAAAGTGCTTACGTATGGTTTCCGAATATTCATCCCCTCTCCCCCTTCAATCCCCATTACGTTTTCACCCCATGAATTAGGCAAACCACATTTTTTATCCGATTTAGATAAGAATTTGTACACTTATAGTTTAAAAAAGAGAGAGAAATACTGTACACATTAATTTCACAAAAACCCAATCCCTTTCATCTCTTTCCACCACCTTAATTACCCCCTCTTACCCATAACACCCCATAATTTAAACAAACCCGCAAACCGTTCGTCCGATTACGGCGAAGCTATGGTGAATTGTCGAGGGGATGTCAAAAATGGTTCCTGTCAAAAAAATTAAAAAACCCACCCCTCCTCCCCATAATTTAGACAAAACCACATATTTAATATGATTTCAATGGAAATTTGCACACTTATACTTTGAAACAAACAGAAAAATACTGTCTGCATATGTTTTCCAAAGCGCATCCCCTCTAACCCTTTCCAACTGAAAATGAATGAAACAGCAGTATAAAATTTATATGTAAATATTTTTTCATTTAATCTATGTGCCTACTTAAGTCCAGCAATAGTGAAGCATTGCCGGGTAAGCTAGTTCTTCATATAATTCGTGAGGATAAAAACCATTGTCACACCCACTGGCAGGACTGTGTGTAAATCTTTGAAGTTTTCTAAATATGTTCTTCTGAGATATGTTTTAACTTGCTTAGATCATAGGAAAACCAAAATTTTTAAAGTGTTGGTTTAAAGACACAAATCTTGAATCCACCTTACTATGGAATCCAATAATACCGTAGTGTTTTAAAAAAAATCTATTTCGTACCTGCTTTTGGGAGACTGTATTGCTTGATCTCTGCTTTCATAATCAAATGTTCTTTTTTTTTTGGTTATCATTTTATTTTGAAATTTTCGCTTTTTTCAATAAACTGTTGAGCATCATACAACCATTCTGAACCCAGTTTGTCGATTCTTTGACGCTGTCACAAAATTTATGCAAATGTTCAAGAGCAATGCTTAAATGAACTTGCACAGATTGCAATAATTTTCTTAGGATTAACACGCGATAGTATCTCATGCCATAAGTTTAATGATAATGATTAATTCTGAGATGAGAGTTTCATTCAATGCTGAATCATGATCACTGTGTCTGAGTATTCTTTGAGATTTTTTAAGCATTCAATGCATTCAACATCTTCAAATTGAAATAATACGGCCTTCACAGACTCGATTCTAAGCAATTGTAATAAGGAAGGAAAGGAAAAGTAAACCCATTACTCACTACAAAAAATAGAGCAGGGCCATAACAAACACAAAAATATGAATTTACTCTACCTTAGTCATGTTTGACGTCCTGACATATGACTCACAATTCAATGGAAAAAGAATGGAATGTACTTAAGAAAGAGACAATCAAAGCTTCTAAAGAAACATCAAGCATTAGGTAGGAAGCTAGCTGAAAACTTAAGATCACAGAAGACATTTTAAGTTAATAGATCTTAAGAGAAGGCACAAAAGTGTTCAGGATCAAACACAGATATTTCAGAAATCAAATAAATAAAAAATGTAATAAAGAAGAGAAAAGTGTGAAGAAGTAGATAATAGAATGGTGGTAGATAATAAAAAATGTCCCTTATATGAAGACTGGACAGAATTTTGGATAAGATGAGTAAATATTAAAGGTGCTAATCGGAAAATCTTTTAATGCCAGAGAACAGAGCTAACAGATGGGATGTGGATGATTTGAACAGCTGTGTACTGGATGAAATAATGATGTCAACATCGATGATTAATGAGACCCTGTTTTAGGGAAAGAATTGGTCAGAGCTTTGAAAGATTTGAACTGAAATAAGGTCTAGGAATAAAAACTTTAGTAGAGAGGGAATCAAAAGTTATTCAAACTTAAATGAAAATATTTACAAACAGTACAGTTTCCAATTAATTTTTAATAAAAAGTATTTATCCTCACACTCCCAAAGAAATCACAATTTGACAAATGTGAAAATTATTGCGAAATTAGTCTAATATCACATGTTTCAATATTTATTTTGTGCCAGTAACATACATAATTACACAATTACAATATCGAATTGATACTGGACCAAAACGTGGCCACTTAAAGTTCATTTTCTGAGGCATCATGCAAGACGGCATCCATGCAGGAGGCTGGACACAGTTGACACTAGAACATGTGATAAACAGCCTGATCTTCTCTGCAGACACACTTGATGTTATCGACTTCTGCTTAGCTTCATCATGGTACATTAACCATGGATCTGCCCATTCCTCATCTCAGCCTATTTAGAAACTTCCATATCAGCCATCCCTGGTAATGGGCAGGTGGTAAAATTTTAGATACCATGGGGGAGGGGCATTACCTTTCTACAGTTGTAACTTGGCTTTTTTAGTTGTAATTGTTAGTCCCTTTGATGTTGTTAGGAAACTTTTCACGGAACTTCTGTCTTTGCGTATGCAATTGGTGCGCATGTGACAGATGAGTTACACTTTTTTCCTATCCTTACTCACACTATTTTTCTTCAAACTGGTGGTTCTATTCCTTTGAGACAGTGCAGCTATTTTACTGGAGTGGATTTTAAACAACCTGTTATGATTCTTCAGGTGTCAGTGGGAGCTATGTATCCAGCCTGTTTGGCATGAACTAAATTGTACCACACAGTATACATAATCTCTCATCTCTCATACATTTAGAAATAGTTAAATTACTTGCTGACAGTGATTTTTTTTATACTGCTTTATACATTACTATTTGTGATAATTGAAACACTCAGCAGAAATAGTCAGAATCACTCAAAAATCAAAGGACATGTAGAGCAGTGGAGTCACAATAAGTACCTAAGAGTGCAGAGATGGCAAGCACATAGTCCTGGCAGTGCTCTCTTTGGTGTCATGGGACAGTTCAGTGCTAAGCCACGATCAGTTTGTGCAGAACCAACAAAGGAAGAGGAAATATCCAAGTAAGTGCTCGTATGCCCCATTGATGGCAAAGGGTGCAATATCAGAGTGGGCAGAATATCTATGGGAAATAGGGTTTGTTGTACAGTGACACTGTGGCTTGTACAAGGCATGCTGCATGCAACAGTGATGTACGTGAGTGGTTAGTGGAAAGAAGAAGGTCAGAGATGAGCGGTACTGGCAGTGGCGTAGCTAGCGTGGGTGACACCCGGGGCAGATATCGATGGTGTCACCCCTTAAAAACTTAAATTCAACGTTTTTTAAAATATAATATCTTGTTACTGTAACATATGATATTAATAAAACATAATTAAATAAACATTTATTATTATTCAAAAATAATAGTTTGTTAAAAAATTGTACTATTAACATCATTCAAAAGATACAAAAATAAACTAAAAACAATTGCTTTCACAATCTCTTCTTTCTAGCTTAAACAGATGCAAACTCGTAAATCAAATCTTCAAAATTAACAATTTGAGTTACTTCATGTTCAATAGTCAATATGACAAGATTTTAGGCATGTGTTGCTCAGTGCTGATCGAAAGTGGTTTTAGATTAATTTTAACTTCTGACTTGCCTGCATTGTCACTGCACTGACACAGTTTCTTACTATTGGCGTTCACTCAATCGAAGTTTGTACAAAGGACACGGCTTGTCATCCGAATTGGATTGGTTTATATTTTGATGGTGTTGACTAGTGTTGACTTGCTGGATGTGGAGAAGCGCATAGAGAGAGTTCAAAAAATTCCCTTCCCGTACGACCAAATGTTGTTTTGATGTTATTGTTTGCGTTAAAAAAGTGTCTTTTTTTCATCAACCTCTTTTCCAAGTTCATCAGATGTTCGTAAAAGTGTAGGATGAGTCCTAGCATCTTCGCAATAAAAAAAATCAAAGCTTTACCAAAGTTGAAGATCAATTCTAAGACCCACAAAAATTGTAGCCGAGATCCGCATTTGTAACGGGGACCTCCGACACCCGAATCGCACGCCGTAACCATTTCAGTCACCAGACTAATATACAAATACCAAAAAATATAGATTCAAACACATAAAAGTAGATTTGTGTTTTTGAATAGGAAAAATAGATGGTATAAAAAAAAGACTATGTTCATTTTATCATCTTTGAAAACTTATTTTTCATTACACCTACATTCGGTTCAGGTGACTCAAATGGTTACTACGATGTGATTTGGGTACTGAAGGCCGTGATTTAAATTCCGGTATCAAGTGTAAATTTTTGGGCCTTAATATTGACTTTTACCTATGGCAAAGCTTTTATCTGTTAATGCGAAGATTCTAGGATACTCCGTGGTTTGAATTCCACGTTAATCTGTGGGTCTCGTTTTCAAGTTCAATAGGTGAACAGAGAGTTTCCAAGTAAGAAACTCTGTGACTAGAACTTTGAAATTATTATTTTTACTATACCATATTTTTACGATCTATATTTAAATTAAAATATGTTGTAATCTCGTTCTTTACTAATAAAAAATATTGAGTGAATCGAAAAGAACCTCAAACAAAACAAACACATCAAGTGTTAGGTGATTGACATTTCATTGTGATTGCGTTGAAACACGCAAGAATCTTTCATTCCGGTACAGTGTGGTGATGATTTGTTAATACTGCATCGGGATACTATTTTTGTTCATAAAAGATCAACCAGTTAGGTGATAACGTGAATCAGATAAAAAGTATCATATATATTATTTTTTATAAGGTATTTTTTTGTCACAAGCCTGTATCTTCCTTCATACTTAACCGAAATCAATTAATGAGGTGTCATTTTAAAGCTTATGGTCTCCACTTTGGTCACATCATATTTTAAGAAAGAAAGTTTTCGGAATTCGACCCTTAAAGGGCGAAAATGTTAATATGTCTAAAATGCTGTTTTCTGTGTTACCAGCCATTTATCTCCCTGGATACCTATCTGAAATCCTTTAATGAAGTATCATTTTAAAGATTAAGATCTCCGCTTTAGTGACGTCATATACTAAGACAAAAATATTTCGGCATTCGGTCCTTAATGGGCAAAAGTATCAATATTTTAGGAATGCGTTTTTGTGTCACGAGCCATTTATCTCCCTTGATATCTAACCGATACAGATAAATGAGGTATCATATTAAAGACTAAGGTCTCCGCCGTGGTAACATTATATTTTAAGAAAGGAATTTTTCGTAATTCGACCCTTAAAGGACAAAAACGTCAATTTTTGTAATATGCGTTTTTTGTGCCTCGAGCTGTTTATCTCCCTGGATACCTTACCAAAATCGATAAATCAAGTAAGATTATGAAGAGTAATGTCTCAGCTTTGGTGACATCATATTTTAAGAAAGAAGTATTTTGGAATTCACCCTTAAAGGGAAAAAGTATAAATTGTTCTACAACGCATTTTTGTGTCACGAGCTATTTATCTCCCTCGATATCTAACCAATATAGATAAATGAGGTATCATATTAAAGACTAATGTCTCTGCCGTGGTAACATTACATTTTAAGAAAGGCATTTTTTCGAAATTCGACCCTTAAATGGCAAAAATGTCAATTTTTATAAAATGCGTTTTTTGCGTCTCCAACCACTTATCTCCCTGGATATCTAACCAAAATCGATAAATCAAGTAAAATTATTTTAAGAAAGAATGTTTTTGTAATTCAACCCTTAAAGGGAAAAAATATAAATTTTTTCTACAACGCATTTTTGTGTCACGAGCCATTTTTCTCCCTTGATATCTAACCGATATAGATAAACGAGGTATCATATTAAAGATTAAGATCTCCGCCGTGGGAACATTACGTTATAAGAAAGGAATTTTTCGTAATTCGACCCTTAAAGGGCAAAGATGTCAGTATTTCAAAAATGCGTTTTTTTTGTGTTTCGAGCCATTTATCTCCCTTTATATATCTAACCAAAATCTATAAATGAAGTAGGAGTATGAAGAGTAATGACCCAGCTTTGTTGACATCATATATTAAGGGAGTTTTTATTTTTTAAATATAACCCTCGATGGGAAAAAGTATAAATGGTTCTACAATGCATTTTTGTGTCACGAGCCATTTATCTCCATTAATATCTAACTGAAATAGATAAATGTGGTATCATTCTAAAAATTAAGGTTTCTGCTGTGATAACTTCACATTTTAAGAAGTGAATTTTTCTGAATTGAACTCTTGAAGGGCATTAAATCAGTATTTCTAAAATGCATTTTTTGTGTCTCGAGTCATTTATATCCATTGATAATTCAACAAAATTCATAAACGAGGTATCATTTTAAAAATTGAGGGCTTTGTAGGTTCTTAGGTTCCGTTACACCAAATTTTAAGAAAGATATTATTCAAAATTCTGTCCTAAGAGGGAAAAAGTGTTAATATTACTACAACGCATTTTTCTGTCACGAGCTATTTATTTCCCTTGATACCTAACCGAAATTAATAAATGAGGTATTGTTTTAAATATTAAATTATCTACTTTGGTGACATCATTTTTTAAGAAAAAACTTTCTCCAAATTGAACCTTTAAGGGGCGCTATATCATCTTTTCTAGAACTTTCGCTTGGTGACTAATCGAAATTGATAAATGAGGTATCATTTTAAAGACCAAGATGGCTGCTTTGGTCACACCATATTTTATAAAAGAAATTTTTTGGAAATCGACCCTTAAAGGGCACAAGTATCAATATTATTTCTACGGCGTAGTTTTTTTTTATTTTTTATTAGAAGCCATTTATCTTTTTCGATGCCTAGCTGAAATCGATAAAGATCATATTGTTTTAAAGATTAAGGTCTCCAGTTAGGTAAAATCATAAATTAAGACAGAATTTTTCGGAATTTGGTGCTTAAAGTCGAAGCGTGTATGAGAAAGTTCAGAGCCAAGTCCCGAGATTGCAGCAGTAGATATCGCAGAGATGTCAATAAACTTTTTTTTTTTATTCAATAAGTAGCTTTTCGGAAAAAATTTTATGTTATGGAAACTCTTTCATTTTGCTATACAATTACAATGTAAACATTTTAATCCCACCGCAACAAATATCACACTTATGTTGATATATTGTGTGCATTTTGTTCAGGCTCGTTGTGTTCTGTTATGGTCAGTGACAGTGTGTCATAAATACAGAGTGTTTTAAATCTTCCTAACTGTTTCGTAATATGTTGTAAGTATTTTGATGCATACCTATTACACTAAAAAAAAAAAAATATTTGCTACAAAAGTACGGTTCTACTTTTCATTATATTACAGGCATTCAACCTCACTATTCATCGCATTTTATTTATGAAATTTTCGCACGGGTCGTCTAGTTTTAATATACTTTCGCACAAAAACTGAGCAAAATAAAGTAAAATACTCTTTAATTAAGTAGGGTTATAACCTACCTGTCACTCCCAATGCTGATTCCCTGAAAATATCACTTGAAAACATTAAAGGAGACTTAAGATCGGGTAGGGACATGGGCGAGCTATGGAAAAGTGTGGAGGCGAGGGGCGAGCCGTCACTCGGCCGACGGTACAGACCAGTGTTGGGAAAGTGCAGCTTGACCTTCACACATAGCAACTGATACACAGACTGGCACAAATTAAAATCCCAACCCCCAGACGGTGTTGTGATAAATGAATGAAATTTGGCCCCAAGTATCCCCACATGAAGAGTATTAAATGATGAAAAATAATTACGGGGCTATTTATTATGTAAATTCCCGTCTTCATACTGTGACTATTACAACACAATCATTGCAAGGGTTTATGATCACAAATTTAACAGCACAGTCCCCAGATTTGTCCCCAAAAAAGGCATGTTTGGGTTGCCTGAAGTACACACATTAGATCACATGGTCACGCAGTACAAACTGTACAAAAACTGACTGCAAAAGACACGCAGGCATAGAGAGATATACCCCAAGAATATAACCGAACACTTATTGATTCAATGCGAGCAAGGATCCACGAATGTATTGGTGCTCAAGGTCGGCGCATTTCTCTCTGAAAACTGTATCTAAAGGTAATAAACCCCTGATCCATTTCCATTTGTTATAATTTCTTCTGGGTATACCCCTGGATATATCTTCCAAGTTTCCTAAAATTCTACCATTCGTGTTTGCTTGTTGAGTTTTTAATTTTCTCTAGTGTAATTATGGAGCGACCATAAGATTCCACTATAAATTTAAAAGAAGTCGTTACAGTATAGTCAGAGAAGCAATTCTACATTAAATTTCTTCATAATAATAGAAGAATAAATAAAATATAAAAATAAAGCAATTAAAAAAACAACGGGTCAGATAATATAAGAACATGCCTTTGCGATATCTGCTGTCTTTACATGAAGTAATTAACAAGTGAAGTATTTTACTCCCCGCCTAAGACATACGTAGCTACAGACTCCTAAATATGACATTGTATGTATCGAAGACCATCTCTAAGTGTAAATTTTAGATTTCTAGTGCCGCTCTGTAGCGTATAAATAAAAATGGTGTAAACGGCTGCAATGTTCGTTCAGTTTATGATTACAACTAAATTTTGTTGAACAGAAGTTCAACAACCCTGTCGGTTTAAGGAACCCGCAAGAATTTAGGTATCTGTATTTGACGGAGAGGTTACTCATAATATAAATTTATAATTGAAAATTCTTAGAGAATCATACGCTTATTTATTTCGTCGCGATCATATTTGCATATTCTCGATCAATAGAAAGCATAACAAACTTACATGAACCTAGAATTTAAGTGCTTACTAATGTTACGATTTTGCTAATAAGATACACAGTTCCGACTGTTTTAAACACATTCTCTACGAAAACTGATTACCAACGAGAGGCAATATCCTCAACGAACACGACCGTTCGCATTGACTTGAAACCTGACAGTATTGTTAGTTTAATGCACTGTTTTCCGAATGATCTTGTTTGCACACATTCCAACATGATGTGATTTCATGTCGAGTATGGGTGCACTGTCGACAATAGGTAGGTATGCATAGTGTAAATCGGATAACGTGAAATGTACTAAATTTATCCAACACGAATGTCTGATAATAAATTAAAATATTACTAGAAAATACTTCAACAGCACATGTGAATCTTAACATAAAAGCTAATGGAATCCTAAATAAGCAAAACAATTAAAAAAAAAATGAATTTCATGCCACGCTTAAAATTTCTGACTTTAATTGATGACCGGACAATGGAAGTGGAAGCCTAGACTACGCATATTATGACATTAGAATTGCCACCCACTTTTAGTGAATCGCAGAACAATAATAATAATAATACGCTAGGTTGCTTTTTTTCATTTTCAAAGGAAAATATAAATTTTTTCTTTAAATAATTTCAAGAATTTACTATTTAACTGTCTAATTACCATGATTTTAGCAATTTTAGATAGATACCCTTTAATTTTAAAACTTCCTTGCATTATACAAGAAAACTTACATTATATATACCGCCACTTTTAACAAACCAAACAGTAACGGATGGCAAGCACAACGTTCGCCTGTGTTTGTTGGAGCTACAGAGCGATGCTTTCTTTGTAAGGGCACAGTGTTGCCAGTAATTATGTTCTATTGTAATGAAAGAGCTCCCTGGATCGCATTTGAAAAAGCGCTACATCAACTTAAAACAAATATTCAAAACAATAAGAGTAGAAATGTTTCGACACCAAAGGATAAAAGAAATCTATCCAAAAAGATTTTTTTTTGTATCCCACTAATTTCGATTACTATTTTCAAAATGTGGGGAGCGGACCACCCCTACCACCCCCCCCCCCCCCCCCCCCCCCCCCCCACTCCCCCCCCCCCCTAGCTACACCACTGGGTACTGGATCACACAGTATGAATGCAGCATGTGATAACTGCCTTCTTGTGCATATGGCTGTAACACACAGTACTGCTTTGTCCACAGTGTTGGCCTGATGTTAGAGAATTGCAAAAGGGCCAGCAAATAATATGGGTATGATGGGTAGCAGTACCACCTGGGAAATTCTGGGTAGGTATTTTACCCACCCTGAATTTGAGACGGGCCAAGTGTATGACATGTATAGTGAGAAAGAACTGAGAGAGGGAAGAGAGAGAGATCAGACTAGCTGACTGGAGGCTTAGATATAATAGATTGCTCATCCCTTCACAACCCGGTGCACCAAGATGACTTTGTTCGACTACTCGACCTGATTCCTGGGTCATCCTCTTTCAGTGAACAAAATTTTTAAGTCTTATACCTACTCAAGAGTTAACTAAGATCGACAAGTTAGATGACTGACTCAATAACATGTACATAGAAACTTCACTGATGAATTTGATGTGGAAAAGTTGTTGAATCAGTTCATTTCCATCAATGCAAAGTGCAGTACAGTTTTTGCATTCTGAAATCAATACTGAGTAATAATAAAGTTATGTAATAACGGTAAATTTTTGTTCACAATTAAAATATTTTATTGAATAAATTATAAGATAAAAGATTTTTATATTTATTTTCTAGTTTTGAAACTCTGAATTTCTGTTATGAATTTGTTTATTATCATTATTGTTGCATTTATTTTTAGTAAAGATAACCAAATAAGAGAGTAAAGTTAGGAAATAATCTATGAAACCTACTTTGTGCCAATTTTGACCTATGGTTCAGAAATATGAGTGATAAAGAAGAGGAACAAAGGGGAAGTTCAAGCTATGGAAATGAAATTTCAGAGGTGTAAAGTGGGAGAAATGAGAAGGGACAAAAAGGGAAATGAGAAAATCGGAGGAACCACTACAAAAAAGAATAAAGGAATCAAGGTTATAGTGATATGGTCATATAAAGAGAATGGGAGAGGAAAAGATACCAAGGAAGATGCTGGATGTGGAGCTGAAAAGGAAGAGGCACAGAGGAAGACCAAGGGACAGATAGGGTGAAATGTGTTAAAAAGTGATAGGAGGAAATTGTCTGACAGTAGAAGAGAGATAGCGGATGGACAAGAAGCACTGGAGAGGCTTTTCTTCCAGGCAGATCCGGTCAGTGGTTGCAAGCAGCTCAAGATGAAGAAGAAGAGGCACCCCCTTCCTCTCCGTTATTGTCTGACTACCCATTTGGATCTGCACAATCCAATGGCTGTGGCGGCAGATGTGGAATGTCTGCATCAACGGTTTGATGCAATCTGTTGAGGGCTGGAATTATGGTATGCAAGTGATTGCTTTGGCATCCATTGGCCAGAAACCTCCAATGCCCACTGCAATTAGCATTGAAACACTGCCCCTCCTGCAGGCAACTCCACATGGCCTATTTCAGCAGGACCACATTTGGTGTGCTAGCCTTCTTTGAAAAACAACAGATACCATTGCTTCCCTGGCCTTCACCTGATAAGTCAACTATGGAACATGTTTGGGATATGGTCAGTCAGCAATTTGTTCATTCTGTTCCTACTTCAACCACTATTGATGCTTTGTGGATGAGCGTACAAACTGCAGCTTGTTCCTCAGCAGCATATCTGGGCTCTATTTTTTATATGCCACAATGTCTATAGAGTAGATATTCTCAAATAGGAGTGCCCTCCCCTCCCTCCACCCAGGGAAGCATGAAGACTTTTCGGGGAGGGGGGGGGGGAAGAAGGGAGCAGGTTGCGAGGTAGATTCACCACCCTTGTGGATACTAACCTCTTAAGTTAAAAACATTAATTATAACATCATGTGTTTAGTGAGTTTCCTTGGATTCCATCAGACATGTTATGAATGGATTTTGATCTCCTGCACATATTTTGAAGGGTACACATCATATATGTCTGTGGTTTAGTCGTTTCCCCAAATGCACCCAATTTTTTTGAGATATTAGCATGCAAAGAAACAAAAAATTCTTAATGTCCTCTAAATACCAAATTATTGCCCTTTGCTATCAAATAGCAGCATGGTCTCTATGCGGTAGGGTATTAGTTTCATAATTTTCCGGCCCGCGTTCAAATCCCCACAGAATTAAATATTTTTATCTTCAGAAATTGTTAAGTTTGACTTTTTTTATTTTGTGTAAACTTCATTTACATACTTTTATTGTGTGAAATTAAATCTAAAACAAATCACATTGCTTATAACAATTACAATAAACGTAGTTTCGGCAACTATATCTACAATGGGTTCATAATATGCTTCGCCCATACCCAATAAAATTAGGTCAGGAGGCGAATCTGCTAGTAAACTGGAATCTGACACAAGCGTTTTGCAATGTTTATAAGCATTTGTTACTTGTTCTTCCATTTCCTTGTTGAGCTCCATTTTTCATCATGGATAGGCCTATTATTTTATTTTCAACCATTTACATGCAACCATTCTTGGATCAAATCGAGTGTAGAATAATCTTCCCAATGCTACATATTCCGTTTAGAATATCTCTTGACTCGATGCAAGTAAAGAAATCATGAAGATGAAATAAATAAAATAGTAGTAACTATTTCAATTGAAAATGCACCGAAACAATAAACTTATTAACAAAAAGTGAAAAAACAATGTAAGAATGGAGACTTTTCTGATGTATGATTGCAATGAAGTCTTCAAGGTTCTACGGCCAATTTGTGTTTTGAAAAGACAATTTCTCGGTAGATCGGTAAATTCATTATGAAAAAAAGATTTTCAGGGAAAAAAATGATGCTGCATTGTAGTAATATGATTTGTTTTAAATAGTATTTCACGCAGTAAAAGTATTAAATGAAGTTTAAATAAAATTAAAAAAGTCATGCTTGAGTATTTCCGAGGATAAAAATAAATAAAAATAATTGACACCTCAAGGAATTGAACACTGATCAGAAAATTACGAAGCTAACACCTTATTGCATAGACCACACTACCATTTAAAGACATAGGGCAATCATTTAGTATATAGAGGACATTTAGAATTTTTTGTTTCTTTGCCTGCAAATATTTAAAAAACTAGGGCGTATTTGGAGAAACGACTACACCACAGACTCTTCATCATATATGAAGGAGATTGAAATCTGTTCTTAAAATGTCTGATGGTCTCCAAGTGAGATGTAATTGTTAGTATTGAGAAGTGGCCATTTACCTTTTTTGGGGGGAAGGGGGGTCGAAACTTTTCTTTTGATGGAAGTGAGATCTTTCTCTTGATAGAATGGTAAGAAAAACCTTTTGAACCCCTAGTCTAGAGGCTCTGACTGCAGCACTGGGCAGCTTCACACTATACTGAATTCTCACTGTCAAAGTGCATGCACATTTCTGTAATTCTTATCATTTGTTTTTTTTTATGTCCTAATCTGTGGAATAAATTTCATTCTAAACACACCTCTCATTCTTGGTATTGCAATTTTCACAAGCAGTAGTGTGTAAATACAAACAAAGCAATATGTTCGGCCCGACCACTTGAAATAGCCTTTCTTAATATATTTACGTACAGCCCAAATTCAGATGGAAATGAGGAGATACGAGGAGGAGATAAAATCAGGTCTGCTCCTTGGCTGTTTCCTACCCATTCAATATTTCATTGATAGTTTGTCTCTTAATTAACAGCACAAATTTCAAATTACACATTGACTAAGTTGTTGGTACAGCTAGTCATTAATAACAAACTTTAACTTAAGATAGATTTCAATGAAAAATATTACTTACAGACATAGAACTGCTTCTCAGTTATATGCCACACATTTATTGTGACTATTAAGTATTACATGGCTGTACAATACCCACAACTGGGTAGAAAACCATTAATCCATTAATCGTTAATTAACGAAATTAACAAAATTGCAAAAATTTAACTTTTAAGTTAACCTAAAAAGTCATTAACATTCTTCTGAACTTCCGTTAAATTAAACTTCTGGTAACATTAGTCCATTACATTAATAGTTAACGTCATTTGGTTTGTTTGAACTGCGCGCCATGTCACGCTCGTAAGTTTTGCGAGTCAAATAGTGAACGAATTAGGTAATGCGAAGTGAAAGTGCAAATGTGATGCATATACAGTAGGAAAGCTGGTATTTTGGGGCGTTTCTACTTTATGTCTGCAAACCAGCACTCACTATTTGTTTCGAATTTGATCGGTGATTGATTTTGATATTTTTATAATTTAACTTTTTGCCGCAGGAAAATGTTACATTTTAGTTGGTATTGGTTTGGTGTTCATTAGTGAAATAAATCAAACTGACATTAGTTACATGATTACAACATGGAAACTGAAGATTGTGAATCCATTAGTGAACGTTGACAATAGCAACGACAATATTAAAAATCCTTGGCCACATTTATGTGATTATGTTACATTTAAATCAAGGCTGTGGGAACAGTTGATTTATGAATGCCAACTGTGTTTGCCTAAACTTTCTACAATCAAGACTCACTTGTCTAGTCTTATTAAACTTAAACAACATATGAAGAACTCATGGGAAAAAAGAAAAATAATTTTAAGCCTTCTTCAAGTGCTGCAGCTTCTTCTGATGTAGATAGTGGCATCATTGATTTGTTTGCATCTCCCACCAAGTGTAGTGGGTGAGCGGCAACACTCTGGCCTTGCATTCTGGAGGACGCGGGTTCGAATCCTGGTCTGGTTGTCTAGATTTGGGGTTTCCATGGATTCCCATAAATGCCTGAATGCCGCGATGTTTCTTTGAGAAGGCCTTGGCCGAATTCCTTCCCATTCTTTTCCCCTATAGTGGCAGTCACGAAATTAGTCCTGTGAAGGTCACGGAGTATCCGAACAGTGTTGCAAATCAGCAAAAAAATCAACTTTCAGTAATGAGTGCGAAAAAATTTCTATAACATAATACTTAACATGCGGACAAGGTGATGTGCTTTATAATTCCAAATATTTGTGTGACTGTTTTTAAAAAAATAGTAATGTGTTTCCATGAAAATTAGAAATCAAAATACTTTTTCACTTCAACTGACAGAAAAAGCAATAAAAATAATAAGTAAAAACTCAAAAAAAAAAAAAAATTATGCGCCTTCCTGAAAGTTAACAGACTCATACCGAATACATTCTATTCATTAAATAGGGAAGCATGTGAATAAAAAAAAAAAAAAAATTTTACACGAAGCGCTTAGTTGTTTCGGCTGTGTAATGTAAAATGTTGTCGCTGACTAACTTACGTTTTATTTGTTTACGTAAAAACTTCCAGCGAGAAAGTTTCTAAGAAAATAATGAAATTAATTCTGGTAGCAGGCAAAGCCTCTTCAGACAACCCCTTTTGGATTGTTTCACAGTTTATATTTGCGCGAATGATTGCGCGCAGCGCATGCCGCAGTGCCGGCTGGTCGGTCGGTTCATTTACGACTGAGAAACATATTTCCTGTCCTCCACAGAAAAAATATTTTCAGCTTCTGTAAGAATTATTATTGTCATTGTACACAATGGCCCATACATGACAAATTTCGCGAGTAATCTTCAAAAGCAAAGACAAAACGAAAATTAATTTATAAAATGTAAGGGATCGATTATACATAGAAATGACTGCCACAAATACCTCCATGTCAGTGTTTGTAATTTAGCGAAGTATTTTTTATTTTTTTATTTTTGCGTATTAGTTATTGGTAATATTCCTTAAAAATACTTTAAAATATCTGCTACAATGATTTTAATTAGGTTTCCAATGCCCAGGCGGCCTGCAGGTTCGCGAATATTACTTCTGTCTGTTAATACACTAATTGCATGATTATGTTCCTGAACATCACCACCATTAAAATTACTCGAATAGGCCTTAAACTAAGGAAATAAAGCAACCGCGTGTAAAGATGCGCATGGACGACCGGCAAAAGCTAATGTGGCAATGTCGCCGGCCCAACCAAGGGACAGAGGGTTGGTGCGGGCAGGGGAGGCAGTGGAGACTACGTGACCTTGGCAGGCCTAATTTCATGACGCTGACTATAGTCGTTTTGCGCCTCTAATGACCTTGATGTCAATGAGGCGTAATGGCATATGAAGAAGAAGAAGAAGAAAAAAAAAACAATCGGCAGTCATTGCGGACTGCTGACAGAAGTGAAAACTTAAAACTATTAATATCATACACGCAACATGTCATACTAAATAATAATAATTCCATGTGGTCGTAATGACCTGGTACCAGTTTCTGTTTGCTGTACATTCCGTTCCTGTCATAGTCACCTTAACCTAACCCGGTGGTGCTACCAGATACACGGACCAACAGTTTAACATGGAATCTGAACCATGGAAGTGTTCTGGAATACTTCACATTACACAGCTAGCTATGCCAGAGCTGAAGGTTCGGGTTAATGGTCTATGAAAATCCCTGTCGAGACAGAGATTTGAACTGGGGACCCTTAGTTCACTGTCAGACACTTTAACCACTGAGCCTCGAGACCGCACTGTAAAAATTAGCATGTCAGTAATATGATCTTGTAAGATATTACCCATTCAAAAATCGCCCAACATACCTAAAGTAGTTTTCCCTTCAAAAGCTAAATGCTTACTTAGTCCACAACACTTTGGTTCATCAAATCTTCCCGAAGGAGATGTACCAAACTATTGTGTCAGAGGCTAGAAGGTTAATTCCTTTCTTGAGGGACCTGCAGTTTAATGTGGGAGGATCAGAACCACGGAACATCTCGATGTAGCTCATATAATCAAATACAACTCCTAAAAATTCCTACTAACCGTGTGATTTGAAGCCGGCACCGGAGAGAGAGCTTTCAGAAGTAAGCGCCCTAACCGCTGAGCTACCAGACTATCTTGTTCTGAACAGGGCCGGATTAAGACAGCGCGGGGCCCGTAGCAAATTTGATGAAGAGGCCCTTGATTTTTGCCATCGGGGGTAAAATTGTAGCGCTAAAAAAAAGGTCGCCCATTTATAGCCAAAGTGCGGGGCCCCACTAGGAGGCTCAAAGCCCCCAGAAAGCGCGAGGCCTGTAGCATTTGCTACCTCCTGCTACGTGGTTAATCCGATACTGGTTCTGAAGCATATGTCTGCCAAGTACTATTAAAATCGGATAAAACTGTGGATTTGTATGAACAACGGTGACAGAAATTAAGGTGAAGGTGAAGGAGGAGGGAGTTTAGGTTTCTCTAAATCAAACATAAACAGTGTTTTAAAGTATATATATGCAAAGTTTTTTTTTTCTTTTAATTCAACTCTTAAAGGGAAAAAGTATCAATGGTTCTAAAAAAACACTTTTATTTCACGAGCCATTTATCTCCATTAATATCTAACCAAAAAGATAAATGAGGTATCATTCTAAAAATTAAGATTTTCACTGTGGTCACATCATATTTTAAGAATGGAATTTTTCTGAATTGAACCTGTAAATGGCAAAAATATCAGTATTTCTAAAATCCATTTTTTTGTGTCTCTAGTCATTTATCTCCCTCGATAATTAAACAAATTTGATTAAAGACTGAGATCTTCATAAGGTCTTCAGTTCCATTACACCATAATTAAGAAAGAAATTATTCAAAGTTCGACACTTAAAGGGCAAAAGTATTAATACCAAGGATTGCAATCCCGCAGTGTTTTCAATCCCGCGAGATTTTTGCGGGATTTGCATCAGTCCCGTGGGATTGGCACAATCAGTTTTTTAACGCATTTATTTAATACATAATTATTTAAAGCATTAATAAATTAAATAATATATGTCTGTTAATTAAAGTAATAAATCAATTTTAATGTTAAACAATATAATTAACATAAGAATGAAGACTTTCCTGGCGTATGACTACAATGTAGTCTTCACGGGTGTACCGCCGGATAGTGTTGTGGAAACACAATATTTCAACGGCTAGCTCCGCCATCTTCTTCAGATGTAGATACATCTGCACTGGTTGGCTGACCCACAGATGCTGAGATGGTTCGGGTGCCGCTCTTCGTTATATACACGTCCGCGTCCGGCGGCTGCGTGGCCTCGGCGGAGGCTTACTATGAGCCAGGCCCGCAACCAACGGGCGGCTGGCTACCAGTGGGCGTAGCTATGGTTCTTGTTCCAGCCCAAGCTTATATGGAGCCTGGGACAGTATAGCAAATCAGCGATCGCCGAGCACGTGTACGACCATGGCCACAAAGTAAAGTTCAATAACGTTAGGATACTGGCTAGAACTCCACATGGGAATCTGTTACCAAAGAAGTTATCGAAATTTGACTGGCCAACACATTTAACAGAGACAGTGGTCTATGTCTCATTGAGGCATGGAAACCAGCCTTGGCAAATATCCGCAAGCAACGTGGTACTTCCGTCCAGCTGCCGCTGTAGAGGGCTCCATATTAGTTCGGGCTGGAACAAGAACCATAGCCACGCCCACTGGCAGCCAGCCACCAGTTGGTTGTGGACCTGGCTCATAGTAAGCCTTCGCCGAGGCCACGCAGCCGCCAGACGCGGACATGTATATAATGAAGAGCGGCACCTGAACCATCTCAGCATCTGTGGGTCAGCTGACCAGTGCAGATGCCTCTACACCTGAAGAAGATGGCAGAGCTAGCCACTGAAATATTGTGTTTCCACAACACTATCCGGCGGTACACCCGTGAAGACTACATTGCAATATAATTAACAGTTAAAAATATTTTAATTGGCATGTCATAAGTATATTTCGAGGTTTTACACTTTTGTTTTTAAATCTAAACCAATTTTTAAATAAATAATCAAAAATGGAAAATATGTCATATTGTGCCTTATCACATCAGTTTAAAAACATGGTATGCGTAATCGCCAAGTTACCCGAGTTTTTTTTTAAATTTTAAATAAACGTTCCATAACACCAAGAGAAAGCATTCTATTCCACAAAGTGAAGTGAATATACTCTGTAAAGTGTAGACTTGGCTCAGAACAAGCTCTCATAACTTTCTGTCACCGCACCAGCACGAGACTTGGTCTATTTTTACAAGGATTGTTTTTGTGATATTTGTTATTATGTCTCCCGATTCCTTGATTGATTTATTCCTGATTCACCATTAATAAAAGAAACTACTTACCAAGACGTAAACTAGTATTTCAGTTTTATTTTAAGTAGCATAACGACTTTTTAAAGTAAGAAAGGAGTTTTCCTCGGCTTATGATTGTAGTGAAGTTCTCACGGAGGTATTGCTGGATTTCATTGTGAAAACACGAAATTTCACACGTGAGGAAGACGACGAAAGCAGCTATCAAGGTATGGTGTTTTTACAATAAAATTCGGCAATACAGCTGTGAATACTTCATTATAACTTTTGTTGCCTTTAATCGAAATAATAACAAGGATTTGAAAGGACGCGTGCTATTCACTCAAAAATAATGTATTGTGGCCATTGACTTAATCATCCCAAGATGGATTAATCGAAAGCCAGAGCAGCACATGTAAACAGGTGGCATTCGTCAAAGAACATGTGTTTCAAATGCATTGAGGTGGCATGGTGGCCAAAACAACAATAAGTCAAAGCATATACAATTGCCTTTTGATAGCTGCTTAATAAATAGGTATATGGTCGTTAAAATTACTATAACATTAGTTTTGTATCAACGAATAATTAGATTTTCAGCCGCAAATACAGGTAGTTGTCAGAATTACTTTATCTGCAAATACAGAAAATGGGAATAATGAAACCGTGAATAAAAATCTTTAACTGTGAAGGTCAAATAATTTGTGCGACACATAAAAAATACTTATTACATAGTTGGAAAATCGTGCAAAATACACAAATTATTATAGCAATGTGTACTCAAAACAAACTTAAGTTTTAATGAATACTTAAAAGTCAATCTATTTACTTACGAATTACGAAGGTTGACTGAAACAAACGTTTGTTCATATGAGTCAAATGCCAACTGCAAGGGTACAAGCAAACAGTGCAATTCATCCAATAGAGACCGAGTGGGGCAGCGAGTAAGCAGACTGACATGCGTTTCCGCCGCATTTTGCGGATTGCGGATCTGCTTAATTTTGTGCGGGATCCGCTAGATTACTCTAATGATGAGGGATCCCGCGGGATTGCGGGATCTCACTTTGCTGGATTGCAATCCCTAATTAATTCTTCTACAATGCATTTTTCTGCGACGAGCCATTTATCTCTCTTGATACCCAACCAAAGTCGATAAATGAAGTTTTGTTTTAAACATTAAAGTATCTGCTTAGAACTTTGTCCAAATTCAATCCTTAAGGGGTAAAAATATTATAATTTCTAATAAAATTTTCTGTTATGGAAACATTTTTGTTTTTCTATACAATACTAATGCAAACATTTTATTCGCACAGCAAAACATCTCACAGAGATGTTGATATGCTGTGTGCATTTTGTTCAGGTTGGTTGTATTCTGTTAAGGTCAGTGACAGTTTGTCGCACATACAGAGTGTTTTCAATTTTCCTAACTATGCATACCTATTACAATTAACAAACAAATATTTGCTACAAAAGTGTGGTTCTACTTTTCATTATATTACAAGCATTCAGTCTCACTATTCATCGTATTTTATTCGCGGGAATTTTTGCATGGATCTTCTAGTCTCTCTCCATTTTTATAGACCATGTCTATTTCAAATGCCCATTTGTTTCCATCTTTCACATTGAGATCCCCTAGTAAGATTATTTCTTTGAGTTCGTTGATTAAATCTAATATCCTCATCAGTTTTTTGTAGAAGGAATCTTCCTTCGTCATTGGAGAATCTTCATTTGGTGCATATGCAACCACACTAACTACTGTTTTGTTTTTAAAATAAATTTCTATTAGGCAAAACCTTTCAGATTTATTCCCAGCATTTTATTCAACTTTTATATTTTTTCTTAATGGTCATTGTTACTTCACTCTGAGCCTTTTTTCAAATGGCACACCACTATATATGTATCCATGTTTTTCAGTACCTTCCTCCTCCCTCTCCCTTTTTTTGTTTTAGTCAATGCTGCAATGCCCATGTTATATCTCCCAATTTCTCTGAAGACTTCTACGATTTTAGTGGAAATACCTCATATATTCCATGTTGTCAATCTGGTAGTCCATTTGTCCATTTCCCCCTTCATATATATCCATCCAGCTTTATTTTGAGAACTTTTGCGTTTGAGACATTTTTCGAGCGAAGAAGTGCAGGTTCTTTGATATGATGGTAGCCCAGAAACTAATGCACCACATTTTTTTTTCTTGGCCCCCAACAATAGTACGAATGTGAATCTTTAGAAATGAATTCTTTGACGTTTTCAGAGTGCACGCCCAAAGTTTCCGTTTCTTCCGACAGATAATGTACTTGCAATGGTTCAACATGGTGTCTGTGAGTGATGTGTCTTATACACAGTGTGTCCTCATTGAATTTCTCACTGTGGAGCAAGAAGCGGTTGGAAACATTCACAAACATTTATGTGCAGTTAATGGAGCATCAGCAGTCAACAGTAGTATGGTTAGTCACTGGGCACAGAGGGTGAGGCCATCTGAAAGCGGTTCTGCAGAGTAACAAGATTTGCAGCAGTCAGGAAGGCCACCCACGGCTTTAACACCTGATAAGATATAGCATGTTAATTCGGGAATACAACTCGGCAGTTAATGCGGGAGCTGTCACTCAGCAAAGGAAGTGTGGGTGTAATTGTCAGGGCTCTTGATTACACAAAAATGTGTTCATGAGTGGTTCGGCGCCGTCTTACGGAGGAACACAAAACTCTCAGAAAAACATTTCTTCTGAGTTGCTGCAATGTTAGGCCATTGAAGAATGCCATTTGTGGGAGACATTTTGAGGATGACGAAGAGGTGAACAGAACAAGGAGTGATACTACCAGGGCATACACGCTCTTGTTGGAGGAAGGCCGTAGAACGGGAAGGAGATTACGTGGAAAAATGGGGAGTGTAGAAGAAACATCATTCTTTCTTGTGTATAGGTTTCAATGCATTCAATAAATAATTGTTGAAGAAAAAAATATGGTCCATGTAAGGACATAGGCCGATACCGGGGTTAGTGTATCGTCTAAGTGCCTTAACTTACACTCTTGATGCGGACTCAAAGTTCTCAGTAACACTTGCTAAATAATTTTGAATTTGACCATGTAGCCTTGATAGTTCAACTCGAATGCTTCAGGTCGCCACAATATTTGTTGACCCACAAATATTGAAAAGGTTATCAGTTAACTACCAAATAACAACAGTTTACTTTTCCAAAACTCTTCAAATTTATTCAAACAAAACCAAAAGTTCAAGATAGCATTCTAAAAGTTGATTCGGTGAATCGAACATACGTTTCCAAAAGTTGCAGATTGTGGAGAGAAATCTAACCGACCGAAACCCCTTTATTAAATTTACAAGTTCTTAACAGTCATTGAAGTTATGATATAACACGACACGATCCACCATGGTTGTACTAGCCAGCATGGCGAGTTACGACCAACCGAGACGAACGACAGACAGACGCTAGTTCTCTCACATAATGCTAGACAGGAACAGACCACAGGCAGGAACAGACGACAGACCGGAACAGACTACCGACAGTAACAGACCACAGGCGGGAACAAACAAACCATAATGGCGGCGGGGTCTTTTTTTATAGAAACGGCTAGAACCGGTGACATCAGCAACTGTATCACATCTTTTTGCTTCCGCGTAGCTCAAAGTATGTGTAATTTATTTGACGATCCAGACTCTTAAAAATGTTCAAACTTTGACAGTATCTGGACTTATCTGCTAGAAGTCCAACGGCAGTCTTGTGAGAAATTTAGAGTAATTAGTTTTAATGTTTTAGCTGTTTAAGACTTCGCGTAGTGATACATTCTAATTTGGGTAAAATCCCTAAGTGTTCTAGAATTTTACGCGCGTGCACAACAATCCGCGACAATCTATTTTACAAAAACTTAATTTACGGACAAATGCTTAAACTTTTTATGAAAACCCATATATGTATAAAATCGTATTAATTAGGGCTATCTGCTGATGTAAAATTTAAATTGATATCTCTTTTAATAAAAAAGCTTATTTTTTCTCTCAATTGAAATCGCTAATTAGACTTTGCTGAATTACTTAATTTTATTGCCTAAATATCGGGGATAGTGCTGACTACAGCTGGTGATAAAATTTCGGTTGTAGCTTTACGCGATTTAAAGATATTGCAAATCTTAGGATTTCTACTTTTACGATCGCGTGCTTCAAAACTTGAACAAAGCGGAATATCTCCTAAACCAAACGTTTCCCGATATGATAAATACACTTTAAAATGATTCTTATAGCAAGTTATAACTGTGAGCAAGATTATAGGAAAATTCCTTAAAGTTTAAAACTGTACTTCTTGAAATTTCTAAGTCCCGCCTAAGCAAAACTAGAATTTGCCAAAATTCTAAGGTGCTTACATCCATTAGTTTATGGGCTACCCTCATACCACCCCCAACCTGGAGGACCAGATATTTTTTTTCCTGATGGTTTTCTTCCCCTACACTGGCTGTTTTGCATAAGTAGAAAGGCCAGTCACCCCTCGTTTCATTACATGATTGAGTTAGATGATGATGAAGAGATTCCCTATTTTTCCTTCTTAAAATGTAAACCATAAGAATTACTTCAAAAAGTTTGAGAAATATGTATGTACTTCTTTACTGTACCTTATTGGCTTTGTGATATCATACTCCATTTAATTAGTACAGATAGCTATTGAAAGGTAAGTTCAGGGGGCTTCTACAATTCATGGAGGTAGAACTCTGCATTCCCATTTACAACAATTGGCACTTGAAATATGTGACAGGGTCAGTGCCGCACTCCGGCCATTCTCTACCTTCTTGTGCAGATTCCTCAACAGTACTTATTGGATAGCAGACTGAGTGGTCCTCGAGAGATGTTTTAAACTTTAAACTTCAAAGAAAAAAGATCAGTGGGCGCTTTGTGGTGTGGGCTCCCCTCTATTTGGTGCAGGCCCCTAGGCCACAACCTTGGTAGCCTATGCTTAAATGCAGTCCTGTTCCTTCATTTCCCCACAGCAACTATGGTTCCTGTCTGTAGCCTTCTATGCCCCCAAAACACTTAACCCAGCAGTTCATGTTCGTCATGTGTAAGTACATTTGAACTGTAATACAAGGTGTGTGAATTAATTTTGAGCGATTTTCAATAGATGGCGCCACTTGTGCTATATCGCATCAATCTCATGTGTAACTATATTCTCGTGTAAGCTCTTTGAATAGGCTTCACTGTTTAGTATGTGACTTTGGGCTGATGTGTAAACAGCACATTTGTTTGCAGGTCTGAAAATGTCGAAGTACGAGCCAACAAAACACCATTTGCGGGAAGTGTTATTGTTCCTGTTTAATTCAAAGAAAAGTCATTGAGTGCTATTGGAGACTTATGGCGAACATTCTCCATCGATAAAAACGTGAGAGTATTGGTTTCGACATTTTAAAAGTGGTGTTTTCGATACAGTTGACAGGTCAACCGAAAAAGTTCGAAGATACGGAATTGGAAGAATTACTCGACCAAGATTCATGTCAAACGCAAGATGAACTTGCTGAATCGTTGAATGTTGATCGCACAACCGTTTCTAAATGTTTAAAGGCTCTCGGTATGATTCAAAAGCAAGGAAATCGGGTGCCATACGAACTGAAGGTGAGAGACATTGAACGCCGATTATTCACCTGTGAACAATTGCTTCAGCGCCAAACCAGGAAGGGATTTTTGCATCGGATCGTCACTGGCGATGAGAAATGGATACCGTATGATAATCCTAATCCTAATCCTAATATTCATGGTGCAAAACTTATGCTCTGGTGGGAGCAGCTCGGTGTTGTGTATTACGAACTGCTTCAACCAAATGAAACAATAACTGGTGAACGCTACAGAACACAACTGATGTGTTTGAGCCGTGCTTTAAAAGAAAAACGTCCGCAATTTGAGCAAAGACATGATAATGTGATTCTTCTTCATGACAACGCTCGACCACATGTTGCTTGAGTAGGAAAAAATATTTGGAAACATTGAAATGGGATGTTTTACCCCACCCGCCATATTCACCAGATATTGCTCCATCGGATTACTACCTGTTCAGATCCATGGAACACAGCCTGGCTACGCAGCGCTTCCAAACTTACGAAGATACGAAAAATTGGATTGATTCATGGATTGCATCAAAAGATGAGTTGTTCTTTCGACGCGGAATCCATATGCTACCAGAAAGATGGGAGAAACTAGTGGCTAGCAATGGACAATACTTTGAAACATAATGATGTATTCAGTTGTTCATATTAAAACCTTTAATTTACAGAAAAAACCCTTAAAATTAATTCACACACCTTGTAGTAATCTTTATTACCAAAAAATAAAGAAATATGCATGAAAATATTACCTTAAAAAGGATAAATATAATCAAAAATAACAGAATATGACCAAACATTTAAATTTGCTATAAATTTGACACATGTTCGGTTATACATCATTTATTTTTTCTAGTAGTGTTCATGTAGACGGCATAATTTGCTTCTGTGCACTTACTGCACCATTAGGAAATTAGATTTTAAATCTTTTGTTGAAGTCACATTAATTTAACTTCTTTTTGCAGAAAACAACTCTTTCATCTGTATTAAAATACTGCTCTCCAAATTCCATTACATATTTTCATTACTTCAGAAAATTTTGTTTTCGGCATGGCAATACTCGCTGATCCACTGCAGTTTTAACACTGACTGAGGATTATTTTCAAAAGTATAGGCGACAATGAGACATTGACTGGTGTGGTTCGACACATGCATGCTGCTGCTGCAGTGTCGAGATTAAAAGGCGGCGGAACATTAATGTTTAGAGAGTGACAGTAATGAATAACTTTAATTGACTTCTGATCAGTTGAGTGACTTAATTTTTTTCCCCTCCAGTGTATAATAGGAGTACAGTTCTATGAATAATTATCTCACTTTCTTCTCATTATTAAAAAATTACCAGATTTTTCCTCAAAATACGACTTTATGACTATACATATTATCATAATACTAGCGGAGTTCCCAGTGTTGCCCGGTATAGTTGGCGTAGATTTAGCCGTACCCTATTTATATTCCCGCAAAACATTTGTACAAAGTTTCATAAAATACACGCCAACTTTTCGGAATTAAAGCCAACTTACATTCACCCCCCCTACCAAGAAACTTCATTCATCCGAAAAGATTCATGTATATCAAGCTTCGATAATTTGGTTAAGAAATTTCATTTCTACACTAGCCCGTACCCGTGACTTCGTACGAGTGGATTAAGAATTTTTTTGCCAGAATTAAATATAGAAAGTTGTTGGTAACGAAACATTGGTCCCAAACAATATCGAGTCGGAATAATATGACAGGAAAGCTATCACTATATAATTGTACCGTCGAACCTGTCTCTTGAAGAGAATCAATTTCCAACATATTTCTGTCACTATTCGATAAGGTCTCAAAATTTCGTGACTACAACTGTTAATCATACTGGAAAAAAATATCCTGCGCCCTTCATACAGATTTTCTTATCAAATTCCATCAATATCGATATAGCAATTTAATCGTCAAAACATAACAAAAAGGCAGAGACTTACTTCCGTATTTATAATAATATTACTGTGGTTCACACTCACACACTGACTGCGAACAATACCTGTGGGATCATTATAATGTAAAAAAGTGTACAGCTACTACATTGCAAGACTACCTACGATTTGCCTCTCATTGCACCCCTAACTTTCTAAAATCTACAGTTTAACATTCAATCCGAATAACCTACGGCCCAGGCCTGACTCTTACGATGAAAAACAATTTTTAAAAATCTTAGCCTCCACGGTGATTTGAACCGGAGACCACAATGTTCGTAAGCAAGTGCTTTAACCACTGAGCTGCCAGTCGACTACACGGAAACACGGTACAGAGATGTCCATATCCAACGTGTCTGTCTATCGCTGTATTTCGAAGTTATGAGACAAAATGTGTTATTTATACAGATAATTTTTCAACCAAATGTAGACAGTATTTTTCTCCTTGTTTCATAGGATAAGTGTGCAAAGTTTCATCGAGATCGGATAAAAACTGTGGATTTGTATGAAGAACAAACAAACAAACATTCATCTTTATATATAAAGATTACTGAACAACCCTAGATTATGTTAAAAACTCACATTTGATTCAATTGCGAAGTGAATGGATATACTTGTGGCTCGAAATGCCAGATCCTTTAACTCTGCAGATAAAATATCAAAAGTGAATCCGGAATAATATTATCGTAAACAGAAGACTAATGCTGAAGGCCAGAGATATTATCCAGAGATCGTACTTTAAAAAAATCTCTGTTGTTTTTACGGCTATCTATGTCGTTTCAAAATTGATATCCCGAATTAAAGGAAAGAATACTTCATGCTATGGATTATAAAAATTGAATATGTCTAATTAAAAGAAAGAATATTTAAAGTTTTGTTTAGTGTGCAAAATAGTTATTACTATAAGTTATCTTATTGCTTTAATTAAAGGCTATGGTCAGAGACATTGTGTTGTGTGTTTAGTGCGGAGTATGCGACATCTAGTGATTCCTCCTGTGGAATTTCTCACCATACAATCAGAATTTCATTTAATGCTCCTACATTATTTAACGTTGAAACATAAGACATGCCAGACAAATGAATTAAGATTCTAAGCTATAAAACGGTGAAAACTCCATCGAAATCTGCCCCGTAGTTTCCGAGTTTTTATACGACCAATATTTCCGGTTTTCGTTTTATTGATATAGAAGACCAAAACTAGGAAAATGGACTTCAATATGCATTTAAAACAATCAGACACATTCAATTAGTGTTTAATTTAGCATAACAGCTAAAAAAGGAGGCAGAAAAACAATGTGACTTGTTATCTAGATCTGAACCCTAGTCATCACTAACCAGCATAAATATAGTTCCATATGTTCCTCGCCTTTTGCTACAGTACACTCTGTTTTTCTCAGGAAAAACCTCATTATCTAGAACCCCCTCCTTTAATCAAGACTCCATAATGATGAGTGAGTGATGTATCTCAAATAAGTTACCAAACCATAAAACTTTATTGAGTATAATCCTGTAGATTATAGGTGGACAAAGTGACTCACTAAAAAGAGTGGTGCTCATTTGATAACTCGGTGAAAAGTACTAGTTCTTTTGAATGGTTCACTAGTTCACCATTTCACTTTAAATAAAAAGATTGGCTGTTTCTGTTTTGAGAGTACTATCTGTTTGTTTTAATCACATTTAGATTGATATCATGTGTTAATATCACAGGCGATTAGTATCATTTATTTGTCTACTATAGTGGCAGTCACGAAATTAGTCCTGTGAAGGTCACGGAGTATCCGAACAGTGTTGCAAATCAGCAAAAAAATCAACTTTCAGTAATGAGTGCGAAAAAATGTCTAAAACATAATACTTAACATGCGGGACAAGGTGATGTTCTTTATAATTCCAAATATTTGTGTGACTGTTTTTAAAAAAATAGTAATGTGTTTCCATGAAAATTAGAAATCAAAATACTTTTTCACTTCAACCGACAGAAAAAGCAATAAAAATAATAAGTAATAACTCAAAAAAAATTATGCGCCTTCCTGAAAGTTAACAGACTCATACCGAATACATTCTATTCATTAAATAGGGAAGCATGTGAATAAAAAAAATAAAATGTTACACGAAGCGCTTAGTTGTTTCGGCTATGTAATGTAAAATGTTGTCGCTGACTAACTTACGTTTCATTTGTTTACGTAAAAACTTCCAGCGAGAAAGTTTCTAAGAAAATACTGAAATTAATTCTGGTAGCAGGCAAAGCCTCTTCAGACAACCCCTTTTGGATTGTTTCACAGTTTATATTTGCGCGAATGATTGCATGCAGCGAATGCCGCAGTGCCGGCTGGTCGGTTGGTTCGTTTATGACTGAGAAACATATTTCCTGTCCTCCACAGAAAAGATATTTTCAGCTTCTGTAAGAATTATTATTGTCATTGTACACAATGGCCCATACATGACAAATTTCGCGAGAAATCTTCAAAAGCAAAGACAAAACGAAAATTAATTTATAAAATGTAAGGGATCGATTATACATAGAAATGACTGCCACAAATACCTCCATGTCAGTGTTTGTAATTTAGCGAAGTATTTTTTATTTTTGCGTATTAGTTATTGGTAATATTCCTTAAAAATACTTTAAAATATCTGCTACAATGATTTTAATTAGGTTTCCAATGCCCAGACGGCCTGCAGGTTCACGAATATTACTTCTGTCTGTTAATACACTAATTGCATGATTATGTTCCTGAACATCACCACCATTAACATTACTCCAATAGGCCTTAAACTAAATAAAGCGACCGCGTGTAAAGATACGCATGGACGACCGGCAAAAGCTAATGTGGCAATGTCGCCGGCCCAACCAAGGGACAGAGGGTTGGTGCGGGCAGGGGAGGCAGTGGAGACTACGTGACCTTGGCAGGCCTAATTTCATGACGCCGACTATAGCAGTTACCCGCGACTTCGTCCGCGTTGAAGAGTGTTGTAAGTAATATGATTTTCTTGAGAGGTTTGGTTGCTCAGTGGTCAGGGCGTCCAGCTGGAGATGGAAAAGTCCCCAGCTTGAATCCCAGTGTCGGCGAGGATTTTCATAGATCCTTTGACATAGGTTGTTGTGTAATGTGAAGTACGCCAGAATACACTTGGTTCTGATTCCACGTTGAACTGTAGATCATTTCGTCCAGTAGGATTACTGGGTTAGGTTAAGGGGCTATGAAAGGGGCTGACTGTGCAGACGTAAAGAAGCCTTGTCATCAGGTCTATACGACCATACACTTTATATTAGAGCTATTTTATTAGTAATAGTAGTAAGAAATATTGCAGTAAAAGAAGAAACATTTATTTATGTTCCACAACAACTACATTGAATTTTTAAAACAATAAAAATATTCTGTATGTTAGGAGTATTTTCACTTTAATAAATCGGTATATACAATATTGTATGACTTGTTATTTTCTGAAAAAACATGTAAATTTTTTGCAGTCGATACCCGCGAGCAGGCAACATATAATTGACCATGGGAAAAGCAAGGAGTATCCAAATATATTCCCACCACTTTTAACGTTTGACCCTGTGATTTATTAATTGTCATTGAAAATGCAGTTTTTAATGGGAACTGTAATCTTTTAAATTGAAAGGGAATATTACTGGGAATGATTGGAATACGCGGAATTAATACGGCTTCCCCTTTAGATGCACCGGTAAGAATTGTCGCCTTCACGATGTTTCTTCCTAGTTCTGTTATTCGTAATCTGGTGCCATTGCACAATCTTGGGGGGTCGAGATTACGCATCAGGAGAACTGGAGCGCCAACCTTAAGCTCCAGTTTGTGGGACGGCACCCCAGATAATTCCAAAGAGTTTAAAAACTCGACGGGATAGGTGGCAGCATCGTCAGTTGACATTACAGTATCGATGGAAGAGTATGTTGTCACTTCTCCTGCTATTACCTCTAATATTTGTTTATTTATTTTGGCAACAGAGTCATTTTTCGGAGCAAGTATTGTCCTCTCACATAACCAGTTTTCGTCGTTAATATTTAGTTGTATATCTGGGAAAACATTAGTAATGAGCTCGTGTTCAGAGCTGACAACATTGCAGAAATCAGATGTGAAGTGAATCATTCCATCCTCATCTGTTTGCAGACGACCATCTCCAATTTCCAGCAGCTTTTGGGCGTATGAATCTGATTCTAGATCGTTATATAACTGGACTCGCAGGTTGGTGATGAGATTTAGCTTTTCCACCGTAGCCCATAGTGGCGACGCCTTGAGACATGCGTTCATTTCATCTGCCGGAGTACCTCTCTCAATAACGGGAAGAGTCTGGCGGAAATCGCCAGCGAGCAAAACCACTACACCTCCCATCGGCGTTCGGTTGCCGCGTATGTCTTGCAAGCTGCGATTCAGGGCCTCAACTGCGCGCTTGTGTGACATAGTGCACTCGTCCCACACTATCAGCTTGCACTGCTGCAAGAGAGTGCCACGGCTGCTGTTCTTGCTTATATTGCACGTCGGGATTTCTTCGCTTGTAAGATTAAGCGGTAACTTGAAAACAGAATGCGCAGTCCGTCCACCACTGAGCAATGTTGCAGCAATTCCCGAAGATGAAACAGCCAGCGCTATATTTCTGTCTTTGCGAACTTGTGCCAAAAGCAGATTGAGAAGAAATGTTTTGCCCGTGCCCCCTGGTGCGTCTAGAAAAAAGATACCTCCATCCTCATTCTCGACACGTCGCAATATTTTGCTGAAGATTTCCCTCTGTTCAGGCAATAAACGTGGCTCCATTTCTTTCACGTACACCTCTAAAGCTGCTGCGTCATAGTTGAGCTCTCTAATTACATCACTTGACAATTCTCTCATGCGCTGTGGTGTAGGCATACCAAAATCAGCTAATTGTTTCCCCTGTATTGATAATATTTTGTCCTCAATCAATATAAGTGTTTCATTGAAAATATAATTGTTATCTGCCTCATTTATTCCTTGAAATCTGTGAGTGATATCTTCTGACAAAGCTTTTTTATACTTCTCCCATAAATACAGAGGATTGGATAATCCGCATGTGCTTATTAAAATAGCAAAAAGCTCTCTCACTTTTGCTGGAGAGCGACATAACACAGCTTCCTCCATCGTAGCGTCCCAGTGGTTATCGTCTTCCAGTAGCCCAAACCTCTCACACGCTTCTCTGTACGTTGTCTGTTGTTGTCCATTAACTGTCTTGAGTTCATGGAAACTCGTCGGACCTCGCACATGGTTGAGCAACATCCGTAAGCAGTAACACTCGAAGTTGCTAACGTGAACTGTGTATATGCGGCCCAGTGCATCTCCTGCCTTCACACCTGGCCAGTTCTCAACTGGAGTACCTTGTACACGGCGCTTCCACTCTTTCTTTGAAGGATTCCACGTATAATAGCGAGGAACTTCGGCGTAAAGTAGGGTTTTTGCAAAATGATCCTCTTTACAAAGTTTAAAAAATGCAGTTAATGTCGTCCTAGGAGGCGTCGCCAGTTTTTCGCGAAAATTCTGCTCTGTGAAGAAAACTCTTTCACCATTTGGCAAATGTACAGCCAGGTGAGTCACAGTGGGGTGTCTTTCGTGCAGCGGAAGACTCAAGATCCGCCACGCTGCTTCATTACTGCTCACATATCGCCCAGCCCTAAACGATTGCACTTCGTCTCTGGGATCAATGTTTGCGTTCCCTTTCTGAACAGTGAAAATAGCTTTATCATTCCCCTTGTAAATATATTTGCAGATGTATTTTATTGCCTGCACTGAGTTACAAAACTCTACATTTATGTGGGCATTAAATATTCTTGAAAGTAAGGGGGAGTAAGGTACAATCCAGCTATTGTTCACCGCAATTTCCTCGCAATTGCCGCCGATTCTTATTTGGGTAGTGCGCCCTCCGTCTTCGGGGGCTCTCCGTCTGTACAGAGGATATCCATTGTTATTTGTTTGCGTTTGTTTTAATAACACTCGAGGATATTTTTTCGTGCATTTCCTGTCCTTCATGCAAGGTGATTTTGGATTTTGTACACCGCAGGGGCCGTGGATCATGTATGTAACTACTATGTCGTATAATCTTTTGTCAGTGTAAGGGTCAGGGATCTCAGCAGATACAATTTCATCGATCTGGTTTGGACGCAACTTTTCCTTGAGCCACAGCAATAAATGCACGTGGGGCAGTCCACGCTTTTGCCACTCAATAGAGTACATGAAACATTGAGACTCACCAAATAATTTACCTTTAGTGAGAACAGCAACTAATTTTTGGACCTTTATTTTAAAAACTCTAGCTATCAGATCGTGTCTGTCGGTCACTCTTTGTCCAGGCATAAGTTCTTCCGTAATTTCAGTCCAGGCGGGGTTGCAGGTAAGAGTGATGAAAAGGTCCGGTCGCCCGTAACTGCGAACGTAAGCGAATGCGTCCTGCGTGTACTCGTGGAGGTACCTTGGGCTGTTTACAAATGATGATGGAAGGATCACCATTTGTCCCAAATTATTAGGATTTACAGTACGGTCGGTTCTTACTGCATCCTGTAAATGAATATAATTTTCTACGCGCAGCTTGTTCTGATTTAGAGATATGTATCTCAATCGCTCACTTTCCATCTTGACATACATATCTACCAGAAATTGATTCAGAAGTTGCCTACAGCGCAGAAGTAGATTAAAATCATTATGACGCACCATAATATGAAATGCATAATAATCCATACAGGATACCTTTTTATTTGGAACTGGTAGTCTGGTAGATGTATTAATTTGGGGTATATCAAAGTGATACCCCTCTTGTCCTTTCCAAAATATCAGCGGGTACTCCAGAGCGTCGTAGAATCTATGCGTGTCGGCAATTCTGCAGACTGTTCCGTCGCGCGCTTGCAGCACGATGTCTCGTGTAGTGGTTTGTTCATTACCTGCTATCACCACTGCGATCTCGTTGCTTGTAGATGCGTTGTAGCATCTCTCGTGTTGTCCACGTGGCACGCGGTCGGGGTGGATCACTACTTTGCAGCTTACATCGGACATGTTCTCCAAAGCCGTTTTGAACTCCCTAACCAAGACATTGTTGTTGTGTAATACCCGCTGTATTTTTTGTATGATCTCTTTCTCAGTCCCTTCAATAATTCTATAACGTCTTTCACTTTCTGCTTCTTCATCGCCCATGAAGTATATCTGTAAAAACTGTGGTTCTGTATTCGACGAAGGAAGCATGGATCCAATTCGGTGATATACTTGCCCCTGAATAGTAAATGTTGGTGAAAATCCTTGCATTTGAACAATTCTATCGGCTCCAAAAGACGTCATATGAAAGCAAGCATTATACTTTCTGATAATATTCAAAAATCGCCGCGATTCATCCGTGTTGCAAGAAAACAGCTGTTTCAATGGTTCCACCGGCTCCTCTATTAAAGGAATGGCTACCTTTCCTCCTGAACAACACATTCCTGCAGTTTCTTCCTTCCATTTCAGAGCCCCACAAAATCTGCATTCTTTATTCATTTTTTCAACTTTTAAGAGGCAGTGGCTACCATAATCAATAGTCGCATCGTAATGAAAAGCAGCTTTTTCAAATACGGACCACGTGTTTTTAACAAACGCTTGTCGTCTCTGCGCCACCCTATCAGCAACAGCTCGTCTACGGGTTTCTAACTCATCCACGATGACATTACCTCTTTGTGATGTCATATACCTGGCGTGCTGATGTCGCCGAGCTCGCGATTGTTCAGAAGTTTCAGCAACCCGTTGTGATGCTAAATGTCGGGCGTTCTGTCGTCGCCGACTTTTTGCTTGCTCCGGTGTTTCAAGGGCTCTTGAAATCGACTGACGGACGGCTTGTTCTTCTCGCCGAGCTCGCATTTGCTCAGGTGTTTCGGCAACTCGTTGCAATGCCAGATACGCGGCGTGTTGTTGTAGCCGCCTTTTCCTTTGCTTCGGTGTTTCTGCAGCTCTTGAGATGGATTGCCGTTCGGCTTGTTCTCTGCACCGAGCTCGCAGTTTTTTCCGGTTTCTGGGCAGATCTTCCCGATACCAAGTGTCCAATTTGCTGTCGTCGCCCAACTTGTCGACTGCTCCGGTAATTCAGCAGCCGCAGAAGCCCCAAGACGTGCCAAGTGCTCAACCCTTTGCAGCTCTGCTTGAGGATTTGTCTCCTGGGTTTTGGCTATTTTCATAGTCCTAGGTTTCTTGCATTTCCTTGAAAGATTTGACTTTCTTTTACGCGGCATCTCTTAAAATTACTAATTTCAAGTCTCACGAATATACTTTTAATTAATGGAAACTTAAATCGTCGAAATATTAGTAATACATTGATGGAATCGACTAAATATCCATAAAAATACTAACATTCAAAGAGAAAATGAATACTTAAGTGGCCCAAGGACATTAATCTCAGTGTGACCTCTTTGTGATGTCATTATACCTGGCGTGCTGATGTCGCCGAGCTCGCGATTGTTCAGAAGTTTCAGCAACCCGTTGTGATGCTAAATGTCGGGCGTTCTGTCGTCGCCGACTTTTTGCTTGCTCCGGTGTTTCAAGGGCTCTTGAAATCGACTGACGGACGGCTTGTTCTTCTCGCCGAGCTCGCATTTGCTCAGGTGTTTCGGCAACTCGTTGCAATGCCAGATACGCGACGTGTTGTTGTAGCCGCCTTTTCCTTTGCTTCGGTGTTTCTGCAGCTCTTGAGATGGATTGCCGTTCGGCTTGTTCTCTGCACCGAGCTCGCATTTTTTCCGGTTTCTGGGCAGATCTTCCCGATACCAAGTGTCCAATTTGCTGTCGTCGCCCAACTTGTGACTGCTCCGGTAATTCAGCAGCCGCAGAAGCCCCAAGACGTGCCAAGTGCTCAACCCTTTGCAGCTCTGCTTGAGGATTTGTCTCCTGGGTTTTGGCTATTTTCATAGTCCTAGGTTTCTTGCATTTCCTTGAAAGATTTGACTTTCTTTTACGCGGCATCTCTTAAAATTACTAATTTCAAGTCTCACGAATATACTTTTAATTAATGGAAACTTAAATCGTCGAAATATTAGTAATACATTGATGGAATCGACTAAATATCCATAAAAATACTAACATTCAAAGAGAAAATGAATACTTAAGTGGCCCAAGGACATTAATCTCAGTTAATAAAAAAAAAAAAAAAAAAAAAATAAAAAAAAAAAATTAAAAAAAAAATGCGAAACTAAAAATGAATATTTTAACCTGCTCTGAATATCTGCAAAAATATTTTTAAAAAAATAATTCAATTTGCTCTTTGAATATTGATTTTGTTTGGAGGATATATTGGTTCCATCAATTAATTCTGCTTTAAAACAGAAACTTACTTATGTTAATGTTGATTTCTCTATCTTTGGAAACAGTTGAATGCCTGCAGACCAGATTACTATTGTTCGTTCGTTTTGATCCATTAATTCTGCGTTAAAATATAAATTTCAATGTTAAAGTAGTAATTGATTCTTTCATCATAACTGGTTTCTCAATCTGCAGAAAGAATTCAATGTCTACCAGCAAATTACCACTTCGCTTGTATGCTACTCCACTATCTGAATAAAACATTTATAAATTTGAAAAATTTAGTTCGGGCAACACGCCGCGTGTTCTGCTTATTATAAATCTTTTGATACAATATCGGTACACGACGTCACTAAAATGGCGCTCATGGAATACTTAATAATGTTTCAGTTATTCTGGCCCAGGCTGCACAACTCTTCTAATATTACAGCTAGAAAATCAAAGCTTCTATCACTCGCGCATTAATACATTCACTATTGCATGTTAGTGACGTTATGAATAGCAAAATAAACTTGAGTCATTTCAGATCGCGATAGTACATGAACCGAATATTGAACTACATTCAGCCGCATTAACTATGGCGTCAGCATGATGACAGTTATTGAAATAACGTAATTAAAAAATTTATACTAAAATGCTTGACAGTTATTGAAGTAACATAATTAAAAAAATTATACTAAAATGCTTGTAACTTACATTGTTCAATGGTAATTCCATAATTCTCTTCAACTCTAAGACAACTTTCGTTAATATTGTTGGTCAAGTTTACATCGCGGTAATGTGACACTTACTGCTCGTGATTTAGTAACGTGTATAATGAAATTAATTAGGATATTAATTTATGCTACACTAATTAGGAATCTTGATATAGAAAAATTCTGTTCTCTAAATGTAGTTTCAATGCATTTAATGTGTTGAGGTGTGTTCGTATCGTTTGATTTTGTAGCAGCAATATTAGCAGAGATAGTGGTTTGAATGAAATGCTGCCTGGACAGAATATTTTTGTTGCAGAGTAAGGCAGAAGGAATTTAATTATTATTAGTAATAAATAAGCAGCTTTCATAAGCTCCGTGTAAATGAGGTGTACCGCGTTGTAAACGACTTCCAATATAGCTTCATGAAACAATAAGTTTATACGTTAGGCCATTGAATACATTCGTTTTAAGTGAAGGATTTATTAGATATTTGTAGAAATTGAACAGTAAGTAAAATTTTTTAACAAAAAAGGGTTAGTTAAGTTTTAAATTTTGGCAAAATAATTTGTAATATTACAGAGACTGTATGGTAGCAAAAAAGAAGAGACACAGGAAATAAATTAAACCGAGGTAGAATGTAATCCGTAACATTTTTATAACTATGACATTTCGGGCACCGGCATTTTGCACTTTTAGTAAATCGACTTTCATGCTGGTATACTCATAGCATTTTACGTTGTTTTTTTCACGCTCTGATTTTCACGTTCAGTATGACGCATATATTACGATCGAAATTACGGTGTAATATTTGATATGTCATACTATTTTATGTACGCAAATGAAAACATCTCTTTGCGAACTTGACAACAGTACCTACCTTTCTTTTTTTAATTTAAGGTTAAGAACAGATTTATATTTCCTGCTTCCAAACTATTATTTAAGTGCGTCAGTTTTATGGCTTTTAAACTAAACACAAACTTGCATATGTAAGTAGGTTTTTTCTTATATTCTTGGAAGTAGTGTTTGCGATTTACTTAAAAAGCAAAGAGTAAACGTGGCACGGCTATCTACGAAGTAGGAAACTCTTTGTTGCTTCCGAATCGATATTAACGGCAATTTCTAAAAGAACTATGCGTTTTTGCGGAATAAAATCTATCCTATTGCACTTCGCACGCAATTAACTGACTTCATGCCAAATTTCATTTAAATATGTTGAGTTATTAAGGCGTGATTGATTGCCGACGTACATCCAAACACACATCCGAACTTTCTCATTTTCTCATTTATAGATATATAGATTTATCCCAAAATATACCCCACCTCCCTTAAATACTACCAGATTATTTTTGTGTAGAAAAGGCCATTTCAAAGAGTCAATGAAATACTGTCTGGATCGCTGGAAATTTTTGAGAGGTTAGTTTGATAATAATAAAGAATGGTTAATTACACATCCATTCATTTTTTTTTTTTTATAGGAACAAACACAAAGTGCTACCATCTTCACAAATCTTTTTGCCTTAAATCAAATGGAAGTTACTGTTCACAAATAATTTTGAGGCTTTTTTACTTTCAGCAGCCATTTCCTTTTCCTGTGCAAATTTGCCCAGCTTTTGAAGACCAGTTCACTTGCAAACAACACATCTTTAACACAAAACAATGACAAAATATTCAAAAAAATATTGTGTCACGATTATGTTTAAACGTGTAGAGTGGTCATTTAAATACATCTGAGCCGTAATTTAGATTAAAAACGTAATGGAACTTATAGGACAATACAAGAGAGAGAGAGAGAGAGAGAGAGAGAGAAGTGGAGAAGTATGTCAGTCAGATTCGAAAAAACTAGCTCACCACTGGCACTGCTCCACTGAGCTCTGGGACAGAGAGCGACTCACCCGCCACCAGAAAGAAAAGAGTGAAGAACGAATGAACTAATTAGTTCTTTTCAACCTTTAGAGCGGAATGGGTAAACAAAGACCGGTGTAATGGTGTAGAACAGAGAGCGAACATGAGTGGAGGGGCAGCAGTCAGGTGGTGTGTGGTGGACTGACTTTGATCCTCATTTCATTGAAGTTAGTTCAAAGGTGACCACATGCCGTTTGACACTCGGCCAAACAAACAGCTCTGGGCCTCCAAGAAGAACTACTGCTCACTCACTCTTTCAGAAGAACTGTTCAAAAGAAATGGTTCACTTGCAAATGACACATATCTACTATAGATTACTGATAGAAGCCTGGTTTCTGGTTTTTGTAGGTTCTCATTTTCTCCGATGTTCCCAGTTACAAACTTCTCTCCTCTCACTCCCCAATTCTTTCATCAACTTTACTTTTTAAACTTATGTTTTCTACCAAATTTGCAATTACATCATGTTTACAATTTTTGTGATTTGTTGACTTTTTGTAATGCTCACTTCTTGTAAACAGATTCTAACCCGAAAAATCAGAGGGTTTTGATTTAGTTTTGTTCTTATGGGCATTCTACAATTTTGCTTTAGTCATGGACGTTGGTGCCCTCCCCTAATTTTTACACTACTTCTGGGAAACAAATTTATTGTATTAATCTAATATTTTCCTTTATGTTCAGGCACAAACATTTCATAGTAAAACCCTATCTCCCAATTACATATGAGATTTTGAAGCTGTGGGAAGCACTGCCTCAATTGCTGCATGATAACACACCTCATGAGGTGATCTTAGCGTTAGAACCCATCTGCAGAACCCAAATTTGTGTGTCCATTCAATAAACTTATCAACCCCAGTCCACTTTTTATGCTAAATTGCTCATTCTTAACCAGGCTATTCCTTTCCCCGCCAACTATACCCAAAGGATCCGTTAAAAAAAAAAAACCTGCAGGCCCTATATTCTCTACAATGTTGCTAAGTGTATAACATAGCTTAAATATTCTATTGACCTGATATCATTTCCATAGTTTGTCCTACATTTGCTGGCCCACATCTCTCCTATGACTCTCAGCAAGATTTTTTCTCGTATTTGATTTCTGATCCCAACTATTTATAACTCTGTCTGCTGCTTGGCCTGATTTGCTACAATTGCATTAGGCTTCTACTCACCTAACTCAGGCAATAGATTTATATCATGGAGCTAATTTCCTTCTTCAACAAAGTCTTCCCTTTTTCACCCATTGCCTGCTGCATTTTCTTAGGCCCAGTCAGACAATTCCTTTCTTAATTTTACTAAATCATTTTTATATATATATATTTTTTTTTTTTTGGCATCTCCTTTTATTCCTTCAAAGGTAGCAATTTTCATTTCAACATCTGCTATTTTTCAGTCTCTTAAATATTGTTGACAAAACCATGGAAGAGCATCATCTAATTTTCAACTTTCTTCCCCAGTGTAACAGGCTACTGCATACAAAACACTGCAAACCTTACTACTGTAGGGCAACATCTACACTTTTAATACATGAGAGCTATTTAAGCTTCTACTTTACTAAGATGTTATGCGAGCATTAATAAATACCAAAAAACAGTTAACCTTAAATTTTTACTGTATATATGTATATATATATAAAGAACTGTGCATTAATGTACTAATACAAAAATTTAAAAAACTTTCTGATTTTTCAATTACGAAGTTAGTGTTGAACAGCATGGGCGTATCCAGTGAGGGGTAGAGGGGGGCTCCCCCCCCCCTCCCCCAAGAAGAAAAACTGAGTTGCCTTTAGTACACTTCAACGAGTGAAGAACTGGCTCAGGAGCACTATGGGAGAGGAAAGATTGAATGGATTATGCCTAACGTGTGTGCATTGAAATTTCATTAAAGAACATTATGATATATTGACAAAGTTATTAAAAAATTTCTGAGAATCCGAGACGATTAATGTTTACATAAAATACTAACTGACTTACGAACTTAATTAACTACAAGGTCCTCAGGTTAAATGGTTGGAGTACTATATTAATCAATAGTAAAAATAGTTTCCTCAATACGTTTGAGTTTCATTTTGTAACATATCGTCATGTTTCAGTCCCCCACCCCATTTCCTCGAAACCAATACGAGTTGCTCCCTCCCCCCCCCCCCCAGTTCAAATCTTGCCCCCCCCTCTAGTTCTGATTCTGGATACGTCCTTGCTAAACAGACTTCTAACCCATACCAGCCACATCATGTTAGTAACTACTGAATACAGTAAGTTTTCTGAAATAGTAAATTTAATGCTTAACAACACACAAGCTACCACACTATGACATTATTTATTTTTAAATAAAATTATTCATTTTGACTAATTTTTTCATTGAAATTATTAATTTCAGTTCAGAGAATAAACAGAAGGGAATAAAGAGAAGACTTGTATGATGGAAAATTATATCTTATTATGTGTAGAAAACATGAAATATTAAGTAAAAAGTTCTAAATTCATCAGAAACAGACAATATTAATTTTATTCCTTTGCTTTTGAGTTTAAAAATAACTTTATTCAAACAATGTAAGAGACAGTAACATTGAAAACAAATTTATCCCAATCACAGATAACCTTTTAATTGTTTTTAACTTCCAATAAATCAATTTTTATGGACAAAAATTTACTAACGATTTATTATCAGAAAAAAAAGTTTCAACGGTCCATGTACACTATCTGACAAAGAATAGAAATTTTAAGAACATGATATAAACACACAGTTCTTCTTCCTATTAAAACCTCATGAAATGAAGGGCTTCATACTGTCAAGAAAATGAGCTTCATTGCCATATTAATAAATAATAGTGAGGAAACAAATATCACTTAAATGATAAAAACTGACATTATAGCATCTGCTTTTCGAAAAAGAGAAATGAAAAATATGTATACAAATATGTGAAATTCAGTAAATCAGACCAACATGAATAATGATAAAGCAACATCTTACCCACAAGCAGCGACTGAGTAACATTCCCAAATTTGATACATTATAGGTTTCAATGGTGTCATCCACCATTGTCTATTGTTATATGTGGATTCAGGGATCAGAAACAATATAAGTTATTTTATAACAATACTGATTATTAATAGATCATTTACTAATACAAATAATTCTGACATGTTAATCACAAGTTTGAACAAAACATTTCACATATAATCAACATTTTTTTTTCCATAGAAAATGTTTGACACAATTTCATTTGCTTTATTTAAAAAACAAATAAACAAGATGATTGTTCTTTAACTTGTGCATTCAATATGGATACAAAAATACCTGCATTGACTCCCATCTCATATGTTCTGTGAGACATCAGTGGAAGCCATAACACTATGCACACATCAACTGTAGTGTTAATAATTCACGTTTTTTTCTTCTTCTGGCACATTCACACACTATTGAACACACTAAAGTGTCTTACAATTGGTACTTTGCAAGTACCTCTCACTGCATTTTTATTCACATTAAAAAAACTATTTTCTTTATTAAAACACTCACAACCTAATTATACTTAATATAGCTTGTCCATAAATTTACATAACTTACATTTTTCCTTTGGCATATGTACATTAGTACCACTTTGTTTGTGTGTATCCATGTTTTTTTCTTAATACATAACATTCAATAATCAGCGATTGTTTATTTTTATATCACCACATTTAACTCACTTCAGTCACTATACTTTGATGCAAAGTCTACTCAAGAGTTGCAAAAGCACCACCATTGACTTAAAATGTATTATTACACACTAGTAAGTTGTGTTTCTGTTAAGGATGTGCTATAAAGCAAACGACATTTAAAACTAGAGATAAATTTGTTAGTTACTGTTAATACATGTTACAAATGTCGAAAAACCTGAGTCACAAATGAATATTATTATTATTTTTTTTTTTTATAAAATAGTAATTTGATTTTGCTTTCTCATTCATAAATGGTTTGGAAATAACTGACCACAATCTTAAAATAAATGCAGTTCTTAGAGGAGGTCTTCCGATTGTGAATTACTTGCCAGGTGTGTAGGTTTTGTTTGTGATTCTGATTTCTTTTTTTCTGCTGCCTCTATGGAAGCTTTCTTGTAGTTGATTGGCCCATATGAACGATAATCAACATCAGCATAGTCAAAATCAGAAAACTCTGGGCGGAAAGGCTGCATGAAAAAAGAAAAAAAATCATCATTCAGCCAAAACAATAAGAAAAAGTAGAAAAAACAACAGCAAAGCTTGTATCCTGGTAAAAAAATGAGTGATGATGGTTGTTCACATCTCTTAATTTCAAAGACAATGTGAATGTTTAAGTCAGAATGTAGTTCATTTGTTTATTGATATATAGCAAATCGATAGCAATATAAGAAACAGCACAGAAAGCTTAACTACAGAATTTTGATGAGGAAGAGAAATTTTAAGAAAAAGAATCAGGAATTTCTATTGGTTCTGACTAAAATAGAAATGAAACTCAACATTCTTACCAGCAATACAATGTTTACTAGTGCTCAAAAGCTTAAAATTTGTCAGGAATCACATACAACAATGGTTTAAGATAAAATATTTATCTTAGAGTTGTTAAATATACCTTATATTCCTGGATGACACTCTTCTAATAAATGTATGTAAAGCTGGATTTGGGACCATCCTGTACAAAAAATACAGTGTGGTTATAAAACAAAATAACTTAAAGTCGAAGACCATGTGAAACTGTCTATTTTCAAAGTCTTTGAGACAGATGAAAATGTGCAGTTCACCTTTTAGCTTTTGAGCACCAATTTAATAAATACTTCACACATATTTATTACTGATTCGTTGTATATTAGGAAGATTGTTAGGAAGCAATAAAAATATTTTTGAGAGATTTTACAAAAGACGAATGATTAGAAGCAGATTCTTGGAAGTAGCATATCCAGAAACTGCAATTACTGCATAGAAAAAGCTGTTAACAAAATCATCTCTTCCAATAGTATGATGAACTCTAGATGCACAGTCATGGATTCACTAAGGCAGACCTGGAATGTGCATTCGTAGGCTGGCCAAACACACACGGGTTTGTTAAATATAACTTTCACAAAGCAATATGCACACACTTATCATGAGCTCAGACCATTTGGAAACAAGCCAAGCTAACATGACTGAATGTCAGTAACATCTAGGTGGGACAGTTTGATATGTATCCCATTCCAATATAACATTAATATAAAAAATAAAGCATTTCATACTGAAATACCTCTATTTCTTCATAACATAAAGTGAGAAGTAAATAATCTCTACAATAATCATTGACTATAAATGTACATATGTTGTGTGTTACAAAGCATAATCTGAAAAATTCAGACTTTATTTCCTTCCCCTTAATGGATGTAAGTTAGCATCATACTTTTATACATCAGAGTTGAAAATAAGTGATGGAGCAATATATATAAGAGAAAATACTAAGACAAAATCCTTAGATGTAATAAGTACTTATGAGGATCTACCTCTTAAGGGACATAAAATGATTAACATTAAATGTGTTGCTGCTGAGAAGAGAAGAGGTAGTAGAAGGATAATTAATAATGACTTACATTAAAGGAACTGTCCAATTGGAAAATAGCTTCGAGGGCCGATGTTAATTGACCAGCAAATAGTAAAGAGAGATGACAAAAAGATGAAACAGGTGAAAAAGACTGATTTTCAATCAAGTCAGTTAAGAATTATGATAGAAATGTGGTATTCATCAGAGTTGAAATGATTAGATCTTATGAAAGTTGTGTGATGGGCTCTATCCAACAGTAATTAAACATGATATTAAAGATGTGTAAGGTTTACAGAAGTTATTTGGTGTACAGTGCTAGGTGTGGGGGAAAAGGCAGGGGGTGCAAATCCTAGAACTTGCCCTAGACGGCATGCTGAGCAAATTCATAGATCAGTCACTGTCAGTGTATCAGTGTGTTTAAGAGTGACTAATGGAGTAATCATTTACAGTGGAGAAGGCAAGCAATATTAAATAAACAGCACTGAGGACAAGTATAAGTGTTTTCAGGAAAACACGAATAAAATATAAGGGCAAGCCTACGTTCGTCTTTCAAGAGGCACTTGATAGAACACACATTTTACTCAGAGGGAGAAAGGTAAATATGCCTTATTGAGGAAATACGAAATATATTACTTACTAGTGTAAGCCCGTGATCGTATTTTGGGTATGGTCTAAACTATTAACAATAATAATAATTAACAGGAAAAGCTTTAAGGCAATGTAACTAAGGAATGATGGGAAAATTTACCTATTCCTTACTAACAATTCTATTAAAATACACAAAAAATAAATAGCATGATGATTCAGCTATAGTGAACACACACAGACCGTAAGAAGTACAGGGTGTCCTCATGAAACTGACACCTTTCATTTGGCTGCCAAAAATCAATGAATGGAAATAAGTTGGTAACATTCATTGTAATATGTATAGAAATTGTGGAAGTTGTGTTGACTATTTTTGAAAATTCGCACAAGATGTTGTAGGTGGCGCTGCAGTAGCTTAACTGAAAATGGTGTCACCGCAAGAGTGAATACAAGTTCTTATGATGGTACATGGAAGCAAATTCAGTGATTCAAGTGCAATGTAACTTTCGCTGTGTGTTCAAGAAGGACCCACCATCACAGAACACCAATAAGAAATGGAAACAGCACTTTTTGGCAACAGGAAGTGTGAAGATATTGTATGGTGGCAGTAATGAACACGTATCAGAGGAGCATGTAGCAGCAATGAAACAGGCATTTGAACTAAGTCCACGCAAATCCATTCGACAAGCGGCACAAGAACTGCAGATGCCGAAGTCCACTGTACATAAGGTATTGCATCACTCTCTTCGATTTCATCCATGCAAATTGCAGTTGCTTCATGAACTGAAAACAGATGACGGTGATATGACATGTTACATCACATTGATGAAGACCCAACATTTTTAACTCTCATTGCTTTCTCTGATGAGTCCACATTTCATTTATCGGGGAAAGTCAACACACACAATGCACGTATTTGGGGATCCCAAAACCCACACTGCATCGTGGAACACTTTCATTACAGCCTGAAAATAAATGTGTGGTGCAGATAGATTGATGTACAATTTGACCTTCGGCCCCTTTTTCTCTTGAGAAAAAACAGTTACAGGCAGTACGAATCTCGACATGTTGGAACGATTTGTTATGCCTCAGTTAATGCATTTGCAGCCGAACATCATCTTTCAATAGGACGGCACCCTTCCGCATTGAAGCCTGATCATTCGATCACCAGATATTACCCCTTTAGACTACTTATTGTGGGTATATGTGAAAGAAAAAGTGTACACAGGCCGCAAAATTTGTAATCTTCAAGAGCTTTGTGCCCGCATACGAGATGCTGTCACTTCCGTTATGCCTGAGATGCTACAGAAAACCTTGCAGGAACTAGAATTCAGGCTAGATGTTCTTCGAGCAACTAGAGGATCTCATGTAGAGGTGTCCTGATTTTTTAAATAAAACTTGGTGAGTTGCTCTTGACCTTGCATGCATTATTTTCTTTTTACCCTAAGCAGCATGAAATATACAGCAATTTCAAATGTGTCAGGTTCATGATGAACATCCTGTACATAAAACATAATAAAGAAATCACCCATGGCATCAGATATCTGTGGACACAGAATATAATGAAAATATCTACAGTGAACAAAAATAATTAAGTAAAATAAATATGAAAAAATAATAATATTAATAATTAATATGTTAATTTAAAGCTATACAGCCTTGCTGTGTTGTGGCAATTCATTTCTTTGCAGTTGAGTACCAAAATAGATATTTTAAGTATATTGAAAGGAAAGATAAATTATACCCAGCATTCACCAAAGTTGAAGGGAGGAGGGCAGCAGCAACAAAAATAATGTATATACACAAAAAACACAATATTTTGTACAAAATACTTTGTCAAGAACATAGACACAACACACACAAATTGAATTTACCATTGGAGGTAGTGGGGGAGCAACGACCATGTAATTGGAAATATTACTAGTGAAACATATGGAAAAAGAGGACATTTAGGTGATGAGAATTTTGTTTTACGTACTGAAAAAAGAAACAATAAGAAGAAAAAAAAATTCTTAAAAATTGAAATAAGGTCTATCTATATACTTAAATTAATTATACCAGCAATTGATGGGTATAACAGAATAAGGAAGGCAGGTATTATCTTAGATTGTGGCCTGGGAGGGCAGGAAAGGAGTCTTGTTTCCAGAATGTGCTGGTAGGTCAATTCCCACCTTCAGAGTTCAGATTGAGAACTGTTATAAGGAAGTACTCTAATGATTCTGGCTGTGAAATAGTTACTGAAGTTCATGAGTATTGTGAGTGATAGCATGGCAAGCAATGGGGAGGTCTAGATTGTGGGACTAAACTGTTTGCCTGTGACCATTCATTCTAATGGATAATGTGTTCGATGTGAGGCTGTTGTAAGAACTTTGGCAATGTAGGCAGGTGAGCTGGAATATGGGATGGGATGTGGTAATATGGCATGGTCTATGATTGATACTAGGAAAAAGGAAACTGCTTTTAGGCAATTAAATAACAAAGGATAGGGAAAATGACTCATCACTCACCAAATATGAAGGCCACGACGAGTGAAAAACATACATAACGAACAAAAACATACACGATATTTCAGTTGTCCACCTTAATCATGTTTTAGAGAACGGGCCATGTGGTTCGGTAGGTGTGCATGCGCCAAAGTTTACTATATATATATATATTAATATTGGCTAATTCTCCCAATAAATGGAATACGTTAAGAAAATGAGCCAATCAAGTTTTCTTTGTGTTGTTCCAATAAGCTTTCATTCTTTCCAAGAAAGCTTGTTTGCGTTCTTCCGACCACTTTGGTCTGTATTGTTTTTGTTTTAGTTGTTTAGTTATAACTTCCCATTTGTCTACTTTGTGTCTGAAGGTGTCTCTTGCTAAGATGTCTGTTGGTCCTATGTTTACACTTTTAAGATCCTTCTGAATTTCATTCAGCCAAGGTGTTGGATTTTCAAGTGAAGTTACATAATCTATTATCTTTTTTGTCAATCAATTTTTTGGTAACCTCTTAAGGTGACCAAAGAATTTTATTCGCCTTTTTTGATGCCAATTTCGATGTTTGAAACTTTTCTGTTGTTTTGATTGATTTTAGTCTGTAACCATCTTTAGTGAGTCTTGCGCCTAGAATTTTTCTAATGATTTTTCTCTCTACTTTTTTTATTTCTTTAAGGTCATGTTTTCTGTTAAGTTTTAACATTTCACTTGCATAGAGGACTGTTGGTTTTATGACTGTGTTGTAGTGCCGAATTTTGGTCTGTCTTGACATGGATTTTTGTTGGAGAGATTTTGGATTAATGCTAATGCTTGTTTTTACTTTTTGGAGGTGATTTTGCTGTGAGATTTTCTCAACTCCTGTCGGTTTGATGAATTCTCTGAGGTATTTAAAGTATGGGACCCTGTTGATTTTACCATACTTTGTTCTCAAACTTGCTATTTCTGTTTTGGAACATATTAATTCAGTTTTCTCAAATGAAATTTGTAACCCTATTTTTTCTGCACATTCTTTGAGTGTCTCAAGCTGTTTGATGGCAGTCTCTTCATCTTCTGTTAGTATCACCAAATCATCCGCAAAAGCGAGGTATGGTATGTAGAGATTGTTTTTTGGAAAAGACAAGTGGGATTGGCTTCCAACACTTACATGTCTTGAGTTCTTTCTACCATCCTTCCATAAACTTGTCCAGAATGACGTTGAACAGAAGAGGAGATAGCCAATCGCCTTGTCTTACACTGACTGTGAAAGGGTTCTAAAATTTCTCCCATGAATTTTACTTTAGATTTAGTGCCAATTAGTATTTGTTTTATGAGTTCTCATGTTTTTGGATCTAATCCCCTTTCTTCTAAAATTTGGAATAGTGAAATCCTGTCTATTGAGTCGTATGCCTTTTTGAAATTCACAAATGTGCATACTAGGGGTTTTTGTCTGAGGGTTCGCATTTTGATTATGGTTTTGAGGTTGAAAATTTGTCCAGGGCACGACCTGTTAGGTCTGAATCCTGCTTGATATTCTGCTACTTTAGGTTCTAACTGCTCTTATGTTCTCTTCAAAATGCACGTTGAAAGAATTTTGTATGTGATTGGTAGGAGGGAGACCTCTCTATAGTTGCTTACATCTGATTTGTTACCTTTTTTATGTAGCGGGTGGATTGGAGCAATCTTCCAATCATCTGGGATTTTTCGGTTTTCCGAATGTTTTAGATTATTTGAGCAATTTCTTTGAGTGAATTTGTACCTCAATTTTTTTTAAAAGTTCGGCTACAATTCCAACTTCTCCTGAGGTTTTGTTATTTTTAAGTTTCTTTATAAGTGCATAAATTTCTTCTTGTGTTGATGGTAATGAATCGCCAAATGTGTTGCTAAGCGTAAAAATCGAGAACAGCTCAACTAATTCGACTAATTTTTTTTTCATTTTTTCGTTAAGGCACAAGGAAGGAGAGAAAAAATGTAAAAATTGTGAGGAAAATGTTAAAAACAACACTTTTCTTTTCACATACAAACCAGTCAATCAAAACAAAACAAAGGTGCATTAGGATTATCTTTGGTATGACTTCAATTTGATTAGGCTGTATGGACATTAATCTATGCCTGCCTAAAATAAGGTTTGAAGAAAAAACAAGGGTATGCCTGTGATCAACGAAAATAATATTAGTGACATATGTGTCATCATTACTTCCTCTGTGCGTGGTGTTTTCTTGGTTGTTTTTGAATTTTCGCTTCTCTCGAAAACCAATTGTGTGTTTATTTGTTCAGTGTGTTTAAATTTAGACCCACGCTGCCTACAAGACACGGGCACAGAAAGATTGGTAGAAGAACTCGAAACGCTACAAACAAAGCTAATTTTCAATCTTATTGGACTGCACAGCAATGTAAAAAGCAAAATGAAATTGAAAGGATTATGATATTACAATCATCTCCCAAAGTCCAACCCCTCATCCACGTGGTGGGAGATGGGCAACGGCATAAAGTAGGGGATTGCCTGTGGGGGTGAGTTACATTGGGGACCTAGTGTGCCCCGGGACCGATACGGTAGCTGTGAAGGCCCTACAGGAACCCTGAAAAATGGCGGCCAATGGGGCTCTGGTGAAGCTATGACAGGCCTAGCAAGCCGTTAGTGGATAGATTCTGCTTTCAAAACAAAAACAAGCCTCGAAAAGGATGGATCAATGGACAAATGACATGGCTATGGAAACGGTTTAAGATTTGGATTCTTGAATATATGGACATTAACCGGGAAAGTGGAGGAAATTGTAGACATGATGGAGAGAAGGATGTTGGATATTTTGGGGTTGAGTGAGACAAAGTGGAAAGGAAAGGGCAGAAGAGATCTGAGAAATGGTTTTCCAACTGTATTGGAATGGAAATGAGGAAGGGAGAAGAAATGGAGTAGGGATAGTTGTAAGAGAGGGGCTGAAAGAGGAAGTGGAAGAGATTAGTGACAGAATAATGAAGGTTAGGATAGCAGTCAAAGGGAGAAAACTAGACATACTTCAAGTATACGCTCCACAAGTAGGCTGTCAAATTCAAGAGAAGGAGGAATTTGAGCAGGAGTTGCAAAGACAGTTAAATGGGTAAAATATTATAATTATGGGAGACCTAAATGCCCATGTAGGCACAGAAAGGCAGGGGTATGAGGAAATAATAGGAACGGAAGGATAGGGTGGCATAAATGAAGAAGGGGAAAGGCTTCTGGATCTCGGCAAAAGAAATGGATTGAAAATAGGAAATTCCTGGTACAAAAAGCAAGAGAGCCACAAGGTAACATGGCACAGTAGCGATTGGCAGAAGAAGTCAGTTGTGGACTACTTTATATTTAATGGTGAATTAAAGAAGAGTGTGTCAGATGTGAAGGTAATACCATCAGAGGCACTGGATAGTGATCACCGGCTATTAGTAATGGAGCTGAGGATTGCGACAGAGAGGAGAAAATCAGAAAGACAGGATAGGAGATTAAGAATATGGAAGTTGGAAGAGAAGAGGAATGAAGGGGAATACCAAGACACCAATAGTGGAAATGGGGACAGTGGAAGAAGAGTGGGAATATTTTAAAACAACGTTAGTCCAAGCAGCAGAAACAGTGTGTGGAAGGACTGGTAACACCAAAAGGTGGAAAGAAACAGCATGGTGGAATGATAGAGTTATACAAGCAGTGGAACTGAAGAACAAGGCCTTTAGGGAATGGTTCAACCAGAAGACACAGGAGACAAGGGATGACTACGTGAAGAAAAAGGAAGAGGCCAAAAAAAATAGTAACGGAGGAAAGGAGGAAGTGGCTGGAGAAGTGGACATACATGATGGAAGAAGATAGTAAAGGAAATAAGAAAGTATTATATGAAATGGTAAAAAGGAAGAGGAAGGAGAGGATAGAAAATGTCATCATGCTGGATGAAGATGGAAACGAAATAAACAGCTCAGAAAAACTAAAAAGGATGTGGAAGGAGTATTTTGAAGCCTTACTGAACCCAAATTGGTCACAGGATGATACAGTTGTTCAGGAGAAGAAGGAAAATAACAACCGTATAAGAGAGAAAGAGAAGGATCTAACTTGGGAAGAAGTGGAAACAGCTCTGGGTAAGATGAAGGGTGGAAAGGCACCAGGCATCGATGAAGTGAGCGTGGAAATGATAAGGGCAGCAGGAGTAGTAGGAAAGCAGTGGCTATACTGTGTGATGAGAAAGGTATGGAATTAGGGCACAACTCCTGAAGACTGGAAAAAAGGAATGATTGTACCTATATTAAAAAAGGGAGCAGGAAGGAGTTTAAAAACTATAGAGGTATTACACTTATGTGCCACTGTGCCAACGTGTATGAGAAGATAATTGAAAAAAGAATACGTGACAGGGTGGAAAAAGGGCTAAGGGAAGAGCAGTTAGGCTTCAGATCAGGGAGATCGACGGTAGATCTGATATTTGCTATGAGACAGCTGCAGGAAAAACATTATGATTAGGGAAAGGATCTACTGTTGGTATTTATTGATATTGAGAAAGCATATGATTGTGTACACAGGAGTAAGGTATGGAAGGCCTTGGAGAAGAGGGGAGTTCCCAAAGAAACCATCAAGAGAGTGACGGAACTGTACCGAGGAAGTGTGAGCTATGTGAAAATAGATAGGGGAAGGAAGATCAGATTGGCTGGAACAAAGGAATGGACTAAAACAAGGAAGTGCCCTATCACCACTACTCTTCATTGTAATTATGGATGAAATAATGCAGAAGGTGGCAGCGAGGATGGGAGAGGAAAACATGAAGGTGATGGCTTTTGCGGAAGATCTGATGATCTGGGGAGGTGAAGAAGAGGAAGTGCAGCGGCAGTTGGATGTATGGACAGACAGTGTGGAGGATTTTTTTTTTTAACTGCTTTACATCTCTCAACAGCGAGGTCTTTAGAGACAGGAAAGGATGGGGGCAAGGATGGAGGCAAGGAATGGGAAGGAATTCGGCCATGGCCTTTTGAAGGAAGCATCCCGGCATTTGCCAGGAATGATTTGGGAAACCATGGAAAACCCAAATCTGGATGCCCGGACGGGGATTCAAACCGCCGTCCTCCCAAATGCGAGACGAGAACGCTATCCGTTACACCGCCACGCTCGGTCAGTGTGGAGGAATATGGCCTGAAATTTAATGTAAAGAAATGTGAGTACATGGTAACAACCAGGAAAAAGAATAGGGTGGCCCAGGGAATTGTGATGGCAGGGGAACAACTAAAGAAGGTAAACAGGTTCAAGTACTTGGGGAGTGTATTAAAGGAATGTGGAGGAAATGATGGTGAAATAAGTGAAAGAGGAAGACAAGCAGAGGCGTTCCTAAGGAGCATTAGAAGCCTGATATGGAATAAAGAGGTGCCACAGGGAAGCAAGAGAGTAATCTATCATACGTACCATGTGCCTATCTTAACTTATGCTGCTGAAACGTGGACAATGAAAAAGTGGGACATCAGCAGAGTACAAGCAAGTGAAATGAAGTTTTTAAGAGGTAGAATGGGAGTTACTAAAATGGACAGAATAAGGAATGAAGTGATTAGACGCACCATAAAAGAGGAACCCAACAGGAAAGGGTAGAGAGGACCAGACTGAGATGGTATGGACATATCAAGAGAATGGAGGCTCAGAGAATGAAATTAAGATGCATGGTAAACGACCCAGAGGAAGACCAAGAGATGGATGGCTGAAAGGAGTGGAGGAGGGTGTACGGAAGAGAGGAGAGGACTGGAACAAAGTGGTGACAGAGAGGTGGTGGGATGAAAGAAGCAAATGGAGAGGCTTGTGCATAAAGCAGACCCGGCCAGAGGCTGGAAACTCTTGAGGATGATGATCATATTACAATCACGTGCAACTCGTCATCTTCAAGCTGCTTTCATTGTTTCAGTTGACTAAAGTTCCTACCAATGCATTGCTATTGGATCTATGAACTCAGTTTGCTCACATTGTAAGGCATTGAAATACAAAAATGAAGCAAATGGATTGTGTTGCACAAATGGCAAAGTGAAATTTTTGCCATTGTTTCGCCACCAGAGCCATTGCACTAATTGGTTTCAGGAACTGGAACAGATTCCATACATTTCCTTACAGACATACAAAAATATAACAATTGCTTCCAAATGCCTTCCTTTGGGGCAACAAATATACTTTGCGACAATTTCATGTCAACTTATATGGTAATAAGACTTACTTTGTTTATTTCTTTTTAAGTTTTTTTGTACAAACTATAATTTTCTGTTTAATTTGCAAATATAAGGTAAAAAATATATCACAAAGCTGGTTCGCTGTTGCCGGTGTCAGATGGCAACTACAAATTCCTGCAAATTTATTTCATGGGCAATACAACAGAAGAAACTGATCAGCATTGTGCAAATAACAGTTCAGTGAGGATCTCTATTGTACAACAATTACAAACTTAGTTTCATCAACACAATCAGTTGATTACATTGTTTGAAACTGCACTGATCTCATGCCATCTGATAATCATAAAACTGTAATCAGAGCTGATGAAACTTCTGTATTCCAACATGCAAGACGTTTCAATGCACTAACAATCGATGAAGTTGCCATTGTAATGGCTGGAGAAAATTTGGAAGCTCGTGATATAGTTTTACATCGCCGAAATGATCAGTTACAGCGTGTGTATGAAACACACTGCTCATATGATGCATACAATATCCAATATTATTATGGAAAGGTGAAAATGGTTATCATTCCTCACTCAAAATGATAAATCCAAAGACAGGTAATTAGAAATTTGATTTAGCAATGGAAATTTTGTATCAGCTATGTATTATATATGCCACAGGATTGTAAAAACTGTTTGTTTACAATTATCTGGTGGCATGTGCATGGTGAATGACTGTCATTAAAACATTATTTTATTTACAGGTGCTGAAACTAATAAAAAAGTTAGTTCAATGAACTATTACTCTTATCACCTGATGGTTCATGAAAATGAAGATAATCACATCTTAAAATTTCAGCAATTATTTCATAAATATTCTGTTGATATGTACCAGGTGTGTAAATATGAAACCGGAATTTGCCGATAGATGGCTGTAGCTATCAAAGCAGTTGCCGCCAGATCGCGTCATTGTACCCAGTTTCTTTTGTTTACAGCAGACTGTGATTTTCATCTCCCAACAATACAAGTTTCATACGACAGAGCAGTTTTTAACACTGTTGAAGATGTCGACTTTTGAGCCCCCAAACTATGATTTGGGAACATAATTGATTTTCTGTTTTCATTTGAAGAAAACTGCTGCAGAATCACATCGAATGCTTGTTGAAGCTTACGGCAAGCGTGCTCTCAGTAAATCACAGTGTTTTGAGTGGTTAAAAAAATTCAAAAGTGGAGATTTTGACATCAGAAATGAAGACCGTGGAAGACCTCCGAAGAAGTTTGAAGACAGCGAGTTTCAAGCATTGTTGGATGAGGATGATGCTCAAACGCAACAACAACTTGCAGATCAATTGAATGTGACACGAGAAGCTGTTTCCATACGTTTAAAAGCGATGGGGAAAAATCCAGAAGATGGGAAAATGGCTTCCACATGAACTGACTGACAGACAGCAAGAAAACCGAAAAACCACTTGTGAAATGCTGCTCGCCAGGTACAAAAGAAAGTCATTTCTCCATAGAATTGTGACAGGTGATGAAAAGTTGATATATTTCAAGAACCCTAAGCGTAAAAGATCATTGGTATCTCCAGGTGAACCGTCAACATCAGTTTCAAGGCCAAATCGCTATGGACAGAAGGCAATGCTCTGTGTTTGGTGGGATCAAAGTGGTGTTATCTATTACGAGCTTCTAAAACCTGGTGAAACTGTTAACAGTAAACGTTATCAACAGCAAATGATCAATTTGAACCTAGCATTGCGGGAAAAAACGACCAAAATACCAGAAAAGACAACACAAAGTGATTTTGCTTCATGAGAACGCATCATCACACACATCAAAACCAGTCAAGGAAATGATTAATTAGCTTAGTTGGGAGATACTGATGCATGCGTCCTACTCACCTGACTTAGCTCTGTTGGATTACTATCTCTTTGCATTGATGGGACACGCACTCACTGAGCAGCGCTTCACTTCTTACGAAAATGTGCAAAAATGGCTTGATGACTGGTTTGTATCAAAAGAGATTTTTTTTTTGGCATGGCATTCATAAATTACCAGAGAGATGGGAAAAATGTATATCTAGCAATGGAATTTTGAATAAGGTACGTCGTACCATTTTTATACAATGAACGTGTATTTTTGATCAAAAAATTCTGGTGTCATATTTACACACCTGTATTTCAAAATAGAAACAGAGTGATTGACATTCATCAGGTTGAATCAGAACAAACTCTTGTTCTGAAGAGAATATTCACCTTTGAAATGCGATTAATACTGATGGAGATGCAAGCAATGTTGGCCAGATGACAATTTTTCCAGCAACATATATTGGAAGTCCTCGGCATATGCATGAATATGCTCAAAATGATGTATGTTTGTCATTATGGAACAGCAGATTTATTTGTCACATTCACATGCAATCCTCAGTGGACAGAAATCAAACAAGAGTTATTCCCTGGCCAATCACCAATTGATCGCCATGATATTACAACGTCAGCGGATGATCTCAATGCATGTTTAAAGTCCTCCATTTAGTGTAAAAACATTAAGATACTAAATTTAAGCAAGAATATGAGTGTCGAATTGCAAAATGATCAATCTGGAGAAATATTTTCGAAACAACTCATTTAGATTGGTAATGGCAAAATCCCTGAAGACATTTTGACTGGCTGCATTACATTTCCTGTCAGTTTACTGAATCAAAAACCGAGCTCATACAAAATGTGTTCCCAGACGCCACTCAAAATTACAGAGATCATTTTTGGTTGAGTGAATGAGCTCTATTAGCTGCCAAAAACACGGATGTAAATGAAATAAATTTCAAAATTGAAAATAAAATTGCCAGCGAGTTAAGGACAGACAAATGAGTTGATTGTGCAACTAACCAAGATGATATCGTATAAACTGCTCTCGGGTGACTAGCCGAGTCAAGAGTGCGTTGCTACACGATATTTCGGCGACTAGATTCATTGCCACCATCTTCTCACCAGAAGATGGCGGCAATGCATCTAGTCGCCGAAATATCGTATAGCAACGCACTCTTGACTCGGCTAGTCACCCGAGAGCAGTTTATACATTCTCAACGCCGAGAAAGACTTCGTTCTTATATACAAGATGATATCGTCAACTATCTAACAGAATTTTTGAACTCATTGGATTTGCCAGGATTTCCGCCTCATAATCTTCAATTAAAAGTAGTATCGGTGGTCATCATGTTGCGAAATATCAACCAACCGCGTCTTTGTAATGGCACACGACTAGCAGTGAAAAAATTATTAAACAATGCGATTGAAGCAACCATTCTAAAGGGAAAATATAAGGGAGAAGCTGTGTCGACACCTCACATCCCAACGGTACCAACTGACGTACCATTTGAATTTAAACAACTGCAATTTCCAGTGTGGCTTGCTTTCGCTATGACCATAAATAAATCCCATAGTCAGTTGTTGAGTGTTTACGGCATTAATCTTGAAAACCCATGCTTCTCTCATGGACAGTTAGTTGTATGTTGCCTGCTCCGGCGTTGGAAAACTGTCAGCTTTATTTGTTTATGTGCCAGGTAATCAAACAAAAAATAATGGGAACCATAAAGCATTACAATAAAAATATCATCACATTATTACAAACGTCTTGCAGTGTATGAAATAGAAAACTTATTTTTGTAAGTAACTCTTGTTTATTATTGAGACATTAAATCAATAAATAAAGTGATCACTCTGAAATACATTTTATTTATTTATTTTCTCTATTGGACTACGACAACAAAGAAGTCTGTCGGAATTGTATAAATTTCTTCTTGTGTTGGTGGTGATGAGTTCTCTGTTGTTGTGATTGTATTTTTGGAAACCTCTTTTTGGGTTGTGGACAGTTTAAGAAAAATAAGTGGCCAGCTCTTGGCAGTTTTCTTTATTTGTCAGGGTAAGTTTACCATTTTGTTTTCTAAAACATAGGTTCTGTGGTGAGTACCCTTTGATTTGGTTTGCGAAGGTCTTGTAATAACCATGTGTATTGTAATTTTTGAAGTTTTCTTTGATGGTCTGTGGTTAGTTGTTGACATATTTTCATTTGTTTTGTCTTACACTCTTGGATGTTTGTTTGCGAACTTCGAGAAATTTATTGTGTGTTTCTTCAGATTTGTTGCAATTGTAATTTTGAAATGCCTTTATTCTTTCTTCTAGTGCAGTCTCACATTCTTGATTCCACCAAGGGTGCTTTGGTTTTTTGTGAAGAGGTATTAATTCTTTCGCAGCTTTGATTATTTTAGTCCAAAATTTCTGCCAGTCTTCCGCAGGTTCTTCTTCCCATTTTTCTTTGATTTTGCATAGATCGAATTTTGAAATCTTTGTTGTATTTCTGTTAATTTTCTTTTGGGTGTGAATTTAATTTTTATTCTGGATAAATAGTGAACAGAATATATATTTGCCCCTCTCCATAGTTACCATTTGAATTTAAACAACTGCAATTTCCAGTGCATCGTGAATTTCTTTTTGATAGTCATACGATATTGCCACATGATCAATCTGAAGTTCCCCTAAGTGATCATGTTTTTGGTTTGTTGAGTTTTTTTTCAAAGTGAGGTGGACATAATTTTGAGGTTATTTTGCTGTCATAACTCAATAAGTTGGGACCCATTTTTGGTGGTGAACTAGTGTACAGGGTAATCTCCTACTGTCTACTTGTATTTGTGTTCCCTGCCAATCTGTGCATTGAAGTCGCCAAGCACAATTTTCACATCATCTTTTGAAATTTTGGCCTTCTCTGTTTCAAGCTCTTCCCAGAATCTTTCTCTCTCTTTTTTCTTTTTTTTTTTTTTTTTCCTCCTGGCTCTTTTTTTATTGTAAACATTTGTTGGTGCATGTACATTGATGAAAGTGTAGTTTTTGTTTGCGTGTTTTATTCTCATAGCCATAAATCAATTGTTGATGGGTTTTAAACTTTTTTGTCTACAACCAAGGTCATGCCTAATAGTGCTCCTCCTTGGCCAATTATCTTGTTAGTTCCAAATTTGGAGATTCTGTACTTATTGAACTCTGTCATTTCCGAATCTGTATATATATATATAATAACAATGAAAAAACGACACTAAGTAGCGGAAAGGAATCAAATTAGGATAGGGAAATGAGCCACCACTTACCTTTAGATGATGGATGTGGGGCGCGAACACACAGAAAAGACACAAACACAAATAATAAAGAAATTTTCGGGAAAAAAACCCTTCGTCAACAAGAGAACATTATGGGAGGTGGGTGCAGCCGGAGATTGCCTCACTTGTCTTTCTGTGACCATTTTTATTAATTTACTATGTCTCTTTTCTCCAATCTATCACTTAAAATACTTCAGAAAAGGCTTCTAAACTTTGGTTACTAGGTTATTTAAATGAAATCTCACCTCTAAGAGCAAAGTTTGATACATAGTTACAAAATTATAGATTAGCTTCCAAGGGCATGGCTGCATTTACGATTTGTTGGCCCTAAGCTCTACATCGGCAGTGGCAAAACAATTTATGGAGAATACCCTCTTTGTGGTGCTGGCCCCTAGGCTACAGCCTAGGTAGCCTATGCTTAAATTAATATTTTGTATGTTAGGTGGCCTGCTGTTGGTGACATGGAGTGTGGTGCAAAGAATAGTAGGAGAATTTTGATGCATTTTATGAAAAAAATCTGAGAAAGTTGTATCAAAGAAGAATGAAGAATCTAGTTTAGTGATTTCATGCCAGGAGAGAACTGGGTGAGAAAAACATGGCTCTAGTTGGTTTTTCGTTGTGTGTGTCAGTGTGGTCTACAGATTTTGACTTGGGATATCTGTTTGTGAACCGATTCTGGAGGATGATTACGGTGTATAAATGCTCAGATCAGGTTGTTGGAGTAAACAATTCCTGTTCAGAGTAGATGTGTCTACCTCAAATTGCTGGATTGTAGGGGAGAGAGCGGTTTGTGTAAAGTGGATGGCAGCCATCAAAGTGGAGATACTGTAGTAGGCATGTGAGTCTGAAGTGGACAAAGGTGTGTACCTAGCCATTACAGAGCTGTCCACATCTTTTTTCATTTCATTTCCCCCAGGTGAAACCTGGTAGATTGGCTGGTGTATTGCTTCAGGAACCCTTTAAAACAAATCTAACCTCTGACAATTTTTTATTAAATAATATTACTAACACCGATTTTGAAGTTGTGTATCGGGCTGCTCCTAGTCTGGAAGGCTATGAAGGTGACATGGGCAGTGGTGGACAGAGTAGCCCCCAAAAAATTATATAGTAGGAAAAATATAAGTTTTAAGGATTAGAAAAAGACAAGTCAGGAGTGGTTAGCAGCACTGAAAAAACACGGGTCCCATATATACTGTGTAGAACAAAACTTTTAATATCTTACACTTCAGTTAAAACAAAATAACTGTGATGACAGTTTGTAAACCTCTCCCTGGTAACTTAAATATATTTTACAATAAATTTGAAGCAGTTCTCAGAAATTTATCATGAAATGAAAGGGAAAATTTCCTCTGTGATGACTTCTACACATATATTTCTTTTGAAGATTATCAAAGGGAGTGTTCAAATCATTCAGTCTTTTTCCCCACTGTATGCAAAAAGATAGTATTTCCATCACTGATAACATGTTTGTTGTTGAGAATACATTAGAGAAATACCAATGGAAAATAGCTTGTCAGTCCACAATCCTCAAATAATTGCTCTGTATGCATTGGAAAATGTTTATCTAAGTCAGGCCAGTTAATAGCATTAATCAAAATTGAACTTGTGAATGAGGATTGGCCCATCATGTTTAAAGTGATAGAGTAAACAATAAATCCAGTTATTATAACCAAAGATTTTTGGAAATTTATTATAAATGTGTCCCAACAATATTGCTTCTATCATTCAAAAATGTGTAAAGAAGTATCGACTAATAACAGGCATTAAAACATTATATAAAGTAAAGGAAAGTTATTATGACCTTAAAAATCATTTACTTTAAAACATTAACTGAAGCAATGAAAGAAGCCAAACATTTTGCTTTCTGTATGGATCTTAGCAGTTAAAATAATAAAAAATTATGAGTATTATTAAAAAACATGCAGTGTTCCCTCCTTTGAATATAAACCACTAAATTTAAACTTTAACAATGAACTAGAAAATTACCCATCATCTATGCTATCTCCTTTTAATAACCACTGTTGCGGAACTGAAAATGTCATTTACTACCGATGCAGGTACTTTAAAGATGTATGTCCTATTCATTGCCTCCATTTCTTCCCAGCCAAAATTAAATAGGGGAAAAAAATCACTTGAGCTCACAAAGAGAGGTTCTTGTAAGAGAAATGATGACCATGACCCCAAGTTGGAACTTGATTTCATCACTTTTTCAAAAAGTCAAAAGGTTGTAGCTACCAGAGAACTGTATGCCCTAATCACTTCTCTCATGACTTTCAAAGATACTAGAAACATCATAAAATGGTCTAAGTACATCTAAAAAGAATGAAATATTCAAAAAGTTTCAGTTTAATTTTAGATAAGGAATTTTGGGTAAGACTTAAATTTTTTCATTTATATACATTATACTGGGAGAAATGAATACAAAAGTAAATTAGATAGAAATGTTTTGCGACCTGGCTCAGGCTTCTGATTGTGTCAGTCGAAAGGTTCTCTGATATAGACTAGAACACTATGGTTTTAGTGGTAGGTCTGCTACAAAAACATGAAAATGGAAATAAAATCAGAATGGGAAATAGTTAAACATGGTGTTCCTCAGAGAAGTTTTTTGCTGCTCCTAATATACGAGCTGCGACCCAAAATAACCAAGAATTTGATTGTACCGGTCAAACCAATTGCAGTACGATGTTCTGCCGCTAGATGTCTCGAAGTACGTCTTAGCTACTGCGGTACAAAGTTGTGTCATCTTTGGCACAGGCAGTTGAGAGTTCTATTGGTGTATGGTAGGACATGTTTCAGTGCTTCTGCGAATTGTCAAATGGTTAACATGAAGGAGCAACAGATTTGCATCAAATTCTGTTCCAAGTTGAAGAAAACTGCTGCTGAAACCCACCACATGCTGACAGAGGCATTTGGTGAGGGTGCTGTGAGTAAACCAAGAACATTTAAGTGTTTTAAACATTTCAAGGAGGGCAGAAAATCTGTGGAAGATGACAAACGTTCTGGTCGACCGTCAACACCAGAAATGATCATGATAGTGCGTGATGCTATTCACGAAAACAGAAGGCAGACAAATCACAATGTTTGTAACAGACTTCAGTTGTCGTATGGTACATCTCAACAAATTCTAGCCTATGAACTGAACATGAAATGAATTGCAGTGAAGTTTGTCCATTGCCTTCTCAACATCGATGAACGAAACTTCAGAATTCAGACATGCACTGAGCTGTAACAAAGGATTCAAGTGTGTCCAAACTTCTTATCAAGAGTCATAGCAGATGGTGAATCTTGGGTTGACAGTTAGGACTGTGAAATGAAGCAGCAATCATCACAATTGAAGACAACATCATCTCCAAGGCCGAAAAAGCTTGGCATGTTTCCAGCAACTTCAAGTCATTGCTGATTCCCCCCCAACATTCGGGGAATTGCGCATAAGGAGTTTGTTCCACCTAGTCAGACTGTCAATGGACTGTTTTAGTGCGAGATTTAGAGGCGACTGAGGGAAAATGTTCGGCCCAAAATGAGTTGTGGAAAAAGAAAGACCATGACAACACACCCAATCAAACATCACTCGTTGTTAGGGAATTCCCAACCGGACCTAGCCCAGTAAAACTTTTACCCGTTTCCAAAGATGAAAATCGCATTGAAAGGGTGATGTTTTAACTCCTTTGAAGGCATCCAAGTGCAATAACAACAGGTCCTGAACACCTGAGGGCAGTGAAATTCTTGGCTAATTTGGGTATCACCTTGTACATAAATTAGAATAGTGCTCTTTGCAGATGACACAAATTTTAAAACCTACAAATTCCAGAACAGTTATTTTACTCCATATAGTCTTCCATGTTGGAAAATCCTGAACATTTCAATGTCAGTATACCTAGCTGTAATTCTAGGAATAAATATATCATCCAAAAGGATTATAAGTCATTATCCTAAAGGAAGAGTATCAATGTTATTATTCGGGAGAGGAGTGGGAATTTAGGAGTAGCCATTGTAATCAGCAAAGCTATGAAGACTAAAGTAATGAAAGCGGAATGTATAAATGGTAGAATTATGTTTATGAGACTAAGAGGGGGAAAGAAAAATGTAGTTTTGATTCAAGTGTACATGCTGACAAGCCAACACTCAGATGAGGAAGTGGAAGGTTCTGGAGAAAATTATGGACAAGGAAAAGAGAAATTCTTGTTTTATGATGAGGGGAGATTGGAATGCAGTGGTTGGAGAGGGAAAGGATGAGGGAACAACTAGCAAGTATGGACTTGGGATGCGAGGAGAGAGGATGGTAAGCTTCTCTAAGGAAAATGAAATGGTAGTGGGAAACACTCTTTTTGAAAAACATAAAAGAAGAAGGTATATTTGGACTTCTCCCTTTTGGAGGAAAGAGTTATCAGACTGATTATATACTAATCCAGGACAGGTATAAGAATTGGTTAAAAATGCTAAAACTTACCCAGTAGCTGTTGTTAATTCTGTTCATAATCTTGTTGTAGCAGAAATAGAAATGAGATTAAACAGAATTAAAGAAGGAAAGATAGTAAAAAGGTTTAATACTGCTGCTCCTAAAGAGGAAGGACAAGGTAGAGAAATAGAAACAAATCTTTATAAACTAATGGAATATGGGAAATGTAAATGAGGGTGTGGATGAAAAATGGATAAGTATGAAGGAGAGTCTGAAAAGGGTTGCTGCAAAAGTAATGGGATTTAAGAAAAGCAGTAGAATAAAGAATGGGTGACTGAAGCAATGATACAGAAGATGAAAGAGAGAAGGAAGTGGAAAAACACAGGCACTGAGGAGGGGAAAAGGAAATACAGAAAATGAAATAATGAATTGAAAAGAGAAGTTGAGAAAGCAAGAGAGAACTGGATGAGAAGTAAGTGTGAACAGATAGAGCAATTAGGAAGAGGGAAAATTTGATTTGTCATGCAGATGTGCTTTCAAGGAAAACGAAGAACAGCGGGGCTGGAAGTTGAAAACAAGGATGGAACATTAGCCAGGGAAGCTCACGAAATACAGCAAAGATGGAAAGAATATATAGGAGAGCTGCAACACTGACTGAAAGATTTAGTATTAGTAGAAGCAGAGAGAGTCTGCAAGGAGGAGATGGGAGGCCATATCCTGGAGGTGAAAGTGGAGAAGGCTTTGTCGGAGATGAAGAACAGGAAAGCCTATGGAATCGATGAGTGACCTGTAGAAATTCTGAAAGATGAGTGAAAAAGAGAAATACGATATTTGTGTAATGAGATATATGAGAGAGGAGAATGGGCAAAAGACTTTTTAACAACAGTGTTGACACCAATTGAAAAGAAAAAGAATGCAGTGAAATGTGAAGATTTCAAAACCATTAGCCTCTTATGCTACACTGCTAAGATATTGCTAAATGGACGAATATCCAACAGACTGTCCATATCAACTGCTGAAGAACAGTTTATATTTCAAAAAGGAAGAAGTGCACGAGATGCTATTGGTTTACTGAGAACAATACGTTAAAGATACATTGACAGGGAAAGTGATTATTATGTGGTTTTCATACACCTGGAAAAGGCTTTTGATAGAGTGCAATAGGTGAAGTTAATGGATACTCTAAAAAATAAAGGCATTGATTGGCAGGAAAGAAGGCTAATAAGTAGATTATACGTCGAACAAGGAGTGAGAGTGGGGAATGATCTTACAGAAGAGGGGAAAGACTGGAAGAGGTGTAAGACAGGAATGTTGTTTGTCACCCATATTACTTAACATATATTTTGAGGAAATTATGAAACAGAAGTTTAAGAGGTAAAGAATGTGTATGCTTGGGTGGATGTAGGATTAGCTGCGTAAGGTTTGCTGATGACATAGTTTTTCTGGTGGAAAGTGTCAAGATACTCAGAAGAATGTCAGAGGCTTTAGAAAAAGGGTGTAAGGAATTTGGAATGAGAATCAATAGGAATAAAGCTAAATGTATGATGGTGGGAAGGAGTAAGAAAGAAATGATGATAACACTAAAAGGAGAAATAATTGAACAAGTGGAGTCCTTCAGATATCTCTGGAGTATTGTGAGTGGTGATATGAGTTGCAAGAAAGAGGTGAAAACTAGGATAGCAGTGGAAAAGAAACTTTCAATAGGAAGAAAAATATGTTATGCGGAAGGCTGGATAAAAACCTGAGGAAAAAAATAGCTAACTGTTTTGTATGGAGGGTAGGACTATATGGGGCAGAAAAATGGATGCTACGCAAAGAAGATCTAAAGATGTTAGAAGCTTCTGAAATGTGGATATGGAGGAGGATGGAGAAAATAAGTTGGAAAGACAAAGTAAGGAATGATGAAGTGCTGGAACAAGTGGAGAGTAAAGGTCCCTTTTAAAAACAATAAGGAACAGGAAAAGGAACAGGATTGGCCATATGTTGAGGAATGAGTAGCTGCTTAAAATTTCTCTGGAGGGAATTGTAAATGGAACGAAAAGGTCAGTGAAGAAAGATAATGAGTGATGACATAAATGGGAAATATATAGAGACTAAGAGAATGGCAGAACAAAGGGTGGCTTGGAAGGCTGTCTCTGTGAATGGACCTGTTGAATAGCAGAAAACCCCTGATGATTATCCTAAAGGATTACAAGTAATTGTCAGTTTTACTGACAGAGAAAACATTATGTATGAACGGAGACTTCACTGGTGCAGAATTTCAAAAATATCGTCATGGGTATATGGCAGGGCTGTGTTACAAAAACATGGTATTTCGACTGCTATTTCTGTTGTCTTGTTCAGATATTAAACCATCTGTACTGGTCTGCTGATCGACAGCAGTAGAGTCAGCTCAGGTGTCATATCCCTCTTTTATAGTGTGAGGTTTTGTCCAGAACCACATGCTATAAAAGAAGGGTATGGCATCTGACCTAATGCAATAACAGTCACTTAGTAGACCAGTACCAATGGTTTCATGTCTAGGGTAGACAGTGAGCACCAAAATATCATGCTTTTACAACACATTCTGGTGTTACACCCATGATTTAATTGCAGTAATAAGATTCTCAACAGATTCTTTATTAATTGTCTTTCAATAGGAAACAAAATGTTATCCACAAAAACCTGACAGCTTAAAGGCCAAACTGAAAGAGTATTTGCTTCATAACCCATTTTATTAGATGAAATAGTTTTCTTTTTTGAATTTCCTAATGAAAATAACATAAAATCAATGTAATATGGGTTTTGGAAGGGGAAGATGAGAAAGTTACGCACAACATTCACGTGGTATACAAATTTTTGTATCTTCTGTACCAAATCAAGAATCTAGAAATATAAATAAAATATGATAACTAATGCTAATGTGTTTGTGGTTAACACTGAAAACTGTATGTACTGATGTAAGATAAGTAAATATTTTTTTAGGAGTGATATATACTGTTCCACAACAATAAAATGAAACATGTCTCATCCAATCAAATAAATACCCACCATATCACACATCAATTTCTTGGCCAACATCATGGAATTTGAGGATGGCATATTCTGTTGAATTCTGCAGAGGCCTATAGTTAGTTGGCAAGTGTGCTTCTTGTCTTACACCATTTGCTGATAATGCTAAGTCTGCATAAACAACACTGTTTGTTGTATAAGGATCGGAGACATAATAAGGCTGCTGATATTCTAAACGCAAAGGTGGGATGTAAGGTCTATTCCTTCTCCTACTACTACTGCTTCCATAAAAATTTTGCTGTTGCTGGCTCATATCCATGGTTGATTTGGCAGGGTTCATTAGTAGATGGTGGTGTGATGTTAAGCTGTAATGGTGATGATGAAGATGGTGGTGCTGATGCACTTGGCTCTGGAAACATACCCATAAGCCATGCATGTTAGTTCAAATGCTAAAAAATAAAATTTATTATTATTTTTATAAAAACTCATATGTTAGTTAAAAGCTTAGCTAGGAACATTATTATACTGTTATTGTAAGTCACAAAAAGTTTTTTCCTTCATTCTGGAAGCTTTCTATCAGAAATATTTTTTTAATAAATACTTTACCAATACTTTTCAGTACACATTATCACACTTTATATTTTATTAATTAATGTTAATATCTGTTCTACATTTCATGCTTAAATTAATTCTACAAAAAGTGCAGATACATAAAATATCTAACAATGTCATAACACAATTCAGGACAAATTTATTTTCATTAGTGATTAAATACTAAATTATGATTGGATGAAATATTTTTTTATTAGTTTAAGGTCTGCGTTACATGATTATTTACTAAAGAAACTGAATGAGCAGAGGAGACCTGTTCCAATAAGATGAAACACTAGAGGTTGGATGGAAAATTTGTACTGTTCTGCTGATACAATATAATTACCCAATTTACAGTACTGTTTGCAATCCTCCATACTTTCCAATTTAGGGCTAACATCTTTATCTCAACATATCCATTACAATACATGTCCTCAATTATCTGTTTCATATATTCTTCAACTGTTCCCTCCATTAATTAATGAATCCTAATGCCTTAAAATGTGACCCATCGTCATGTATCTTATTTCTGTGAGGCTTCTCAAACTTCTTCTCTTGCCAATCAACTCAAAAACATTTTAATTTTCTACATTATTTGTCCAGTTATTTTTCAACATCCTTCTATAGTACTACATTTCAAATGCTTTAGTTTTCCTTGTTTCCAGAGCATGACACTTTATGGAAGTAAATACCAAACTTTATTTTCATAAAGTATCATATTCACTAAATAAAGTTTGGACTTCACTTCCATAAAGTGTCATACTCCCTGAATTTCCAAAGTCAATGTGACTAAGATTATGAATACAAACAAGGATAAAGTAAGTAAAGATATCTTTTATCAATGTTGGAGGTGGGAAAGTGGTAACAGATCCCTTACTCATATGAAAGGAATTCAGTGGGCGTGTGAGCTACATACACTTTGCGAAGTTGTTTTCAGTGTTTTATTCATGAATTATTATTTTTCCTCTTGTTGTTACCTTTATGTGTGTCTATTATGTTTTATTTGCTTGCCCTTATTAAATATTGATATTCAACATCTGTTCTTATTCTACATTCAAGGTAAGCTGCTTATGGGGTGGAAGATGATGAGAACGTTTTCCTTCATTTTTGTTTCTATTTCAAATATTTAATCCATTCTGTGGAGTTGTCAAAAATTAATGGCTAAGTAATTATTGTTATGTGCTAAAAGAAAAGTAAGTTAAGACTGTCTTCAAACTGTTCAAATGTTCCTCCATGTTAGCAGTGGAAAATTAATAGATATTAAATCAGCACTAGTAATAAGTGTTTACAATGAAAAGGGAATGTTGGTGGTAATTAAAAGAAGTGCATAATATATTATATTACTGTTCTGAAAAGTTTCTAAAATCGAGTTCGTGCTATTCATTCTGTAAATTTTGAGAACTATTAAGATCATAATGAGGGAATAAATTGTGAAAAGCAGAAAAGAAGCTGTGCTAAATTACATTCAGGCAGCAGGAAATAAAATGATCTACTTCATCATGGTAAAGATATGATCAAGAGGGGGATAAAATTGATACTGTATTATCAAAACTTACAGAGAGAGAGAGAGAGAGAGAAAACAAACAAAAAACAAGTTTTAATTCAAGTAACCTATGAACAGACAATTCTTAAAGCTCCTTGACTGAAAATGCTGGATAGATTTCTCATCCTGTTAATATTAAAGAAATGAGCCAATCCGTAAGAGACTATGACAAAGTGAAAATGGTATCAAATAACCTTTAAGCCATAAGATTTTTTTTTTTTTAATTTGAAACTAATTTTTAAAAAATCACGATGAAATTAAAATTTGGAAGATAGGAAAAATAAATGCATCACTCACCACAAGTTAAGGTATGAGTTTCACGACAAACATAAAAATGTGAACACACTTTACAAAATATTTCAGTATAAACTTTAAATGAGGACATGTAACAATGGGATCAGATGTGTACACACTGAAATTAGTCTCAGAGAGTATACATCCGATCCCCCTGCATATGTCCTCCTCCAGCCATCATTAAGTTTATACCAAACTATTTCGTGTTTTTGTGTTCGTTGTGCTTTTATCTATAATGAGTGATTGGTGTAATTTCAATTTTCTTCCTTATTTTCATTGCCTAAGAACATTTTCACTTTCACTATTATCATGATGAAATTGGGTTTTCTTAACTTGTTCTTTTGAGATAATATAAATTACACTGGTGATTAGACTTTAATAATAATACTTGTCATAATGACAAGTATTAATATTAAAGTGTATTGAAATGAAAGCAAAAAGCAAATATAAAATTGTATCAAAGCAAAAGGAAAATATGCAGATGTCACAGGTCAAGGAAACATAAAACATGCAGTTTTATCTAGAGGGCTGGAAGCTTGACACAAAAATGTAATAGGATATCCATGGCTATATTAATAGAAAATATATTAACTAGCAAGGTAAAAAATAGTTAAAATTTTTGTAATGATCAAGGGTGTGAATCTGTATTTCAATCTGAAACAAAATCTGTGACATTTAAAGTTAACTCACTTGTTACATAGATTAGAACTGTTGGAAAATAAATGCCCGGGTCCAGCTAATGAACAAAATGAAACGAGATTAGACAGTAAATAAATACTTTACAGAAATGAAAATTTCTTGTGCTCTACTAGCAACATGTATTGCTTAAAATGAACTATGGATGTTATAACAATGAAAAAATCCATAAATTAATTGTAGCAGATAAAGTGTTTTAGGACCAACCTTTGTTTCTTGACTTGAGTTCTTGGAATTTGAATTAGCTGGGATTGGTACATTCTGGTAGGTATGCTTCATTAATTTGTTAGGCACTTGTTTTCTAGGGGCAGGTGTGGGAGGTATAGTCTTTCCCTGAGACTGCTCTTTATTTTCTGTCAGTTTGTTAGCATGTAACTGAGTTTCTTGTTTCTGATAATCTGGCACTGATAAAACACTATTTTCTTTGGTAACACTCAAACACATTTCTTTTTTATTTTCCTTTGGTTTATCTTTGTCTGGCTTGTATAATCTTAGAGAGTAAAACCTATGGAAAACTGTTTGGGAATGGAGACCATTTTCAGAACGATGAGCTCGTAAGGACCTATACCTCATCCTTGATGATATGAAAGAAAGTTCTTTTCTCTTCATACAAGACTCAATATGACTCCTGGTTGACCCATAACCGGAAGAACCATACTGACTTAGTTGACTTGTAGGTCTGCTACAATTATTTGGGTTAGATGGAGGTGATGAAGGCTGTAAGAAAAATAATAAACATGCAAGCTAAAATGCAAGTCAAACAAAGGGATAACCATGCAAAATTAAAGGCAAATTTTATGTAAGCAGATTCACATAAAAAAATCAGCATAACAGCAAACAAACACAAATAAGTGAGCATAACATAATGTGAATGAATGGACATAATTACTCTGGCTTGTTAGTAAATTATGACAACTGTTGTCTTAAAAAACATAGATAACACATTTTAAATGAAAAAGTTGTTAAACTATTGTCCTGTTTGTTTTTCCTTTATCCAACATATGTGGTCATAATGAAATATGTTAAATTTGCATCGATTAATGTTTTATTCTTCCATTTTGAACATTTCACTTTTTGTGGACACCACACACCAAATTGATCACTGCAATGATTTTAACCTACAATAACTCATCAATGCAGGATAGAAAATTATAGTGTAAAATAATTATCTTTGAGAAGTGGTTTCAACATTATATAAGGAAACTCGTAAATTTTAAGTGTCCATTAGCTATGAAAGACTATACATATTGTTTGTGCTCAACGTTCAGAGTATGCAATGTGGATATCATCTGAATTGAAGTAACACTTGGATGATATGTGAGAGCAGCTGCTAGTGTGGTTGACGGAAGGGAGACTCGATAGTGGGAAATGAATGAGAGCAGATAATGTAAAGAAGGGACGCAGATGTGGACTGAAAAGTTTTGTTTGTGAAATATAAGTAGTTAATTGTTGGCCAAAGCAGTTAGTAGATCTCTTAATGAAGAGCTCTTTTTGTTTAAGATGGACCAGATGTAAAATAGCAGGAGATTGCCAGCGGAGGAAATTAAAAGCTGTAATGTAAATTGTTGAAATTATTCATTTAATAAAAAAGCTACCCTTCAAACCAGATTGAGTAAATAATATAAATAAAAGCAAAGCACTAAGAAATTTGACAGTTGGTACCCATTAACATTGACTCACAAGCATGGAAATGTGTTGCTGATATGCTGGATTGCTGGTTAATGACTTTGTTATTGATATACTAGCTTCGAGCCCGTCAAAAATGACTGTTTGAATGGAATATCCTGGCATTTCATTTTTTTTTTTTCAATTGGTTAATTATATGGAATTGTTATTACATAATGCTAATGGCCTGGATTTTGTAATGTTCTATATATTTCATTTGCAGTTCACATAGCGATACAGTAGTAACTTTTACTGAATTAATGACGATAGAAGTATAGAATCAATAAAATTAAAAACAAATTAGGAATCCCACAGAAACTTTTGCTGTCAATGTAATATCAGTTTTATTCCTGGTCCAGGAACAATTCAGCATGATAAATATGAAACTTCTTTCCCCCGCAGTAAATAATACTTCCAGTAACATGGCGCTTATGAAAGCAGTTTAAATGGTTTGTAAAACTCATTTCAGAGCGAATTATGCTGTAACAAAATGTGTCAGATGCGATTCTGGTCAACTTAGCCCCAACCTCCATTAACATTGCATTCGAAAACCATAGCTTTTATTACCCTCATATGAATAACGACAGGCAACACGTATGGTGGTAGTCTGAATTTATTCTGGAAAAGATTGCATGAAAAAGCGAACATCGACTATTTTTAATGAAATCTTCGTGATATGAGTACCATACTGCGGTTAGATTATCGGAGTATTTGACTATGATTTATTTAAATAAATACTGTAACTTTTACTTTAATTACGGATAACGGATAACGGTCATTTATCTCGGTGATACATTTCGCGATTCGTAAATTTGGTGTAAACTTTTTTCGAGTTTTTAATTAACTTCATTGTTTCTTATCATCTGCCAAAAACATTCTTAGGTTATGTTTTAACCTCATTCTTATAACTGGTACAGATAAAATAACGCAAACATGGAATACTCTTCTGCTTGCATTAATTTTTGCATCTAGTTGTCATAAATAAACAAAAAGCAACATGTAAATTTAAACGAACGTACCAATTGTAACTTTGTAACGTATGATTGCCTCGCATTAATTTTCTATCTCTGCTCACCGCTATTTGGATGCAAGAATATCGTTGTTGAATTGTGAATTATAAATTGAAATCATTTTTAATTATATCTTTCGTGATATGAGTAACTTATTCTGGTTAGATTATCAGAATATTTGGTTAGGTTTTATTTAAATAAATGCATTTTTATAATTTCGAAAATGCATGACTGTTATTTATTTGTCTGATACATTGCGCGATTACTTACGTTTCTCTGAGTTTTTAATAAACTTCATTGTTTCATATCGTCTGCCAGAAAAATTCTTAGGTTATGGTTTAACCTAGTTTTGATAACTGATACAGATAAAATAGCCTAAATATTGAATCCCCTTCTCCTTACATGAATTTCTGCGTCTAACTGATACGGATAAAATAGCGTAAATATTGAATCTCCTTCTCCTTATATGAATGTCGGCGTCTATCTGTAAATAAACGAAAAGCAAGGTGATGGTACGAATGTAATATGGTGGTTGATGATTGACCGTTCTCTAGCCAATAGCAGTAGCAGCTATAGACGATGCATCCAGACTCCACGTTAGCATTTTATATAAGGGGATGAGCATGTACCAATAGCCTTTGACTGGTGCCAGTACAGTGACATTATGTCAATATGATTTCGTCAGCAATTGGATTATTGATTATAGAAGAAGGAAGTGATGTTCATTAATGTTGAGGGTAGATTAAAACTATCATTTATGATATGAGAATGCAAAGTAAATACATAGGCTATGTTCTCTTTATGTATAGGTGTATTTTGAGTGCAAAATAAGGGAAATGGGTAATTGGGTAGGGAGGGAGATAATTTTAAGGCTTATAATATGTAATCAATAGGAATCAAGAAGCTTAGTTAACTGCATTACTCCTGGAAATTCTCAGATATCATGCAATGTATTTAAGGATTCCTCATTCAAGAAATATGAGGATATCATAAGCTGAAATATTTTTTCTTCCAGCTTTGGAACTAACCACACTGATCACTATGATCTTAATGATCATTTTAGTATGTTAGTAGTAGTCAAAAAACCTTAGGGAAATAATTTTAACTCTAGGAAGCAGCCAAATAATTAGAAATTATGCTTCAGTGATACAGCCTTGCCAGTTCAACAAATTTTCATGCAAAAGTAAATAAATAAAGCAGTATGATTAACTTACGGTACATCAACTTAAACTATGTGTAATCATTTACACAGCTGTTTCACAAGTAAGAGGTGTAGTGCTAAAATCATCCTATAAGAAGGAAAATTCTAAGTAAGTAAAAGCAGGGATTTAACCTTAATGGAACAAAACAAACACGTAACAAATTATTAATTTTCAGCAACACTGTAAAACTATGGATGTTCTCAATTTTGTAATAACTGAATAAAGTGTAATATGTAAATAAAAAGAGAGAAAACTTGCTGAAGACTGTGAGGATAGAAAATTACAAGTGTAGTCAAGCTGAGTACAAGAAGATGATTTATTCTTCATTTTTAGGATCCTTGGTACTATATTTAAAGAAATTAGACTGAGATAGGCTTTGGAAAATAATCTGTGCTGGACCAGAATCCAAGTTTTTAATATTGTGATATGATTTTTCACTCAACTGAGTACATACTGTCAAATTGTCACAAGCAGAATAGAAAACATGAGAAATAAATTGCTTTACTGAGGTCTGATCATATAATTTATGCTCTTATGCCATAAGTGATGGGAATGTGCAGAGGAGAGAATGCATCACCATTTTCCACCCAGAATTTTGTGAATTGCAGAGCACAGATTTAATATACATATGACTGCACTAAGAGATGAGCTGTGGGTATAGGAAAGTTGGCTGCTTAATATACCAAAATTCTGATTTTTTTTTTTTTTATACTGTAGCTGTTTACAAAATAATTTACTATAGCTAGAGAGTCGAGATATACAGAAATATTGTGTTTCTCCTATCTCAAAGAACTCTAAAATTATTTCTGATAGATGACTGAATGGAACGTTATTCTTTTAGTTAAAGTAGAATAAATGAAGAAGGTTTAATTTAAAGTTTCTCTAATCGCAAATCAGCCTTTCTCCTGATTCAATAAAATGGTCTCTGAGTGAATGAAATATGCTTGTTGAAACACTGCTAACAATTAACCATCATAATTGATTTTCCATTACAGTGGACTGGGTATGGTACTGAACAAGCTTCTTTCCTACTGTTTTGCCAACACTTATCCTCCAGCATTTTCTCCCAGTCTAGCCAGATTTTTTAAAAAATTATTCATTCATCTATCTTGTAGTCTCCATTTTAGTCTTTTTCCAGTTACTAATTTTTCCTTAGATAGTGTATTTAATGCCATTCTAATCATCTATCCAAACTATTTCAGTCTAGATTCTCTGAAGATGCTTTTTAAGTAGTCCAAGTCGACTCTTCTGAATTTGTCTGTAGTCTACTGCATACTTGACCGGAGGAACTAAAGTCACTTGTATCCAGCTCTTATAACTTTTAATTCACTGGTTAAGTTGCGAAGCAGATAGGATTTATCCAAAGATACTTTTGGTATCTGAGGAAATCTTTTGTCTCATAATATTTTTTTGTACTTATCATACTATCAGCTGACATAATGCTGAAGAGGTATTTAAAGTTTGGAACAGTTACAAATTCATGATGTCCTAGAGGATCTTGTAGCAAAGATTAGATCTACAGTAGATTTGTATGGTCTAAATCCTTATTGTTCTTCATTTAGATTTAGTTCAGCTAGTTTCCTTATCTTATCTATAGATTGATAAACATAAGACAAGGGAGAGAAATGTCATCCCTATGTAATTTCAACATTTTTTTTTCTAATTTAATTTAATCACGATTGAGCTCATTCTCTGGTGACAATTATTCTACACATCTACTTTTCCCATTTACCCTACAAATTTCAGCACTTTTGATAAATTGGTGTCTTGGTAATTTAACCCAATCCCTGACTCTCTTAGCAACAAAAGAACTTCTTCTGACCCCCTTATGTCTGAAATCAAGTGCCAGCTTGTAGTCATTGTCATACTCTCCCATCCATGCACCTCTCTTAATTCTTCCACCAATAAACATCTTGTACACTCCAGTGACTCTCTTCACCCTGCTCCTGTCTTCCAATGAATCCCATTCCTGTTCCTTTATAATATCAGCTACTGATTATAGTCTGTGGTAATTTCCAGAAACAAAACTAGCAGCCCTTCTCTGCACCTCCTTCAACTCTTGTATTTGATACAAAAAATGTGGGTCCTGTACTACACCACCATATTGAAGAATGGACTGACCAATGTTTTGTCACCCAATTTCCTTACTTTTCTGGTGCAAGTCCTCATCACACTTTCCAACAAGTGAAAGATTTTGAAACCTGTTCTTATTACCTATCCAATGTGTCTTACCCAGTTGAGTTATGAAAAGGTATTCAACAAGCAATTCTTTCCGCAACATATGTTATCTATTTACTAGCTGGTACCCACGACTTCGTTTGTGTTTGTAAAGAATTTGGATTGACAGCTACTGACATCTAACCACCATAGACTCGATGCTATTACTACACACAAACACCAATGGTCTATGCTATGTAGTTGTGGCAGCAGAGTGACATACAGGGAGACACATGTCTTTGGCCGAAATATGAAAATATCCTTGATCGACCAATTTCAACCACCATATCTCCCACACTCTCACAGTTACCAAAATTCGGCCAACGTTGTTATCGACGGGTGACTCTGTGCTACTATCACACACAAACACCAGTGATCTCTGCTAGATAGTTTTGGCTGAAAAGTGATACACCATGACACATACGTTTTTGGTAGAAATATGAAAATGCTGCAGATCGACCACATTCAACCACCATAACTCCCACACCCCGATAGCTACTGACATCTAACCACCATAGCACACAATAGGAAACACAATACCACTACCACACACAAACACCAATGGTCTATGCTATGTAGTTGTGGCAGCAGAGTGACATATACGGAGACACTTGTCTTTGACCGAAATACAAAAATATCCTTGATCGGCCACTTTCAACCTCCATATCTCCCACACTACCACAGTTACCGAAATTCGGTTAACGTTGTTTTCGACGGGTGACTCTGTGCTACAACCACACACAAACACCAGTTACCTTCGGTGGATAGTTTTGGCTGAAAAGTGATACACCATGGAACGTTTTTGGTAGAAATATGAAAGTGCCGCAGGTCTACCACTTTCAACCACCATATCTCCCACACCCCCATAGCTACTGACATCTAACCACCATAGCACACGATAGGAAACACAATACCACTACCACACACAAACATCAATGGTCTATGCTATGTAGTTGTGGCAGCAGAGTGACATATACGGAGACACATGTCTTTGGTCGAAATACGAAAATGCCCTGCATCGACCACTTTAACCATCATTTCTCCCACATCCCCACAGCTATCGACATTCGGCCAATGTTGTGCATGAAAGGAAGCTCCATGCTACTTCTACACACAAAGACCAGTGATCTGTGCTAGGTATTGGTGGCTGCAAAATGAAGTATAAGAAAACACACGTCTATTTTTGTATATATTTAACATTTTAGCCCACTAATGAGTGTGTGGAACCATTAGTTTGCATTGTCTTCCCCAAACTACCCCATCCCTTCACTCTGGGCTTGATATTCTTATTCTTTTTCCCCACCTTATAATCATTATCAACCTTTAGTTTTTTTTCTGTGTACCTAGTAAGCTGACTCTTCTTTGCATTTATCTTCATCCCTTGTTGATCTACCCAGTTAGATATCCTGTCCAGATCACCCTGCAGTTGTTCAGTCTTCTGCTATTTTGATCCTATTATAGCATTATGTTATATGCAAACAACTTAATTTCTGGTAGTAAACCATCAATACAATTATTCATTAGAATAAAAAATAGCAATGGTGCCATACGCTACCCTGTGGCACTCACATATTAAGTTCTGCTTCTTTCGATACTGTTTTTCCTACACAAACATTTTTCTATCTACCTTTTAAGTCTTTTTCTACCTAGAAAATCATTGTTTCATCCACTCCAATAGTTATTACCTTACTTAGGGAGCACCCATAAACTACGTAGCTCCATCTTGGCCTCCTATAAACATTTCCACCCTCCCCCCACATAGCCTGATGTGACTTTTGCCTTCTAATCCTCCCCCTGTGGCATGTAGCTATTTTCCCTATTGGTTCCAGAAGACATTTTTTACTGTTTTCTCTTGTCAGAGTATCGTAAATTACATACGGAGATAATTAAATGACGGAAATATATATTCACACTCTGTGGTGTGTTGTGCACCTTATTTTAACTGTGATGAATAACATGAATGAAAAGCTACGTCTTTGCTCGGAACCCCCCTCCCACATAGTCCAATGTAGCCTTCCAGCCCCAACCTCTCCCCTCCTAGTTTATGGACATTCCCTTAGCACATCTGTCAAAAGTTTTATCCCTATTTTTTAATATTGGGCCATCAATCCTTTTTTCCAATTGTTTGGTATTCTTTTTTTCCTTCCAAATAGCTCTTATTACTCCATACATCCAATGTACTTCAAATGGTCCTAGTGATTTGATCACATTCACTGTAAACTCATCAACGTCAACTACTTTTTGTCTTCTTTATAGCTGTTCTGCTTTTGTCCAGAAAATATCTTCCACATCAGTCCTATTACACTAAAAAGTTTGTATCCATTCTTCCTCAACTTTCCTTTAGTTTCTATTTTTGTTAACCAATTTATCAAAAAACTGATTGCATTTTACTTTCTTTTCAACATTTTGCATCATCTCTCCATATTCACATTCAAAAGCTTTCCTTTTATTTCACGTGATGTTATACAGCAGTTTATTATTTTTTATCAGATTTTGTCTTGTCTACTAGCACTTGTTTTTCCTTCTTTTTCTGTCCTTACCTGACTCTTAACTACTAACTTTTTTCCTTGGTATTGTTTTAGTTTCTGCTCTATTTCGTGTATATCCACAATCTTTCTTACATTAAATAGAACAGACTTTTTATTTCTCTTATTGCTTTTTTTCATAGTTTCATTCCATATTAGGTATCTCTAAATTCCCTTGTTTTACTTTGCTAGTAATAGATTGCATCTGGCTTAGTTACAATAGAAATTTTTAGCCTGCTAATTCATCATTACCTGACAATGTTCATTTTCTGTCATCTACTTTTTTTCCTCCTCTACCTATTTCTCTCTTAGAGTTTCCATAGTTTAGGAATTTGTTATATATCTATTATCTCATCTAAACTGTTCAGCAAGAGGCGAGTTACATATAATGCATAGCGAATAACTTTTATAATCACGTTCAATGGTAAAGCATTTTTCATCTCAGAACATAACCTGGTTATATGTCCATTATCTTGCTAGAAGGGGGTAAATCTCATATAGTTATATAGTAAAGAACTTTTATAACCATTTTCTTAACAAGAAAAAACTTTTTAAATTAATTCTGAAACATTTTTGTAAAAGACATAAGATTTAAATAAGGTTGTTTTTTCAGTCATGATGAATTTTGTTGCATTCATTTCCACTAAGAAAGCAGAGAATGACAATCACTTTGAGGTGGTTTTTGTGTGCTTTTAAAATTTGATGTAAGGAGATATTTTAAATCAAAATAATTCGATATTTTTAGAAAAAAGAGCTAGAAAGATAAAAGTATGCTTATACGAAAGAGAAAAATTCAGTTATTAACAAACGTATAATAGCTCAGAGGTAACTTGATGTTTAAAGTAAGAAAAATGAAGTTTGAGTGTTGACATATGATAGCATCCCCATGTGTGACTTTCAGAAATTATTAGCTCTTAAACAAGAAGAATTATGAGAAAAATTGTCATGACCAAAGAGATTCGGAATAAATTAAACGATAACATAGTAAAATTGCCGGAAAAACCGAGTAAAATTAGTGTTCCACAGGAGTGGGGGCTTTTTCTAATTCACTAAAGAATAGTGTTTCCCCGTGGGAATACACCGGTGTTCCACGGCGATTCAGCAATAGATAAGCCTAGCCTATAAAAAGCCGACCAGCGCAAGCAGTTGGGAATAGTTTACTAACAGTTTTACGGTGCTGGCAGTCTTCGATAGTTTCCAGTTTTTAAGCAGGTAGTTTTGAAGTAGCAGTACGTGTTGCTCCGTGAAGGTAAATTTCAAAATGTAACTACTGAAAGTTCAACTATCTCACCTCGGAACAAGTTTGTGACTTACTCATTCACTTTAAGGAAACTTTAAGCTTAAGAAGTCAACAGAGGCAGTGTTTGAAAACTACCTTGAAGCTCTCTCTCATTTTGGGGTTGCAAATAGAAAATATGTTTGCAAGAGTGAATGTTTCATCAGTGTTGTGCCTTGAAGGATAAACCTGCATCTTCTTATGTGATTCGAAGTTCGATATTGCCTTAAATGTTTTAAGTGTAATCTGATACCAGTTTTAACTTCAGAAAACTTTCAGAATATATTTTAAATTCTTAACTACAAGTGACTTTCTTTCATTTATGTAACTATGAGCTATTACTATTTAGTTAGCTATTACGGGGTAAACTAATAGCTTGGTGACCGGTTTAAAGAACTACAGCATCTTCGAGAAAAGGTATCAGTTATACAGGCAACATGATCAAGTTAACGAGTAATGTTTGAACCTCATGCAAGCACATATTCATGACAAATTTTATTTTCTGTGACTTCTTCTTTGTCAGTAGACAATGTTCTTCATTTGGGGATGACGTTTATATCTTGGATTAGATCCCAGACTGGTTTGTCAGTCAGGATGTAATCTAGCATTGTACCAACTGTTTCATTATGGCTACATCAATTGTATCTCTTTTCAAATCAACTATTACTAATCATTATACAAAAATTAAGGAGGAATTGGGCTTCTATATTTGGGTTTTCAAAACTATGAGGATCTAATACAGTATCATATCAACTTAGGTTCTTTCTAACATGTGCACTGAACCCCCCTTAACAATCAGGTTTTCACAGTCTGGATATCTAAAAATTTTAGCTTCTCATTTGAGCAACCCACCTGAGGAGCATATACCTGCAGATTGTCCCCCTCCCCCCGCTCACTCCTACCCCTGCCTCTCCATTCCATTTAATAGTCAACTTGATTATCTCTCATTAACGAACTCCATGAGACTGTCTATCCAGGTCTTTGTGTATAATAAACTTACTCCATTCTTAGTGGTACTTTCATTCCCACTCCAATACAACTTTATTCTATTCTCAGAGCTTTAGATCCTGCTCTCTTCCACTTCTTACATTCAATCCAGGAATGACTAACCTCTTTCCACAAACTCCACTAATTCCTCAGTTTTATTTGTCATTGTGAGGATATTCAGGGTTCCAATTTGAAAGTTTTGACATTGCCAGTATCTTGTTGTATGATCATTAGGCTTATAAGGGTTGTCATAACTATGAACATAGTGTCTTCTTGATATGTACTATGCAAGGCTTGTTTTTGGACTAAAAGAAGGATACAATCCACCATTGGCTTTGTCACCTAACATAGCTTCACTGTAACCCCATTTACAGTCAGTTTTCAGGATTCTTGTAGGTCTTTCATAGCTACTATAACAATCATTGGCCATATAAAGTCCCCACTGTACTTCACTCCCACAGAGTCTCCCTACTTATTGATGTTTCCTGTCACCCACAATGTGAATGAGGGGTTAGACTAACAATTAATGGCTATTAATATTTGCATCTACAGCTGATGAAAAATTATATTTCCATGTAAACAACTGTTAACAATCCATAAAGAATTGAATGTTGATAGCTATAATCCCTTTTGGTCTGTGGTGTCTTAAATTTTCATAACAGCCATAACAGTGGGAATCATCATTCCCTTTTGAATGTTTTCGCTTTCACGGGTTGATTAGCTTATCTTGTTCTGGAGGTTGTGATTATTTTCAAAGCAAGATTCAACCTACTGCCAGCTTGCTAGGCCTATCTTAATATTTTTTTGAGAGTATGTTGGGGTGGGGTTCCCATTTTGCTGTGAAATGTGTAACTTGCATTTTTCTTCTTTCTTCAAATAGCATTTTTAGAAGGTTTTGATAAATCAACTATATTAAAATTGTCTTCAGCCTTCTTTGTGCCCATACTTCTTTCTTCCTCTGCTAGTGCCCTTCCTTTTTGTCAAATATTTGTTTGGTTAATCTTCCATTTTTCATTGTGAGTATGTGACCATAAAATTGATTACATCGGGGGGGGGGGGGAGGAGTCTAGGGTGCTCAAGCCCTCCCCAAAAATTATCTAGGCCCACCCCCAGCCTTGTAATTTTTTAGACTTATTTTAGTCCTCCTGTTCTTTTAAGGGAGCATCAATCCAAGGAGACTATAAAGACTACCCTTGTCCAATCAAAGCCCCCCCCCCCTCCTCAAACCAAAGTTCACAAAATCCTCTCTAGCCCCCCCTCCCAAACCAAAAGCTGCTCAAGCTCCTCCAAAGCCAAAATCCTGGATCTGCCCCTGGTTACATCTGTTAGTTTTTCAGTTTTAAAATATATTTCTATGTTTGACCTTCATTTGTATTCTGATTCACTGTTGATTTTAGAGCCTAATATTTTTTTCAAAATTCTTCTTTCAATTTTATCCAGTGTTTCAAGCCTTCCAATTCTGCTTTGATTAAGTGTTTCTGCTGCATAAAGTGCTTCTGGTTTAGCTATTGTTTGATGGTGCCTTGGTTTTGCATTACAAGATAGTGCTTTTTTTTTAATGATATATTAACTGAAAATGCTTTCTACATTTTTTAAACTTTATTTTTTACTGTCTCATTTTCTATGGTGTTGTTGGATATTAATTCTCAAAGATATTTGAAGCAATCCATTTTTGATATTATGTTGTTATCTATTTTAAGATTTTGCAGCTCATCAGTGTGATATTTGCCATAAATTGTCCCCCAAGGAAGATTGATTTGCTCTAGAGTATTCCCAAGTGAGTCTATCACTGATGCCATGTCATCTGTAGAAGCAAAGCAGTCTATAGTGATCTTATTTGGATTTCTTCACAGTTGTATTCCCTTAGTATTTATGGCTTTTCTCTCTAACTTGTGTTCTCTTGTATGTGATAAGTGTATTTTTATTTGTGAAATGTGTAGTTTATGAGGCAGGTATTGGGAACTGTCCTAGTGTTCACCTAGATGATTGTTGAAAATTGTCTAAAAACTGCAATAAGGATGACTGGAATGTGTGGGATTTGAACTTGGGCGTATTGCACTAACCCAATCCAATTTGTTGGTGCTTTAATGCACACAGCCACAATGACAGGTTAGATACAAAGTAAACAATGAAACTGAAGTTTTACAGGCTATGAAAAAAGATACAAAAAAGCGGTTCTGAGATGATGGCTCCTCATCAACAAAATGATTTCTATGGAAATGTGTGAAACACAGTAGATTGATGATGTTAGGAACTGATGGTTACTTTTGAGACAAAAATGTATTCACTCAGAAATAAAGCTTGTAAAATTAGTGGGAGAATTAAAACACAAACTTTTTATTGGCAGATTTTTTTACAAAAGAAAATGTATTTACCTTGTTTGGTGCTGACTGCATACCATGAAACGGTAGATTTTCATAAAATGCCTTGTCCCCATCAGGTTGTAGAAGGCCATCACCTAAAGATGAGGTCAAGTCAGGCTTTGATTTATCTTTGGTAGCTGATGGATTTGGGCCTAAAAAATATTTTAGAAGTATGTATTCGATACACTGTTGTTAGTGGGCGAATTCTTTTACTACCCTAATGGAACTTACTTATTAAAAACATTGATATTTTATTATTTCTTCGTAGATGACTGTATGATCATTCATGCTTTGTGATGCATTTATACTAATAATTATTATGTAATTTTACTGCATGGGTCTTACTTACTCTGTAAAATACTATGATTGAAGATAACTATGATCTTGAAGGAACAGCAATATTTCAGAAAAAAAAAACCAACAACATATGGCTGCATAAAGACAGTCTAAACATTTGCAGAGCAATTTCACTAACCTGATCCAGGTTTTTTCCGTTTCCTTGGAACAGTGTAACTGACAGGTCCATCTAATTTCTTGAAAGTCACCACTAAAAGCATAACATAAGGTAGAAAGCATGCAAACATAATGCAACTACATAATCTTAAACAAATTTGAAACTCTCAAACATTGAATGATATATTCTACTTAGCTTCAAGGTATTAGTGGGAAATAATTATAAATGTTGCAAGAAATAGCATAGCAGAAAATATAATGGAAAAACAAAAGCAGCATTTACTTTTGCAGTTGTGAACTATAAATTAAAGAAGGAAAGTTAGTAGAAATCTCAATCTTACCTCCTGATTTTCCGTGGAATACCCCAGGCAATGTGTCACAATGGTACCTTGTACCATCATTCACAAACATTTGTCTTATTTTGTTTGCTCTACTATGTTGGTTAGTGTCATCATGTCGGAGACTACTTAAGCTAACTGCACGTCTTTGTTTCAGTTTCCGTGCACATTTTTTTGTACGTTCTTTTCTTGCTGTCATGCTTTTTGGCATGGTATTATTTGAGTAAGGAAGGTTGTAAGTTGGGGTGTTAGAGGTAGCAGCACTGTCAAGTGTTGTTTGATGCATTCTTCCAAAATTCAAACTATGTGATCCATTCACATGCACTAGCACCCCAGGGCGAAGAGGCCACTTGTGGACAGGCAGTGCTGGGTTCTGAGTTGATGTTATACTTGCGTTGTCATCTGGGCTGAATCACAATATACAAGGAAAATTGCTAACTTAAAAACTCATGTTAAGTAACTTTTATCAAGTTAAGCATGCAGTTTAAAAAAAAAAAGAATCACTGTTATTACTAAATGATGTAGGAATAAAGTACTACAATGTGGTCAAAGGTTCATCTTTTAAGACGCTTAAATGAATTTTGTTTTATCGTATTTATCTTTAATCCATCATTGTGAATTTAAACACTAAAATTCATCATGGAGCTGGGTGTAGAATCTAGCAAAATTACTAAGGATTATTCATCAGGTTCTCTTTTTTTTTTTTTTTTTTAATCCTATAACTAAAAGAAATAGTGGCTGATCTTCTGAACAAACTGAAATGAAGTTCTCAGTTTTCTGGTCAGAATCCAAATCCTTAAAGAAAGAACGTCTTTTCCGATAGATTGTTCATATTTTTTTCATCAATAATCATTTGCCCTTTATCATTATTTCCTTCTACTTTACTTGCGTCAGGTCTGGAAAAAAATCCTTTTATCTCCATGTTTGAAATTAGAGTTTTGTCCATACCTTGAGAGAAATGTCTTCTTCAATTTATGGAAATATGTTTAATTGCTTCCAGATACAAATGTTCCTTCTGTTTGTCTGTCTGTCTATCTGGACATCAAGGTTCAGTGGTGGAAAATGTTTTAAGGACTTTTGTTGGATCTATTGTATCATATATTACTACTTAAAATAATAGCTTTATGGTTTTGGTGGAAGTAAGTAACTATGACTGTCTTATGATAGCCAGTTATTGTAAGATAATTTCATAACATTCCAAAGATGTTAAATATTGCAATTTGCTCATACTTTAAAACTGACAGCTATTATCTTCATAAAAGTTGTCCAGATATTTAAAAAAAGGAAGATGCTGCTGATATTTAGAAACATACAAATAACTTAAAGATAACTGAAGAAAGTTTTGAATTGTGCACTGATGACATTGTCCACGATCTGGCTGTGTTATTTCTATGTCCATCTATTAATTTATTGAAAAGAAATTTTTATCTATAACCAAACCTTTCTATTTCTTTAAATGTTTCTCTTTTAAATGAATTATAATTTGTTTAAAAAACAAATGAATGAACTTTTTTGACTTTTTTGTAAAATTTAATTAAAAATACTTACGGCAATATTTTGATAGCAACCCAGCAGAATCTTATTCTCCTACTAGTAATTATACATAAAAATTGCTTTTCAATCAAATAACAGGTGGATGGACTTAGAAATCACGAAGCCAGATCTTAGGCAGGAAATGCAATTAACATGTTTGGAAACTTGTGCGGTGTATGTAACTGGAAGCCACTGACTTCATATCATGAACAGAAAAAGCAGGTCAGCAACTGCTCTGGGCAGACTCAGTAAGCATTTAAATATACCAAGTATATCCCTGAGAACCAAGTCTTCGGCTGAGACGTCAGGAAATCAGAGAAGCCCAAAGGATTTGGCATGTCACCCCACAAAATTTAAGTTAAATTAAGTGATCATTTGCTTGATAAGAGAGACATCCCCAATGTCTGATAAGGAAGTTCGCAGCCAATGATATAGTATGGAGTTGGATTAAAATATCATTCCTTAGATACTTCCTATTTCCTACAGTTATCTCTTTTGCTTGAAGAGACTGTAGTTCTGTGTTTTACTACAGCAAATAGTTAGTCTTGAGAGCAAATCATAACAGTGATTGGAGATAAATGCCCAATGACAATTGTACATTGCTCTTTTTAGAGTAATATCACATCAGGGACCTGTTCTTTCACACTGCTGATACTAAAACCCTAAACATTATATAGCTAGGTCCTCAATAAACATTGATTCCACTTTTAATTCCTCCAGCACATCTCCTGCCAGGAAGTTTTCAATTTTGTTTACAATACTGGATTTACTAGAGATATAGATAGGAGTCATCGATTTTCTCACAAAAGCATATGATATGAATGTCTCTCCAACAGTCCAGTTAGTACAGCTAGTGTACAACTAAATTTTGAAGTCTCCAAGGGATGCTGTTGAAATTCGATTGAAACTGAGACTGCTGTTATTGAAACAAGTATGTTAGTTATGCTTCTGGAGTAAATAAAATCATTAACAATATGAGCTTTTGCAGATTAAAAGCTACTAAAGTTGATACATTGTCTGGCAACAGTTTATGTCATATACAGTGCCAGCATGTTGTTAGTTCACTGATAGGTAACTTGCCTAGAAAAGCTTGTCAGTATACCTGGAAATTTTATTGGCTCTTAAACTGAAATCTGATCTAGAAAAAATGGCTTTGTGTATGTGAAGTTAGCTGGGAATGCTCCATGCTTTTTGATTCTATGTCAGATATTGGTTCAAGTGGAAAAGAACTGGTTGTTATGACACAGACACACTGGTTTGTGTGCCTGTGATTGAAGTTAAATTTAACAGCCAGACTAATAATACAATTCAATATTTTTGTTTCTCTCTTATGTCACCAGTTACCTTTGGTAAGCTTACACTTTCTTTGTAGTTTGATTAATTGATTATCTTATAAGCTCACAAAAAGAAACAGTATATCACTTTTCAGATTTTTTTTTAAAAAAAGTCTAATAATCTTCATTTAATTATAAAAACCACCATCATTAACAGTACATCAAAGATGTGTATGAAACTTAGTGTAATGAATTATATGTTTTCAGTTGTTTAATCTAGCAGTGCACTTAATGATTTATGACTCATTTTCTATGTGTTCTCTTTGTTAATTGCAACTGGCTGTTTGAGTCACATACCTATATTACTCCCAAAACCTGGACCTCCCCGTTGCTCACCATGCCAGTACTCACAATACCCGTGACCTTAATAACTGCTTCACAGTAAGAGCCATTAGAGTACTTCCAGACACTACCTCCCAATCTGAACTCCGCAGGTGGGAATTGGCATATCAACACATCCTTCAAACTAGACATCCCCCAGGCCTTAATTTCCGTTAACATCTCCCATCCTCACCCTATATACCCACCACTGGCTAGTACAATAGTTCAATAGTTTTATTTTTTATTTATTATTATTATTATTATTATTATTATTATTTTTTATTTATATTTTTATTAACTATTATATTTTTTATTAATTTTTTATAATTTTTTTTAATTTTTTTATTTATTTTTTAAATTTTAATCTTTCGTATACTCGCGGTTATATTATCGTTGCTGCCCCCACCACCTCCGTCGGTTTGTTCCGTTCTATCAGTGGCTGCGTCCAACGCAAGTCTTGCGCAAGACCAGCCACCTCTCTGTTAACTTGAAAAAGGGGATTTTCACCCGAAATATTGTTTTTTCTTTGTTTGTGTGTTGTTCTGTGTTGCTGCCGCCCTCCTCCCTTCAACTTTGGTGAGTGTTGGGTGTATTTTCCCTTTCTTTTCCATGTAAATACCTATATTTTTGTTATTTAATGTAATTATTAGTTCACTCTAAAAATCCCCCCCCCCCCTCCCCTTCCTCTCATCCAACGCTTGCTTCAAATTATGTATTAAATTTTAGCAACTGACAGTTTTATGTTCTATTTCAAACTTATGAGAAATGTTTAAAGTATTAATAAATGAAATTTGTAAAGAGAGAGGATTGCATCAGATATAAGTAAAAAAAACAACCTAACTTAGTCCACAACCTGAAGGTTGGTTGGATTATCCTGAAGGAGCATATGAAGCTATTACGTCAGAGGTAGGATGGCCAGTTCTTTTCCTTAAAAATTCCTTTGCCCACTGGGATTTGGCCCCACAACTGGAGCAGTGAAATTTTGAAAGCAAACGTCTTAACCACTGACTTACCAGACTACTCTGATAAACAAGTACCTTCAGGTTATTAAAGTTATGTCTGTTTTGTTAATCTTCTATTTGCTATTGTGCATTCAACTCTGTTAAGCAGTTTGTTTCTCCTAATCTTGAAGTAGGCATTTGCACTTAACAACATGAGAAAAACAATATGTGATGTAAAGTCATGGTAGTAACTGAAAAATTACTAAATACAGATTTTAAAATTAAATGTTTTATTGTGGAATTGAATAGTGACTAAGAAAAAGTGATAAATAAGATAAAAGTACTTATGCACACATGCAAGAACAGAATGGAGTGAAAGTCAAATAATTGTGTCACCAATTAATCTCAATTCTTCAGTTTTACATCATTTTTACAACCTGTATCAATTACCATTTGCCTCAAATGGATATTCCTCTACATCATACACAGATTCACTTTTGCTTTTAACAGATTTCAGTATTGCTCTTAACATTTGCTAAGAATGTAACCAACACTTAGTACTGCTTTCATATTTTGCTGACTAATTGTGTCTGAACCCAGTATTCTTACACATTTTTTTGTACAACACATTTAGTAACTTTTTTCTCAATTTTCAATGTAATAACTTTGAGATGCATGGTCAGCTGGTTATTGGCCATTCTTACACAGTTGCTTGTTTAAGATTTGTAGATGAAAATACTGTCCCTTAACAACTGTTATTTTATTCCTATATGCTCAGACACATTTCGCCTTTGTGGACTGATGCATCATCACTGAGATTTTTGATACAAACAATCACATGTTGGTCAGGAAACAGATCTAGTTGTACAACATCATGCTGTCATTCTGCATTGTTCCTTTTTGACAATATTTTGCTGTTTTTAAATGGTCACTCTTCTTAATCTCGTTTTGTTTATACATGTTTGTATATGGCCACTAGCTTGTTTGTAAGACATTTCAGTGATTCATAACAACAATATTTATAATTATTTGAATTAAAGAAAAGAACAAAGCAGATAAATAAGGAAAAAAAGGTTGAGCACATGGTAAAAGGCATCAAAAATGTATTGGCAACAAGAAGAAATAAGATGAAAAGATTGAATGGAAAATTAAAAGCTCGGTTACAAAAGGTAAAATACCTAACAAATAAAATAATGGGGATTTTATTTAATTGTGGCCAAAGTGATTTGTGTTGCCATGAATAAAATGAAAGCAAGCATACAAAAATAGAAATGAAAAAAAAAATTAGAATAGCTCTTGGAAAAGAATTGACAGTGAGCATAGAGTCACTGACAGAATGTACTGCAATAAAAAAGAAATCACAGGATAAGAAACCGTTATACCATTATAGAAAGCATGTATCTATCAGAAAATGGGATAACATTGATCACATTTATAAACAATGTTTATAAATGTGATCTATGAAACACGTAAGTTTAATAATCTCTGTAAAGAAGACTGAAGTAAAGACAGATTGATGAAAAACTTCACTAATAAAAAGAAAATATAAGAAAATTAGTAAATGTCTAGTTATAAAATGATTTCAATATTCATAGAGAAAATAATTTTAATACACTCTCAGTACAACAGTAAAAATGAAGAGGAGCATCCAATGAAACAGTGATGCAATATGCCAAATGTTTGTTGTAAGAAAAAGGAAAGTCTGCTTGACATTACATAGTTTCGTGCCATATTTTTGGGGTATGAGACTGCAATATGAATACTTTGTACTTATATTCTGTTAAAAGAATAGTTTAAAACTGCTGTTACGTAGAAAGGAAATAAAGCAAGTGTAACTAAAAGCTCCTTTGTCATTAATATAACAGAAAAAATAGTATTAAAGAGTTATATTATTACTCTTCTCATGAATCCATATCCTTAAAGCTTACTACAATTAAGTGCTGGTGTTAAATAAATAACTGCATGCAGGAAACAGTTTTGGACGGTAAGGAAAAAATAGATAGATAAAAATTAATTCATCTCTTATGAATTTTTTTATGCAAGATTTTTTGTTGCAGGGCATAGGATTCCCATACCATTTGAATTTTAAATAATAATGACAAATTAGACTTACAATCAGTTCAAAATGAGCTTCAAATTCAAATATACACTTTTTATCTTATGTACTATTTTGAATTTTTAAGAGGAACTTTTTATATCTTTTAAACTCTTAAGTGTGTTGGTGCTGGTACTTTTATAAGTCAGTCGTTTGTAAGAAATTGGAAGTAAATAAATTAATGTACATGTAATTACAAATATGGCAAACTCATAAATGATAAACAAATATAAGCAGTTTAGTTAGGTCTGCAATGGAAGGCTTTGAACATAATATTTAGTATCATTCTACATTTATGAATTATCTGCTGGTTAGAATTCCTAAAGAAAGCAAAGAGTTATGGTAGGAAATGCAGTATCAAAGGAATTGGATGTGCAGATGGAAGTACCTCAGGATAGTGTATTGAGTCCATTGCTATTCATTATCTAATGAATGATTGTATTTCTTGTTTACAGTCAGAAATTATGTGATTTGCTGATGTCATAATGGAATATAATAGGATAAAATGGGAAGAACTGTAAGCAGCTGCTGGAGACAGGATATCTAGGTCAACATTGAATGACAGTCAGCCACATATAAACATTGTAGGGTGAAAGAAGAAGATGAACAGATTCTGGGGAGAGTAAAGAAGAACCCAGCCCTTGAAGGTGTTGCTCGTAGTCCTACCATAACAGAAGAAGATTGTAGGGTGGGCAATAAATTGATTTGCTTCTTATTATTTATTTATTAATCGTATGGTAATTCAGACACTTGTAAGAACATTGATAAAATATATACACTGCAACTTTACAAGATTAAATACTTACATCTAGTTTATTAATATAGTTTATCGATTCCTGAGTTGCCAGCAGGAAGTCCACAAGATAACCACTATAAGATCTTATAGGACATTCTTCAATAATATGACCAATAGTCTGAATCTCTCCTCATTCGCATAAGGGGGACAACCTGGAACACTCAGTCATTAAGCATGTTGTCTAACAGGCGTGCAATAAGTTTGCAGGGAATTACACGAAGAAATTTATATATCATGCCCTCTCTCCACACTGTGTTGTAAGCCGCCGAGTGGCCGATAAATGCAGCTGAAGTTTTTAGTTTCCTTTGGAATTCTGCTTCAATATAGGTAGTTAGCGAAAGAACTTGATCTACACAGCTTCGTCCTGGTCAGAAGCCTGCCTGTTCCACTGCAGTCGCTTCAAACAGTCTCTGGCTGATTCTGTTATATATAAGTCTCTCCAGTAGCTTGTAGGTCACAGACAATAGAGCAATTGGTCTGTAGTTTTTTGGGCTGTCTGCATGCTTACCTGGTGTTAGTATGGCTATTATCTTAGAGCGTTTAAATTCCTGTGGAATGTTGCCAGACTGCATAATGTTCTTAAAAAATTGTGCCAGCCATTTTTTGGTGTACTTGCCGCAATGTATTAGGAATTCAGGGTGTATGTTGTCAAACCCTCCGGCTTTTCTTGGCGAGGTTTTCTTAAGGGCCTCTGAAATATGTTAGGTGATAAAGGGGTGGGAGTATTCGGTTTCTGTGGCTTAATTTTTTAAGATTAACAGCTCTCTCTTCACTTGGATGGTATGTGCTTTATCTTTTGGTGCCCTGGATGTAGTTACTATGTGTGAGGCCACTTTGTTTGGGCTAATGGTCATTGTTTGGTTGTATGGGGCACCACTCCTTAGTTTATTTAATAACGACCATGCTTTCCTGCTCGATGTCTGGAAGTTGAGGCTTTCCACTGTTTCCGTCCACTTCTCCCTTCTTGCTGCATCCAGACTGTTTAGAAGCTCGTCTGCTATTTCTTGATCACCTGATTCAAGAAAGATCTGGTACAGTTCATCACTGTTTTGAGACCAGCCTGGAATGTACTCCTTATGGTACCCTCTTGGTATGTGCTTTATGGTAGTATTTAGAACAAATCGATGAAAATTATCGCTAGTAGGTGGTATCCAGCCCAGGCACTTGTCTAAGTCTATTGAGAACTAAGTCCAGTTGGCTTTCGTAAAGTTCCATCTTGGGCGAGGGACAGAAGTGATTAGGGGAATTTGAGTTCCTACTTCTATTATTATTGGTCGATGTTGACTATGTGGTAAATCTGGAAGAACTTTTCGAGAGGCTGCTAGGGGCTGTCCTCTGCTATCAGATGAAACAAAGTCGGGGTTGTATTCCTGTCTCCAGGCTGCTGATCTAAACGTATATCGGTCCTTGGCGTCGAACAAAAGATGCAGATGTTCATCTTCTGCCCATTTTACCAGTGTGTCCCGTTCAAGTCGTTGTCTCTGTACTTCCACAGTTCATGATGGCTATTATAATCACCTACATAAATGGCAGGGTGAGGCTGCGTTTGAATAACCTGGGCTGGCCAGGGTGTGGCAGGTGGCTTGTAAGTATTGGAAACGGTGATGCTGCCGATTTTTGAGACGATGCTATGAATGTTATCAACAGTGGAGGTGGAGATGAGAGAGACGTTTTCAGTGTTGTGTTTAACATAGGTAGCTACGCTATATGATCGGTTGTATGTTGCTCCTAGCAGCTCGTAACCTGGTATTTTGCCTCTTTTTTGCAACTGTTCTTCTGTTTTGCAGTGGGTTTCCTGTATGGCAACAAGATCACTGTTGTCATTTTTTAAAATTCTTGATAGGTACTGGCATTTACTATGACTTATATTTATATGGTAGATTCAAACCAAGGGTCCGAGGTCTCTAGTCAAATGGTCCTTAGAAGGGCCGTTTGTTTTGTCTGGTATCTTGTTCATATCACAGGTGACAGTTGAGATGAGTTAGTGTCTTAGTCAGGAGATCCTTCAGGATTGTCTGACTGCCAGTATGTGCTAGTTCATTTAGCGTTACCCAGGGTGAACTACGAGGAGGCGAACTAGCTTTGCTTCTTGAAGACCTTAGGTGTAAATAGCTATCTGGGCATAACACTTTGGTAAACTGAAGTAGTAAACATTGGGTAGATGGCTGGAAGAGGTTCCAGAATCCTTCAATTATTGTAGATGGTGACGAGATGAATCAGGGAAGTGAAGGAATCAGGTTACATAACCTTTGCCAGACCACTGATTGAATATATTGATTTAGTATTTTTGGTAAGAAATATAGAAGTTGGAGAGTGTGCAAATGGAAGCTAAATTTGTTTTTGGAAATTGCCAGAGAACACAAACAGTAATTTGTATGATAGAGGTAGAGCTATGTTGCGAGTGACTGCACTGAGAATGGTGGCTAAGTGGTAATGGTCTGGCATAGCATTTCGGAAGACCCAAGTTTGAATCCCAGTCCATTCATTTGGATTTTCCATGGTTTCCCCAAATCACTTCAGATGAATGATTGGATGGTTCCTTCAGGGGCTATGACCAAATTTCTTACTGTTCCTTGCCCTTTAAACCATTTCCATCTCAAATTACCTTGACAATGACGAGGTGTAAAACCATAAAAAAAGCAAGTCATTGGATAAAATTAGATGAGTGAAGAGAATGCTGGGAAATGTGGGGAAATATTTGCAATGATGCTTGGATGGAGTTGGGATTAATAACTAGAAGGGAAGATAGTATGAGGATGACCAGAACTGGAAATTGATTTCAGACATAAGAGGATTTTTCTTTTGTTGGTAACATAGTCTGGAATTGGACTAAATTACCAAGGGAGGTACCAAAAATATTAAAAAAATTAAAATTTGTGAAACGCAAAAGTTAGAAGTTGGTGGGTGGGGGAATCACACTAAGAAAAAAAAAGATAAAAAAGAGATTGGAAAATAGGTATGTATGTAATTGCACCAAAACATGTGCTCCATTGCAATTAAATAAAAAATTGATATGAAAAAAATCACCTTCTTAGTTGAATTGACTTCAAGGTAATGTTATCTTAATTTGTTACTATGTGGCTGCTCCATTCCAGTTAAATGAAAAATTGATATTAAAAAAATCACCTTTTTAGCTGAATTGTCTTCAAGGTAATGTTAACTCAATTTGTTACTATGTGCCTTTATGTACCTTAATTTGAGGTCTTCCTCAAACATCAATGACATGTAAGCATCTTAGGATTTTGGTTAAATTCTAGCCTCTCACCTTTAGACATTAGAGGGAAAGCTTATTCTGTAGTAAAAGATAGTTTTCAGTTCATGTTTAGGTTATGGGAGTGAGGCTTTGTATAGCATAGGGATACCGTAACCAAACACACTAAATAAAAACCTTTTAGGGATAATAAATGCACCCATAATTAAATAAATGCCCTAAATAAACCTTTGATAACGAAAAGAAAACATCAGTTTGGGAGGAAAGAGATTAAATCCCACAACTTCAATTTCAAATAATAAATTTTGATATAGGCTAACTTCGTAGTTTCTAAACCAATTTGAATGCAGTAAAGACCTTTAGTAGTTGCTAAACGCCGAATATAAACTCTGAATAATAATAAACAAGCTTTTAATCAACTGGAAATTAAATAATCAGTAATAATATTACCTGGGACTTAGGAATTGCTAACTGGGGAACATTTTGTCATTTTAAACCAATTTTAGGAGCAATAGAGTAACTTAATAGCAAGTAAACCAACTAAAGTAACTTTCTGTAGTGATATTAACACCTTTTACTAACCTTTGATATGATAATCCATAATAACCCAGTTCAATGCACAAGTAATTTCTAATATTTGGCATTTCACTGTTTTCACACACTTTCGAACAAAATAAAGTAATTTTAATGAAGTAATCAGGCAATTAAAATATAAATTCACTAAAATTTCGTAGTTTCTGAACGTTTAAATAACTTAAATCAATTTGTTTATACTTCGTCAGATGCACCTCACTTTTAATAATTTTTATCTCAAAATCCTAGAGGATCTCCGAAATAAAAAGTAGATTTCCGGAAAGAACTAAAAATCTAATATCACATATAATTATTTCAAGTAATTCCAGTCAATAGAATCGATTTTATAGAGACCTTAAAATTCAGTTTTCATCATGACCATGAGGTCGATTTAGAAATATCTTCCAGCCGATCTAAAGTAGATACAGAGATGAGATAACTTTCAGAATATGTATTTTTACTCAGAGAATCTCATGGTAATTTTAGATTTGCGATAAAACTAATAGAAATAAAGTTATAAAATTAAAACTGAAATCACACTTTGGTTACGTAGTAAGTAAACTTTCCCTGCACCGATCTTAATAAAAATCACACCAATAAACTCAGGAATTTTTGTAGAACACAGTGATAATAAAACAATTTGCATAAACCGTGGCATTAATAAAATGACGAAATGTAGAAATTTCCAGAACAATAGTAGTTCCCCAGGTACGAAAGTAGTCCACTCCTCCACTTAAAACTTTTAAACCAGTTGCTTAAAATTATTCACTAAATATTCATCATTTCACAATTAAATATGTCAAAACACTGTCACACCTAAAGTTTTGGATAACCGTTTAGTTACTGAGATATTTCAGATCTAAATCGTAGAAGTGTTAGCAGAAAGTCACGTTCTGGCTCTGACGTCAGCGAGGGTATAAATTATAGGTCGCGATGACGTCTTTGTCTTTTTCCTGGTTGCAGTCGTGTTAGTAAGATGAATTAGGCGTGTGTTGGTAGGTTGGCTATTCCGACGTTAGGTTGGTAGTGCAGGTCACAGTTTGCCATTGCGGAAGTCGGCCATCATGGTTTCAAGGGCGTGGTACTCATTCTCGTAATATGAACTTGTAAATCTCCGTCGGGGTTGGTGCGGGTTACCTCTCTCCATGATCTGTAATTTTTGGATCGATTGTTCGATTAGCCTGTGCAACTTAAGAATGCTGTTTGAACTTTGAATTTCTTTTAAATAAACTTGAAGACTTTTTGGAAAAGTGAACTGTTTCATTTCGATAACTGCTGTAATACCTTTTCAATATTTGGGTCATCAAATATTGTGGCGACCTTTTAGCATTCTCGTTGTGTCCTGGCAACATGGTCAAACTAAATTAAAATATGCAACAAACTTTCTTTGGACAGTAAGGTGCTATCAAGACTGTTAGTTAAGGTACTTAAGCGATACTCAACCCCGGTATGCAGCTTTTGTCCTTACAGACAACTTGATATTTCTGGCAAGAAAACACAAACTCATCTGTGGTGGAGGCCCCAAAATGAGTAATAAAATATCAAATAGTAAAAAACTGATGTGGTACCATGAGGAAAGCGATAATTGGCACCAGTCATGTGAAAAGCTACATGAGTATTCAATTTCTATTCTTGATCAAGGAATTTTAAAGCTGGTTTTACTTAAAAGTATATACATTCTTAAGCTATAATGTTAACACCAATCAATTTCTCAGCAACAGCATGACCCATCAAAGTAATGAGAGAATAAATTTGAGATTAACGTGAATAATAACTGAAAGGAGAATGTTATTAATAAGTGTTTAGGAGTAACAGGTTTTAGCAAAAGACTTTCATACAGGCAAGAGAATGTCTGTAATGATTATCATTCTTTTGCAAGGAAACTATGACACTACTTTCTAAGATGTGTTTAAGGAAAATACGCCTGTATCAGAAGTGACTAGTCAACATATTTTACAGTCATCTTCTATATTATTGCATTCAAATATGTAAAAACTGACTAAAATAGATTCATTCTACTCCTTCCAAGAATGCGTATAAAATATTTAGGTATCTCTTGTAACAATGCTCCCATCACTTACGAAAGTTGGAGGCAAAACTAGTAACAGACCGATCAGCTTTGTGAATGGATAAAGGATTTTCTAAGTGGTCGATCGCAGTATGTCGTTGTTGAAGGAGAAAGTTTCTAATCTAGATGTTACATTAGATGTACCTCAAGGAAATGTAATAGGACCACTTCTTTTCTTAATTTATATAAACGATCTTGGAGACAAAGTGAAAAGCATTTTTAGATTGTTTGCTGGTGATGCGATTATTTATAGGGAAGTAAGGAATTTGGCTGATTGCTTAGAAATTCAGCGTGATCTGGATGTTATATTCGCATGGTGCATTGAGTGGCAACTCACACTAAATTGTAAAAAGTGCAAGAAAATGAGCACAACTAACAAAAAGAATACAATTGTTCAGAAATACAAGGTAAACAGTTCAGTTATTGATATGGTTGATTCTATGAAATAGTTGGGAGTAACAGTACAAAGAAACATGAAATGGGACTTACATATTAATACGTTAGTAGGTAGAGCTAATTCTAGGCTGCAGTTCCTAGGTCGAATCTTGAAAAATTGTAATGAACAAACAAAGGAGATAGCGTACAAATCTCTTGTGCGTCCACATTTGGACTACTGTTGTGCCATCTGGGATCTGTTTTGTAAGGGGTTGATTGAGAGTATAGAGAAAGTACAGAGAAGAGTCGTTCGATTCGTGACCGCTTGCTACAGTCCGTATGAAAGCTGGGAGACTCTGGTAGATAGACGACGCACGTTTCATATAACCTTATTGATAAACATGCGTACTCCCACTTTCACTTGCGAGTGTTGTGAAATACTTCGTCCACCAACCTGTTTGGTTCAGAATGACAGGAAAGATAAAATTAGAGAAATAAGGTGCCGCACTGATTCTTATATGAATTCTTTTTTCCCTCGTACCATTAGGGATTGGAATGCACAACAAAGAGATTAGGTTTGGTGCTGAGCACCCTCTGCCACCCACAGTTTTGTGAATTGCAGAGTATATATGTAGATGTAGATAAAAAAAACAACACAAATACACAGTTATTTCGAGTGTCTCCTTAGTCGCACATGCCTTCAACTTTGAGAATTAGTGGTTTAATTTTCATTCTATATCATCTTATATGATGTTAAAGGTACCTTGGCAAAATGCAGCTGTAAATTTTGAGTTAAAATCTATTAGTCTTCCGTATGAGGGTGGATAAAAAATAAACAAGCCTATTTAAACTGCATGCCCATTGGTGGTGTGAGGAGACTGCAACAATTTGGACAATAGTTGGGGAAGGGAGGGGTGGGTCACATTGAAGGCAGTAATATTGTTGGTGCCAGGTGCTTCTTATTCTCAGTAACGACCATGATGAGGAAGAAAGAGGTTATTATCAAGTTTCTCATCAACAAAAGTAGTAAATGCCACTGAATTTCAGCAGCATTTATATAACAGTTCAGAGAAAGAACATTTTCATGGGCTTGCACAAAACAATGGTGTAAAACATTGAATAAAGGACATGAGCATGTTCAGAATGTTGCCCACCTGTGTAGTCCATGAACTCGTATTACACTGCAGTTCACTGAAATTGTTCGAGAACTCATCAAAGGCAATCGGCACATAACTGTTCTTAAAATCTCTCTAGAACTTCAGATCACCCATAGATGCTTGCAATTAGTTGAAATTTTGAAAAGTGTCTGCTTGGCGGGTTCAGAAGTTGCTAAATGAAATGCAAAAAGCTGTGTGGTCTGAAATTTCTTGGTGGGAAGGTCTTTCCTTCAGTGTTCAGGGACTGTAAAGCAATTCTGCTAGTTTGTTTTTTCAAGAACATCGAACAATTAATGCTGCCTATTATTGTGATTGTCTTAGCCATGTTCAAGCTGCCTACTGGTAAAAAAAGAAGTGACATTCTTTCTTTCTTTTTTGTTTGGATTTATGCAATGTCGAGATCATTAGAGGTGGGAAAGGATTGGGGCAAGGAATGAGAAGGAATTCAGACATTGTCTTTTGAAAGAACCATCCCAGGATTGGCATGTAGTGATTTGGAGAAACCATGGAAAGTTCAACTCAAGATGGTCGGAAAGGGATTCAAACCCAAGTCTTCCAAGAAGCGAGGATATTACTGCTCACCCAACATCCTTGCTCAGCAGTTCATGTGTAATTAGTTTGAAACACATCTGTAAACTTTTTATAATGCCTGAATTTAAAAAAAATTACCTGACTGTTGAAGAAGTGCGTAGATGTAGAAAAATAGATGAATGTAAATTAGAATTTATGTTGAAATATATATCCAGTTTTCTGCTCTAACTTTAATGAGCATGCATTTCAAATTCTCAGCATCCTTTGAGTATCTTATTACTATCCCATCAAGTTTACTGCTCTTGCTTTAATTCGGTGTGCATTTGAAATCTATATATTTGCATGCTTGTTCATCATCTTGCATTTCAAATCTCATTACGGACAATGTACACAATTTGAATTCTATATAAACAGTTCTGGCCCTCAACATGTCTCCAGTAACATTTCCTTATAGGTCACTTGTTGATAAATACCTGTGTGTCTACAGATAACACGCCTTTCAGCTCGCAAAATTTTAATCACAAATTCTTTTCCTAAAAGGTCAAATGGCCTTACAATCAAACTGCCAATATTTGGCTGTCCCTCACAAGCTCACCCTGATCTACATGCCTATCGCTACCAATAGTCTTTGGCCCTCACTCACCTTGTCCTGCAACAATATACCATTCTGGGAAACCAACATTCCAGACACCTCATATTCCTTCACAAAATACTCATTTTATCATTTCCACAAGAAATTCTACGTTTGCAGCAGATTTTACAGCAATCGGCTAATTCCAGCAGTATGTATGCCCAGAAGCATATACAGAAGTTGTCCAAATTGCTTAAGTCCCATCTTGCATTGAGACAGTCTCTTCCCCGCCAGCCAATGTTCAACTAATCGAAACTGCAGCCTCCTCTGATTTCCTCAATATCGTCCATTGACCAGCTTCTCAACATACCTCAACCTCCCCCTTTGAAACCTACACCTCGCTCTCTGCACTCAAGCACTACTCCCAAGCCTAAACCTATCATTTTCACCATTATCTGAACTCACCTTCTCACCTACCCGTATATTTGACCGTACCAAACTAGTCTGTGATACATTATACTGTATAGTATGCTGACAGTATCACTTTGCCGCTCATGGTTGTGAACAGGGGTATCAGGACAACCTAGAACCAAGTCGAGAGAAATTCAGACCATCATCCACACTTGACACTCCACCCCTTCCCCAGAACCATCCTCTCCAAATTTTCGAGGATTTCCTGTCCACTAGTTTGGCTTCTCCCATTTTCCTTAAATCCTTAGCAAACACCAGTAACATTAGCCCAGCTGAAATTAGCGCCAGGAAACAACTCTCTACCATTCCAGATTTCATTATACTTCTAGCTGACAATGGCTCAACCAACGTAAACATGAACCGGAGTGACTTTGTGGCTTCAGTTATCAGACACCAGCACTTTCTGCCACCTATCCTAAGATCTGACTCCTGCTGTCAACAAGAAAATATAGAAATATGTACAATTTAGTGGGCCCCCTTCTTACTCTCCAAAATCCACATACGCCTAACCTTTATCTCCTTACCAAAATCCATAAACCTAGCAATCCTGGACACTCTTACAGATCGCCAGCTGAACACATCTCTGCCTTGGTTGATCAGTACCTACAACATATAGTTTGTTAGCTCCCTTCCAATGTAAAGGACACCCAACGCTTCCTCTTCCGGCTTTCTTCTATACCCACCCCTTTTTCTTCCAACTCCATACTGGTAACCATTGACGTCACTGTCTTATACACAATCATTCCACACTGGCATGGCCTCAGGGCCATGGAACATTTTCTGGATCAGCACCCTCCCATCAGCCTTCCTATGGCATCCTTCCTCATCAAATTGGCCCACCTGATTCTCAATAACAACTACTTCTCCTTTGAAGGCAACATCTATCACCAAACCTGTGACACTGCCATGGGCACCAGCTTGGCCCCCTCTTATGCTAATCTCGTTCGTGGGTCATCTGGGACAGACATTTCTTCAGGAAGTCCCTCTCAAACCCCACATTTGGCTTGGATTTATTGTTGATATCTTTATGATTTGGATGCATTTAGAAACTGAACTGCTAAATTTCCTGAACCATCTCAATACCTTTAGCATGTTGAAATTGCCACCCACACCATACCAAATGTTCCCTCCCCTAGAGTCTTGGCATTTGGGGCAGTTGCATATGCTCCAACAGTCCCTCATAGATTATTCAAACAATATTTCACAAGCATTGATATCTTGCAACTACCCTCTGGCTTTGGTGAACAAACAGCTTTCATGGGCAACACTACAACATACTCAGCCTATCAATCATCCCAAACCCACAAAATCCAACCAAAATCCCGTCTTTTTTTTAAAATTTAATTTAATTGCAATGGAGCACACACTCCAGTGGCACTATCCTCCACCCACCTACATTTGCCCTCTTGGTCACATAATACTACCCAGGCCTCAAATCCATTAACAGAATCCACTGGCAGGGCTAAAATTTCCTGCAAACCTGCCCAGAAACGACATCCATTTCTTTTCAAAATCCTCTCTGTCCCTCCTAGAACTTGTTTCAGCAGACCTCCTAACCTCAGCGAACTTCTAGTCCTCAAACATAGTCTTCCTTATCGCAACAGTTAGCCCCAAGGCTTTATCCTGTGCAATAGACCCCAATGTAAGATGTGCGATATACACCATGCCTTCACCACTTTCATTATCCCTGTCACAGGGGAAAGCACGGAGTCACAGGTCACAGGACCTGCAAAACCTTCGATGTAATTTACCAGTTAGCATGCATCCACTGCCCGGCTTCGAACTCAAATGGTGGGAACTTATCTTAACTTTAGATAATACCCGGTAATTATTATTATTATTACCCTTTTTCCATCCACTCTTTTCCCCACTACCGATATTGTACCACCACTAACCTAAGGTGATGTTTACTTCATAGGGTCTTTGGTTTAATTTTTTAAAATTATTTTTTATTTTTTTAAAAATTTATATATATTTATATATTATTTAGATTTAATTATATTATTCTGCTCTTCCCTATTACCAGAGATTAGTTTTCCTGACCAACAGTGTTTTTGTTAGGCAGTCTCCCACATCCCATACATAATGTTCTCTTATTGACAAAGAGCTTGTTCCAAAAATTTCTGTATCATTTGTATTTTTGTCTTTTCTGTGTTTACGCGCCCCACATCCATCATCTAAAGGTAAGTGGTGGCTCATTTCCCAGTCCTAATTTAATTCCTATGTCTCATTTATTTTTGATCCACCTTCGTATATATACTACAAAAAAGGAAGGAAAATGGGAGCTTTAACATTTTTTCATGATTACACATAGGTAAATCAGTCTTGGCATTGAAGATTACGCTTAGAAATTATAAATTATGAGAGATCTGGATACAATGGTCCACTGACATATTCAGCAAAGGAAACTAACAAAATTAAAAAATTCCCAAAGTCCAAAGAATCACTAATATTGAAAATTTTCAGTGGATGAAATGGCATTTATATTAAAATAATCAGAAACAATTAGACAAATGAATAACCCACTCATGAAGGACATGTGAGAAACCAGCAATGAACTGTAACTTGTCTCTCAACATGTTTTCTGCACAGCAGTTATTGAAATAAAATTTGAAAGTATTCTGTACTAATAATATACCACACAAATGAAAACTATATTGGTTTGATATATACAATATGTGCCGAAAGTTTATGGCACAACTATATTCCAGGGGTGACAGAAGCAGATCAACAGCAGTATCAGGTATTGCCACCTGTCAGTCCACTAATGTGAAACTTACAGTTTATGATGTACATCAATTTATTATTATCATTCCATTGACTTGGATGAATTGTGAAATGATGTTAAAAATTGCAGACTGAGTAGCAATTAAGTTCCTCATAGAGGAATGTTGTCAAACAGCACTTGAATGGTTAATATTGAATACTCCTTTTTATTTTCTACTATGAATAAATAGGTTAAACCACTTCAGTTGAGCTGAGAGGAGAGTGAATATGAGCCACCTGTGTGTTAATGATGGATGCAATGTTGGCAAAAAAATGTTTTCGTAGTTGCTGTGAAGTGCTGCAAGGCTTTTGTTTCAAAGTAATATCTTAACATATTGAACACCATAGAACTTTGAATTATTCATTAACACCTTCAAATGAATTCTGTTTGCTACTTGAAAGAAACCAAGCAAAATTACTGGAGTCTATCATTATGTAAGTTTCTGTTTTGTGATCCTCTACCAAACACATTTGATAAATCCAAAGCCAAGAAAGCAAAGATGACATAGTCTACTAAGTAGATAATGGCTATGATTTCAAGGAAATCTTAATATTTTCTTTGATGACAATTCCCCATCTTCCACTGCAGCTGGTGTGTGAGGCAATGTTGTGTTGCCTTATAACCTGTTCATAAAAATAAGATAGGATAGGGAAAATAAACAGTTACCCGTCACTTACCACAGATGAAGGCAGGAGGGCGAGACACGTAAAAACAAAACAAAAGAATTACACAATATTTCGACTTTTTAGTCTTCCTCATGTAGGAGGCGAGACATATGGCAGGGGGAAAGATGTGGTCACATCCGAGCCTGCCACATGAATGAAGCACAGGCGGAAAACGCGTGGTAGTGGAAGAATTGCCGGGAGGGGGGGTAGGGAATAGGCTTGACCAGCGATAAAAGTGAAACAAATGAATATAATGTCTGTGTAGCTTAGTTCAAAAAGTTATAATTGAGAATAAAGGGAGATAGAATAATTTAAAATATATATATATATATATATATACAAAAAATAATAAAATAAATAAATAAAGAGGAAAATATATATATATATATATATACAAAATTATAAATAACTGTAAAATGAAATGAGAGTTAGCAAGTGACAGGTTTAACGTAGGTTTAGGCCAGGGGTGTGTCTGGTGTCAAGGATATGTTGATAGGCTAGTTCCCATCTGCGGAGTTCTGAAGGGGTGGTGGTATTTGGAAAAACTCTAATAGCTCTGACTGTGAAACAGGTGTTGAGGTTGTTTGAATTATGGAAGTTCGCATGAATTGCCACGGGATGGTCTGGGTTGGAAGTATAAACTGTTTGCCTGTGGCCATTCATTCTGTAGGAAAGTTGTTGAGTGGTGAGACCAATGTAAGAGGCAGTGCAGTGGATGCAGGTGAGTTGGTAAATAAGGTGAGTGGTAGCACATGTGGCATGTCCAATTATAGGGAAAGATTCGCCTGTGACAGGATTAGAGTAAGTAGTGGTGGCAGGGTGCATGCTGCAAGTTTTACAGCGGGGTCTGTTACACGGGAAAGATCCCTGTGGAGGTCTAGGGGAGTCGGCAGGTAAATACTTGTGGACCAAGATGTTGTACAGATTGGGCGGTCTGCTGAAGCAAGTGCGGGGAGCAGTGGGTAGGATTTTGGGAAGGAGGAGACGCATTTCAGGGAAGGAACGTAAGAAATCATGCCCACGGCGGAGTATCTGGTTGACAGATTCCAGGCCAGGAAAGAACTGGGTGACAAGTGTTGGACCACGGTCAGCTTTAGGAGGTGCAGAACGAGGGTTGTGGGTGATGGCACGGGAAATTTGTTTTTCCACCAGATCATGGGGGTATTGGCGGGAAACAAGGGCTTGGGATAGTTTTTTGGAGTAACTGGAGATTGATTCATGATCAGAACAGATGCGTCTGCCACGGATTGCAAGGCTGTATGGGAGGGAACGTTTAATGTGGAAGGGGTGACAACTGTCAAAGTGTAGGTATTGTTGTAAATTGGTCGGTTTAATGTGTACTGAGGTATGGAGGGTCCCTGTTCTTAATGCTTACTCACTATTTTCTGTCTTCCAAAAAGATATCACAGTTAAGAAATTTAACAAGAATGTAGAGTGGCAGGAGGAAGTTTGTGATCATTTTGCAGACAAAATTCTGGACTGTTTTTAATGAGTATTAAAATGTTAATTCTAATATGTAATAAATTTATTAAAGTCTTTTTGAAAAAGCACCTGGGTGTTTTATTTCATTCATCACTAAAACATGGTTGGACTGAAAACCTGTGTCAACTATGTTGTAAATCTACAAGTAGAAAAAGAATTTGTCAAAGTGGTTGTATGTATGATTACACATGCTTGCTAAATAAATAAATATTAAAACAAAACTACTGATTTTAATATTTGTTCTGTATTCAGGGAACAGTTTCCTAAGCACAAAATGTGGAATGAATGATTAGTTTTCATTACGTGAGTGTTTGTATGGTACTGATGACAGAATAAATGGGAAAAAATTTCTAGGCAAACAAACTAATTAGGTGTAGATTTCCTATGCATGCATCTTTTAATACAAAACCGGAAAGATTGCTTCACACAGGTACTTGATGTATCTGTCCCGAAAACCAGTGAATTTAGTATCTATAAAAAGCACAAAAAATGAGCTGGAAACTAATAAAAGAAAATAAACGAAAGACAATTATGAATAAACTTGTTTCCATTTTGAAAAATCATTTGTTGTTTAATGTTTTGAATCTCATTGTCACCCTGCATGGGTATGTTGTGTTTTCAATAAAGAAAAAAGTGTTTAAGGTGGACAATATTAGTGAAGTATTATAGTTCTAAACTGTAGAAGTTTATAGAAATTGGAAATAAAATTCGCATTGATGATAAATGGTAGGAATGGTATCAAAATTGTCTCCCTAAGCATCATTGGTGTCATATGGAATTAACAATATTTTTAGTTCAAGCAGCCTCATCTAGGTTATATTGAAGGCTACTATCAGTTAACATATTCGTTTTTTTTTTGTTTTTTTTTTTTTTAATTTCTAGTTGCAGTAAATGTATATGTTTTATCTGATTAATTATTATTCTCTTAAAGGCATCAACATTTATTGTCATTATTTTGAAATTTTGTTAATACTGTATGTTGTGATCATTTATTTTCTTATTTCTTACAATTACTATGTGAGTGTATTTTAGGCTTATTATTTCTGCTAGAATAGAAATGGTATTACAAAAATTTGCACTGGTAATCTTTTTCTTGGACGTTAGAATATATCATGTTTTTTTCTTTCTTTTTTCACAATTAGTAATTAGTAACATCGCACCGGCCATCTGATTTAAATCCTTCATTTCTGATACAATTTTATACATCATCTTATTTTAATTTCTTGATGGCAGTTTCATTTTCACCATTATTCAATTATGTAAATTTAATTTCTACTTATTTATTTGAAATCGAATTCAACAAATTGTCAAATGGTAGGTCTAAAGACATACATTGTAAAATAATAATAATTTTTCCAACTATTGTTTTTCTTTTTACTTTCTGTGCATGAAACATGTAAACTGGTAATAATGTTTCTACTTGTCTGATATGTCAAATGGAAATTTTAAAATAGAGACTGTGGACTACATATCCTAATAAAATGAATAAAAATTAGCTCATTATAACTGAAGGATACTAGACTTCTGCGGCTGTAGTCAATGGTCTCTTGATTGTTTGGGTGATGCGGCGTCATTGTTTAGCACGTCAAAGTTTAGAATGACATATTGTGGCCTTTTACCTATTCAGCCAAAATGTCATCTTGCTACACAATATTGTAGCCTCACCTAGGCAGCCAAGGGACTAATGAAGGCTAGTGTATTAGCAGCATTGGTTCAACATGGCATTGTTGTAACTTGATAAGTACAAGTGATAACGTAAAATTTATATATTTTTATGACAGGTTTGATTTTTGGGTGACTTTTTACCAACATCTATTAAAATACAGTGTGATGTGCCATTTGCTACAGAGGGGATAAAATCTTTGTGAAATAAAGATTTAGGTTCTGAAAAGAAAATTAACTTGATTACAAAATTTAAAAATTTAGAAATTTTCATTAATATATTTTTTTTACTAAATAATAAATAGGTCTATTTTTAGCTTGGATTTGGCTTTCTCAGAATTTACTGACCTGTGTTGAAATGAAAAGAAAATTGGTGTTGTAATTGACAATTTCTTCCTTCAGTTTTATTTCAAGTTGACTCGTCAGAAGGATGTAGTTCATGATGCTTATAGTCAGATGTTTGTTTGCAACACTTATTAATTTACAGAATTAAAGTTTATATCGCAATAATTCAGTATAGCTGGGTTATGGTCTACTGTTTAAGGATACAAATATCAACATATGTTTTTTTATTCCTTAAGAAAAACACATAAACATATGATTAAATATGGCATGTTCGTTCGTAAGTTCAATTTTCATGGATTCATAGGGTATTATACAGAAGGTTTCAGATGAATTGTCCCATGTACACACTGGAACTGAAACACAAAATTTTGACCGGATCTTTGCTTGAGTATGGTGGGTAGTATGGGTGCCAAATTATAGATTTCAAACATAGGAGATGGATGAGGTGCAAAGAGTGGCAGCTAAGTTTGTTTGTGAAAATTACCATAGAAGACTGATATGATAAATTAGCTTGGTTGAAGTCATTGAAAGACAGGGCAGAAATCCACTTGAAAGTAATGTACACTAAAATGGATTGCCCATTACTGATATAGGTAAATAATCATTTCTCTGCTTCCTCATTATTCTATGATGATGCGTGTGGATGGAAGTAGAAGGACCACATGGTTTAAAATTATCATGGCTAGAAAATGTGCAAGAGGATGAATATAAGGGGAATGAAACAACTGGATGTTTGACTGTCGTGAAAGATTTTCCTTCAATGAGGTAGGAAAGTAATATAAGTTGCCCATGTAATAGGAAATCTTTTTACAGTATTTATTGATTTACTCCCGTGCTTGATGTGGAAATGTGGGCCATGTTGCCTTAAAATCCCAAGCAAAATAGTAAAAAAAGATTCAAATCGATGTTTGTAATGTCTAATCAAGCTCTGTATGAACCAGAACAAAACACTGAGCTATACTGATGGACAAATTTCTTAATATGTATAGCTAAGTAATGATAGTATTTAGAGAATAGTATGATGAAGACAACGTAAAGGCGACAGTGAATAAAATGAAGCATTTATACTGGAGGAAAAATGATGTTGCTTTACCAAGGCTATCGGCATGAATTATCAGTCCTGTTGTGGAAATGGAATTCTGAATACATGCTTAGAATGAGAAGCATTATGAATACAAAAGTTTTTTTTACAAAAATCTCTAAGATTGGCATTTCCTAGTTTTCCACTATTATTTCTTGAGAGGTTTCTGTACATCAATAAAACAAATAAATTGGTAAAGTATGTATATATACTGAAAAATAAATATTTTATGTCTGAAATCCAATGTTATACTGGTCTGGCTGAACTGAATAGATCACAATCTGAAATTTCTTCAAATGTCCTGTTGTGTTCATTCAGTTTAACATAGAATGTTATGTATGTTATGTATGAAAACAGAAAGGACAGTATGAAATTTAGATTGTTTAAGCTTCAATTTTGTTCCTAAATTCCAATATAAATCCATAATAAAATAAATTTTATGAGTTTTACTGCTCTGAAAATCGAGGGTTTTATCGTACTAAAGAGTTCCTCATTACCTGATAATTTCCAGACATTGGTAACATGTGAAGTGACTCATTATTTCTACTGTTATGACAGCTACTACATTTAAATAAAAAAAACCAACAAACTACAATTAAGCAAACATACAAACAGAAAGAGAATAGAAAATTAGAAACGAACAAAACCTTTTAAATGGGACTGGATGAAGCAAATAGCATACTTATTACAAATAAAGAAAACATTTTAAATGTTGAGCAGTTGGAAAGTTTGTAAATTGCATAGGTTGGTATGATTGCAGTATCACCACTATGCAGTTGATAACAGCTCTGGGAAGTAGAAAATGTGCTAAAATAATGTGGTAGCACATTGAAGTCACCATGAATGTGTCTACTTTTTATTTACGTTTTCCTTTTTCTTTAAGGTACTTACTCTGAACTAAAGCTGAGAAACTAGAAATTTTTGGAAGCTATTTCCACACCATTTATTTAAGACTGGCCAATTGCTGAACATAAAAACATTTTGACTCATCACATACATTACCTTTGGTGCTGAAGATCTTACAAAAGTCCACCATACATCACACATAAGAAAAGAACACTGCTTAACAGTAGCTGTTTACTTTATTGTTATATTTATAATAATAAAAAATATTTTTCATGGGAATCCTACTCTGCAACTGCACTATGAATAAAGCAGAAAGGGAAGAAAGTGAGGAAGGAATCAAGCTTATGCCATTTTACCTGTTAATGGTTCAATATGGTAGAATGAAAAACATTGTATACTAAAAAAAATTTTACAATAGCGATAAAAAAAACAATAGTGATAAAAAAAACATTAAATTGATATCACAAATTTCTGACCAATGTTTTAATGCCCGCAAATCCCAAGAATTACATATGAACACAATTACTAATGTAATGCTTGATAGCAATTAAGTCACAAATCAGTTCAATGTTAGTGCTGATAAAGTTAAAACGGAATGAAATTAACTGTTTCACAAGCAAGAGATGGTTTAAAATATTATAATCTGTTCCTTGACAAATAAAATTTCTAATCGCAGTAACACTTAAAAATGATGATGATTATTTGTTAGAGCACTTACATACTGAAATAAATATGTTAGCAATACAGGACTTTCCTCTCAATATATAAAATTTAAAAAACACATGTAATGTACAAGTGAAAATGTACTGTTTACCTTTGTATTTATCAACAAATGAATTAAAATGTTTTCATCTGTGCTGTAGATATTAAATATCATTATGAGAGTTTGTATAACTGGGGTGTGTAGAAGTTAATAATGCAGATGCTTTACAGAATTGAAGAATAGCCACAGAAACTAAAGAACAATTCACTGAAAATTAATTTAGAAGCTACTTTTATTCAACTGTTCTTCCTGAATCCAAACATATAAATCAAAATAACTTATTTAAATGGATCTAGTCTTATCTCTGTTTAAAAGAATATATTGTACCCAAGTGTTTCACATACTTTTATTTGCACAAGAAAGTTTCCAGTCTTGCCATTATTTCTCACAGAGAAGCACACTTCTTATTCCCCACACAGTAAATAATACAGTTTTGGAGAGAAACAGGGAATGATGTATATTGACACTTACTTTTCTCTCTCCTCGAGCTCCACTGGATTATTGTCTATAAATTAAAGGTAAAAACACATGTTAGTTAGCTTGCTTGTTAAGGAGTTAACAATCATTCTGCACTAGCATTTGATGTTACTTGATACTCTTGAGACTGTCAATGGAAGTGATTCGTTGTCCTGGAGAAACTGTTTTATTTACAGCCACAACCACATGCATGCAAGAGCACCCACAGTTTAGAATCCCTGCGATAGAGAGACAGCATGCTAAATTCTGTAGCAAAGCAATAGAACAGCACAATTTTAACTCAGAACATAACACAGATTATGCAAGGAAGCTAACTAATAGTCCCTCTCCTGAAAGATGTTATTCTGAAAAGCGGGGAGGAGTGGGGGGTGGGGGGAGGGGGCAATATAACTTCACTTTATTATTAAATAACTAAAAACAAATTTCCAAATAAAAGAATGGGGAAGATGGTAAAAGGACCAACCACCATAAAATCTTCAATTTAATTCTAAGAAATATCCAAGCACAAATTTTCTGTTTTTCACCCAAAATATCTGTTCACTTTTTAGAATGAATTAACCACTGCTGTAGCCAACAGTCTGAATAAATATATTTGCAGTCACAAAGATAAGAAACAGAAAGCAAAAAGAGTGAAGAAAAAAACTTAAAATAATGCTGTACTTAATGAAATGATTAAAACTAGAGAATTTTTGTTAAAAATTAAAAAAAGAAGGTACAGATCAGGGAAATTAAGCTTCTATCCATGTAAAATATATAAATCTGGAGATTTTAGAAGGTTTTTTGAAACTGAGCCTTCGAAAAATAATTTAGATTATACTTTGCAAGTACTGCAAGTGACACTCTTACATGCCATTAGCAGAAGAAACATGCATTCTAATATTATTAGCATAAATAGGTCTTCTAGTGGTAGTAACAGAAAAGAAGCTTTTAATGATGGCAATTAAAAGTATAATATTCCTCCTTGTGTATAAAAACCCTCTGTAACAAAACATTTTATATTGAAGCTATTAAAATTAATGCAAAAATAATTCATGGTTAGATAATAGAAAAATTTGTAGCTAGAAATAGCTTGTATAAGATATTTTTAATCTAAATATGAGATGCAACTTGAATAAAGTGCTGAAGCCAAACTTTCTTTCAGCTTTAAAACGTAATTAGTATATTTTTTAATTAAGATCAATAAAGAATTAACTGTTTAAAGTTATGAAGCTCACAACGTCTTCTCATTTTGTGAATTCTGAATTATTGAACAAAAGTAAGTCAGTATCCATTCTCAATAAAAATTACCAGGGGGGGGGGGGGGGCAAGGAGACAAAGACACTACTATTACATATTGGGTGATCCCGTTTACTTACCATAGATGAATATCAAAATTGATTTTCATTTTTTTTTTTTTTTTTTATATCAGCATTTCTCATTATTTTCCACTGCCAACATATGTTCATATATCTCAGCAAACTGATTATATGTTTCAAACATAAGAGATTATTCTCTTATTGGACAATGGAAACAAAGATACTGCCTTGAGGCACTGAAAATAAGATAGGATAGGGGAAAAGAAACAGATACCTGTCACTTACCACAGTTGTAGACAGGAGGGCGAGACAAACGTAAAAACACACAAAAAAAAACAAATTGCACAATATTTCGACATGAGTCTTAGTCATGTTAGAGACAAGACATATGGCTTGGGGAAAGATGTGGTCACAACCCAACCCACCACATGAATGAAGCACAGGCGGAAAACGCGCGGTGGTGGTAGAATTGCCAGGAGGGTGGATTAGTATGACCAGCGATTAAAGTGAAACAAAATAATCTTTGTATAGCATAATTCAAATAGTTATAATTTTATTTAGTTATAGATGAAATTAAAGGGAGATAGAACTATATATATATATAAAATGAATAGATGAAATGTACATATATAAGTAACTAACTGTAAAATGAAATGAGAGATAGCAAGTGACAAGTTTAATGTAGGTTTAGGCCAGGGGTGTGTCTGGTGTCAAGGATATGTTGGTAAGCTTGTTCCCATCTGCGGAGATCTGAAGGGGTGGTGGTATTTGGAAAAACTCTAATAGCTCTTACTGTGAAACAGGTGTTGAGGTTGTTAGAATTATGTAAGTTCGCATGAATTGTCACTGGATGGTCTGGGTTGGTAGTATAAACAGTTTGCCTGTGGCCATTCATCCTGTAGGATAGTTGTTGGGTGGTGAGACCAATGTAAGAGGCAGTGCAATGGAGGGAGGTGAGTTGGTAAATAAGGTGAGTGGTGGCACAGGTAGCATGTCCAATTATAGGCAAAGATTCGCCTGTGACAGGATTAGAGTAAGTAGTGGTGGCAGGGTCCATGCTGCAAGTTTTGCAGTGAGGTCTGTTACAAGTGAAAGATCCCTGTGGAGGTCTAGAAGAGTCGGCAGGTAAATACTTGTGGACCAAGATGTTATTCAGATTGGGTGGTCTGCTGAAGCAAGTGTGGGGAGCAGTAGGTAGGATTTTGGGAAGGAGGAGACACATTTCAGGGAAGGACCGTAGGAAATCATGCCCACAGCGGAGTATCTGGTTGATAGATTCCAGGCCAGGAAAGAACTGGGTGACAAGTGTTTGTCCACGGCCAGTTTTAGGAGGTACAGAATGAAGGTTGTGGTTGATGGCATGGGAAATTTGTTTTTATTTTCTTTTTCCCCTATCCTATCTTATTTTCAGATTATTCTCTTAATAATTAAAGGGTCATAAAATATTATTATTAAGTGGAATGAAGCTAAGTTCCTTAAACACTTACTTTTCCTCAAACAGTGGAAGCATATATATATATATATGCTTCCACTGTTTGAGGTGAATTATTTAAAGCATCTGTTCATAAGTATTTTTAGTTGCTGATCTCCCCATCAACAAATCGAAACTTCCCGTTTCTGTTATGTCTGAAATCAAGTATTAATTTAATTTTGTGCATTTTTCATCCACAGACTTTAACACTACAAACTCCTTGCCAAAATTCATTCAACCCTCTTCTCCAAGGTATTTTATTTCCATCATGACATATGCAAACAGACATTGTTTCCAGATAACTCTGTAGCTGTTCAACATCCTCTCTCCTTGTAATCCTACCATATCACATTGCATCAGGTGGAAGCAGCATAACTAAACCAGCAGTGGAACCATTCACTAAAATAATGAATAGGGATGGTCACAGTAAAAACTTATATTGGTTTCATTTGTCTTGTCCTAGTCACTAGAAACCTCATGCCTGTAGATTTGTAACTGAAGGTTTCTCTTATTCTAGCCTTGTTCCAATTTATATTTTCTTCTAGCATTGATTCCTGTTGTGTTATTACTGTCATCACAGCTGTTAAAAATACCCCTTACATTTTATTTATTTGCAGTTTGAGGTTTGTTGTTTTGAATGATAGACAAGTCATCCTTGTGCATAAAAACTTGTAGGCCAGTAGGAATGTCCAATGGGAGGGTGAATGAGCAAGATGAGACAATTGAGGAAAAGCTAAATGAATACTCAGAAGAGAGAAATGAATATTCATGATTGGTGAGGATCTAAATATAAGAAGTGTCCATTGGAATAGAAGAGGAATTAGTAACTCAAGGGGGCAGAAATCTGTAAATACCTTAGCACGGAGTGAAGGCTTTGCTATAATGTTAAACATGTTGGATTTTTTAAAAATAAAACTCAAAGGTAACTGTGTGGTTTCAGATAGCCATGATATTGTTAATGAGGTTTGGCAGACATGGCACCAAGCCTGGTAGGCGGTCACTAATACTCAGGCCTGGCAGTTGAGTGAACATGATATAACAACAAAATGATTACCGGGGTTGGAGATAAACACTTCTTCATTAACTGCAACCGTGTTACTCATGAACCTTTGGATATATGATTGTTCGAAAATTCTTTCAGCTTCCACTTAACTTGATTAAACCCCAAATTAGGAAAGGTAGTGTTCACATATTAATAAAAGTCACTGGAGCTACCTTGAAGTTCAAAGTTCACTATATTCTTAATAAAAATGGTACAAGTCCGAACAATCGATAGGCAATCGGATAATCTTCACTAATTTCGTTGACTGCAAGTTATGAAATGCAATCAGACCAGACCAAACCCTTTTTTTAAATAAAAGTCACATTGAAAATATTTTAACCTGTTCAGCTATACTACACAATTCTAAGATGACTCAACCCTCGCATGCATCGCCACGCTGCCTTTCCACTTTAAAGCACCAACCACTACACAAAGTAGCATAGTCATGCTCTAACTAATTCTGAAAGACTGGGGCGAGGTAAGCTTATGGCTGCTATATATAGAAAAGCCCATGGGAACGCTATTTTTTCCAGTTTCCCACGTAAGCAGTCCCATGATCAGCTCAAATGTCGTCCTTAAAGCCTATGTATTTAATTATACTTATGACCTTGGTGACTTAAAATATTCCTATTGATCTGAAATTTTGACAGTAGCTAGGACGAGTAAAAAGTGTTAATTTTTATCAAAATTTCGTAGCTTCAATAATTTGAATGTAAAAAAATATTTTCTGAGATTCCAAAAATTGTTTTTTTTTTAACTGTCATCAGTCTTTTGACTGGTTTGTTGCAATCCTCCATCCCTTCCTATCTTGTTCTAAACTCTTCATGTCTACATCTCTTACAACCCACGTTCCCAATTATCTGCTTCATATATTCTAATCTCTGTCTTCCTCTACAGTTCTTACCTTCAACTGTTTCCTCCACTAACAAATTAACCAATCCAGCATGTCTCAAAATATGACCTTTCAGCCTGTCTCTTCTTTATGTAAGCTTCTTCCACAAACTTCTACAATTTTGCAGCTACAAAGCTGAAATAACTTTTATTTTACTTCTAATTGACTGTCCTTTTATTTGGTACCAAAAACTCCCTGTTTACTATTTTCTACCAGGTTGTACGAAAGTTTTGCCAAAATATTGTGCAATTCTAAATTTCAAACCCGCTAATAACTTTTTGATATCTGCCTGAATTAACTGTTTAGCTTGATTTATTACTTGAATTAACTACAAAAATGACTTTAAAGCTGAGGTATCATGTTGTTCAACTGAGCCCGCTATTTTGTAAACAAATTTTGTCATGCAAATTTACGAAATTATAGTTTAGCTTACAGGGAGCTCAAATCCCTGTCTAACCATCGAGATTTGCGTTTTCCAAAATTTCCTGAAATCACTCCTTGCAAATGCTGGTGTGATTACTTCAGAAAGCTGTGGCCAAATCCCTTCCCCCTTCTTGGCCCCCAGCACTTTTCTGCCTTTGATGACATTGATGAGGGGCAAAGCAATAAAAAATGTAACAAAGGAAGAGGGAGTATATATGTATTATTATAATAATGCAAGGAATCTGGAATTGTGGAGGTATTCTATGGAAAATTTTATTTTATGGTAGGGAGGCACTACTGCAGTATGGAGGAAGTTTGAACAGTTTGAATGGGAAGAGAAATGTTTGCCCCAAATCCAAAAAATAAGGAGTATAAAATCTACATACTACAATATGGAGGTGAGAAGACAAGAATATAATAAATTAAAGCAGCTGCTGATCAGTACGAATCATTTGAAACATCTGATGAGGGAATTAGTCATGATAGGGAGAGAAGTTACAGACGAATTCACAATTAATATTATTGGAGAAGAGGAAATGATACAACTAGTAATTTCCATGGTTATGTTAGGAAACTGAGAATAAGAATTTAACAAGGGTAAGAAAAAGTTGAGTTACTGAGTAACGGGTTTTGTGAGACTGTACCAACTGTCATACAGGGATATTAGGGGAAACAACTGACTGAGAAGTTGTTTTTTTTGTTAGAAAATAAAGCCATAACATGTTACAAGGAATTTAGAAAAATGTTAAGGGACTGGTATAGATATTATGACAATAGATGTGTTAAAGGTAGGCATGTGTGACATCACTCCATATCTCACACTTTAGCATTGAAGAGAAATTAAATTATGAATCCTTGTCAAATATTGTGTAATACCACCTGTTTCCCTCATCATGGCATCAGTGTAAATCAGCACTGACTCAACAAATTCATTGAAAATAAATACAGATCCTTGACCCATGCAAAATCTCCCACAGATCACATAGATTTAATGGAGGCTCAAACAACTTTCAGTGGCATCACAGATGTGCTTGATGGGACTAAGGTTACATAACCTTGCTAACAAGAGAGGAATATTCAAGTCTGTGATATGTTCATTCATATACAATTTAGGGGTGAGTGCATAGTGCTTTGTCTTACTAAAGAATTTTCCAGTGGGATGATGGAAATTAAGAAATGGAAGCACATGATCATCAGGGATATCCCATTAATATGACCTGGGAGGGGCAGTGTGACAATGAGATACCCTTTCCAGATAGACAGACAAGATAACATGAAGCTCAGTTTATCAGTCCAGGCAACACTTTTACACTTTCGTGTGGTCCAGTGAAGCTGTTCTCATGTCCATGCTAATCTTGGCACCCCATTATTATATGGACAGCAAAGGTACCCTTGTGGGATCATGGCATCTGTACTCCATAGTGAAAGATGGTCCTGGATGGTGTGACTGTCTATACATTGTTGTGCACCAGAATTCAATTTTTGATTGATCAGTTACATTGACATCCACATGCAGGTGTCCATTGAAGTTAGCCCAGAACAGATGGTTTTACCACAGTTAATGCACTCACTTGCTTGTGAAAAATCCCAGTGCCTGTGCTACTATGTATTCATTTGCACTGTTTAATATCCACTCCAGTTGTATAGCTCCACCGCTTCGCAGGAATAGTATCACCTTCTGTCTGAACTGAAATAGCAGCGATCCAGGAAAGGAGGAAAGTGGATCATGAAAGAACTCATCCATTACATGGGCACAGGTGAAAAAGTCCAGGAAAAGTTTCCTAAGAACATCACAGGAACCTACAATTACAATTGAGAATGCCAGGTTACAACAGTGGGAAGCTGAGGCTCTCTTTCCCCATGGGTTGGGGAAGATTGTCTGAATCTTTACCATCTGGCTATGTCAAGGGATGGTTGATGTGGAAGCCTATGAACAGGCTAACATCAGATTATTCAACACATGCTGTGGTGTCTGGTCCAGCATCCTACTCAGGTGATCTATATGACGCCTTAGAAAATGCACTGGAAGTGGTCAAGTTTTGTCCATTACTATTTGATGTTTGTAATTGTGTAACAATATGTTTCTGATGTGAAATAAAATATAACCCTTTAGGTAAATGTTCTTGCCGGAAATTTGATTTAAACGGCATTCTTTTAGTAGTCATGGCTGAGAAATGTTGATTTTTTAAAGCCTGAAATCTCAGCCATCTTGCTGTGGATTTCATCAGACAACTGCCTATTCTCTAGCTGCTGTCACCTATGTAGAGTGATTACAACCATATAAGGAACTGGAAAATCAAGTGAATACAGACAGGAAATTGCTTATTCAAGGTATAAAATAACTGGTTAATAGAGTTCACTGAAAGCAAAGGACACTGGGAGGTTGTAGAAAAAGGGTTCAAAAGTATTTAATGTAATGGAGGTGATAATTTCTTGGTATATCAGTGAAGTAATTTAGCTGACCACAAAACCTTTGTGAAACCTTTTCCAGAGTATCAGGGAATGATGTAGATATAAAATACTGGAGTTACAGGGTGTTTGAACTAGAGCAGTTAGTCTAGATTAGAAATTACCATATAGTGCATTTAGAAATTGGAATGATTATTGAACTTGGCTGGGAATAACTCAGGAACAGGAGACAGTTGAAGAATATTGAGGGCAGGTTTAAGTCATGAGTTAGTGATGAGGCTGAAGGAAAATTAGGAAAAGTTTATCAATAGCATGCGAAAAGAGGACATAGGGCTGGGAAGTTTTCTTAGTAATAAGGGGGGGGGGGGTCTGGAAATGAAAAAAGTTTACCTATGAAGTTGATTAAACAATATCTCTTGGACTGTAACTTATTTTAGAGTAAAAAATGAGCACGGGGGGGGGGGGGGGGGGGGAGGGGGGGAGAATTGGCAATGGGGCATAAGATACAGTAATATTCTGTTACCAGGAATATGACAACACATGAAGGTTAAAATAGATGACAAAAGGTTACTTTGACCACAGGGAAACAAAGAATTGTTTTTTATGAAATATATGAACATTCAAGGTGGCAGTGAATAATAGTTCTTACAATCAAGGAGACTTTGTTACATTGGAACATATAAATTTATGACCAGTAAGAAAGTATAATATAATTGAATGTGCATAAATATGAAACTGGTTTCTGTTCTGAAATTCTGGGAGGAAAAACAAAGAAGGAAAAAGTCCTAAATATTGTAGAGAGCCAAATATAAATTTTGTGCCAAACAAATTGTTGCTTGAATGGAATAGGATTTTTACCAAAAATTATTTGCACCTGTCGATTCATGGAATTATAAGTAACAAGACTTATGTCTAAGATGATAATGAGGGGCAAAAAGTAATTACATTGATTTTTTAGGCTTCTGTAAAAGCACATGCTTATTACACTATAATAACAACTGTGTGGCTAAGAATCAGGATTTGTGACAGTAAGTTGCATATTACATAACAAGACTGCTTTTATTTCAATATTCAAATGGAAATAAATAGCATTACATGTATAGAAGAAACAGATAAAATACAACAAGAGGAAAAAATGCAAAGCATGATCTAAAAGACAAAGTAAACTAAGAGCGTGTTATATGTAAATATTCTACTTATTGTTTACAAGAATAAGATAAGATAGAGAAAATAATCCATCACATATCACACACAAACACACATACACACACACACAAACACCTCCCCCCCCCCCCCCCAAAAAAAACACAATTCACAATATTGTTGATGTAGAAGCTGAGACATATGGCAGGGGGAAAGGTATGTGAACACCCAGATCTACTACATGATTCATTCATGTGGTAGCTCTCGATGTGCACACATCTTTCCCCCTGTCATATGTCTCACCTTATACATGATTAAGTTTATTAATTGAAATATTGTGAATTGTGTTTGAGTGTTTTTTTTTTGTGTGTGTGTGTGTGTTCATATGGCCCTCCTGCCTTCATCTTTGTTAAATGACTGGTTATTTTCCCTATCTTCTTTTATTCTTAGTGCTTAGTGGCAGTTTCGTTGTCACAATTTTCCAGTTGTTGTTTAAAAGGAAAAATAGGGAAAATAAAGGCAGGATGAACATAAAAAACATGAAAACACTTTAAAATATATCTAATAAAAAACTTTAGTCATGTTAGGAGTGACATATGAAAAGAGGATCAGATGTGTACATATCAAGAACTACCTGATGACTGAACAAGAGGTGGGGGAAAGCGGGGGGGGGGGGGGTGATAGTTGACCAACGATAATAGTGGGAAGGTATAAGTGCTGTAATGACTTATCTAAACTTTTTTAATAAAATGTATAAAATTTATTTTGGATCTATTTAAAAATAAATATAAAAATAATTATGCATGTATAATAATAAAAGTGACAGGTTTACATGTGGTGTCCAATGTTGACAGGTAAGTTGGTAAATTACCATTTTACCTGCCTTCATCACACAGCTTCTTACATCAACTTCACCACTGAAAAATTGTCCATTAGGATGAACAGCCACAGGCAAATGGTTTATACTGCCACCATATATCCTGTCAGTTCACACTACTCTAAAAATCTCAACATCTGTTTCACAGATACCTCTACCACTTTAGAACCCCACAGATGGGAACTGACCTATCAAAATATTCTACATACTAGCCACATACCTTGCCCCAACCTCTGTTAAAACCTCACCTGTCAACCTGTCCTGTTATTATATATATATATAACTAAGGAAGGATAGGGCAATATGACCCAACACTTACCACAGATGAAGGCGGCTGGGACGACGAACAAAAAACAAACACAAGAAAAGCGCAATATTTCGGCCTACAGCAGCCTTAAACGTGCAGAAGGTGAAGCACCAGGCGGCGTCACATGTGTACACATAGACGGCCGACTGGTGAATGGCATCTCAGGCGCGGATGGTTGTTTAGGTGGAAAGGGGAGGGGGAGAGTAAGCTCAAATATTGGATCGATACTGATGACGATATGTTAATATTGAAAGAGGTGAATAATAACTGGGTGGGGATATATATATATATACAACAATAAGTGAAAAGTAAAATAAATGTAAATAGCATGGATAATAGTAAATACAGAAATACAAAAAATGTGAATGATATAGAAAATAAGTGCTGGGTCTGGTTGGCAGAGTTTATTGGAGATTGAGGCCAGGAGGATATCATTATTCACCTCTTTCAATAATAAATATCGTTATCAGTATCGATCCAATATTTGAGCTTACTCTTTCCACCTAAACAACCATCGGCGCCTGAGACGCCATTCACCAATCGGCCGTCTATGTGTACACATGTGACGCCGCCTGGTGCTTCACCTTCTGCTCGTTTAAGGCTGCTGTAGGCTGAAATATTGCACTTTTCTTGTGTTTGTTTTTTGTTCGTCGTCCCAGCCGCCTTCATCTGTGGTAAGAGTTGGGTCATATTTCCCTATCCTTCCTTAGTTTTATTGCCTTAAAGCTTTTTCCTGCTCATTGTTATTATATATATATATATATATATTGAACATTAGGATAGGATAAAAAACCACCGCTTACGAAAGAAGGTGATTCCAGCAGCGTTGGTACACGAAAAAAACATGAACACACAAAGAATAAAATTTTCGAGCATGCCTCTTCCTCAGTAGAAGTGAGATGGCTGTACGCAAGCGGCCGATAGCCAACTGATATATATAACTTTCTTAAATAGATCCAAAATAATTTTTTAAGCCTTATAAAAATGCAAATTTATTCTTTTTTACTTTGACTGGTCATAACAAATATTATACTTTCTCACAGTTATCACTGTTCAGTTTCTCCCTCCCTACCTCTACCATTGCCATCACTACCCCTTCCTTCTAGCTCAATCACATAGTACATTTCATTGTGTACACATCTGATCCTCTTGCCATATGTCTTTACCATTACATAAGGTTTTTTACCAAAATATTGTTAAGTTTGCTGAGGTTTTTTTTATTATTATTATTTTATTCATTCTGGCTTACCTGCCTTTATATGTGGAAAGTGATGAGTTATTTTCCCTATCCTTCCTAATTTTCATCAACTAACAGTAGTTTCATTGTCTCTATTATCTAACTGTTGTTTATTGATATCAAAGATAAAAATGATTTGAATGCAGCGTGCATTCAAGAGCAAAAATCATGCAGCCATGCAATTTTCTGATGTCTATAAAACATTTGTATTTGAGAATAACTGCTGGTTACTACAGTTTAAGGCTGAATGGCATTGAAACATTGACAGACATTTACACATGTTGATCATTGAAATTTTCGGGTTATGGCTCTTCATCAACAATAGAACCAGGAAGCTACATCCACCATGATGTAGCAGCTTCATTCTATTGTTGATGAATGGCAGTATACCTGAAATTTCAATGCTCAATGTATGTATGTGGCTATCTATGTTTTTTGAATGCAACCCTGCCTTCAACTGCAGTAAGCAGTGGTTATTTCCTTTTCCAAATTTATGTGTAAAGCTGCTGTGATAATAGAACTTACAGCAGTTTTACAAAAGTACCACAGAACCTAATAGAATGAGCCAGTTGGGAAACCTAACAGTAGCTCCCGTCTTAATGAAAAACTGCTTTTTACTGTAAAAATGTTAAACAATGCAATCAAAGGCTAAGCATATATTTGTCCTATAGGCTTAAAGGTGAAAGCTAGGAAACTCTCAATAAATTAAATGTGCTAGAGCTAGAATAGTTGTTCAAGCAAAATAAATGTGATATATATAATTGCTGCTAGCATTACTATTTGAGTTTGCTTATTCTCTCATTCAAACATTCAGAAAGGGGTGAGGGAATATTTTGTAAATATCTTATTTAATAGACTGATATAAAATAACCTGCAAATACACACCCAAATACTACGAAAATTGATTATAAATCATTAAATAAGACTAATATTTATTTATATATGGTACTATTTTCTTCAAGAAAAATTACCCTGAATTTACAGAAAAATCAATAGTTATCTAGCTTAAAGCATACTTTGAATAAAAGTCCAAAAGGATAATTGCATCTTGGAGAATTCTTCTGCCAGAAATTATTTGGCTTCAATTGTGATTATTACTATTGTTCACAATTTTACAACGTCAGGAAGAAAAAGCTTTGAGTATAAAGAATAATTATTGTTTTCAAACAGTACAGTAATGTGATTAAAATATAAAGGGTGTAACAATAAGAGGCAAGATTTAAATTTTAAATAAATCATTGTTTGCTGTAACAAATATTGAAGTACTTATTGATTTACAATGTACACATTTGTGGATTATGTATGGAACAACACATCTGGTAAATGACTGCCACAGCTTTGATGGCACTGCATACTGTTCTGGCAAGATTTTTAATAAAAATTTGGATAAACATGGTGGTATCTCATTGACATAGCATTCAATTTCACCCTTTAATACTTGGATGGCCGTGGGTTTCTTGGCGTAAACCCGAGACATCACAAAAATTGTTAAATTGCAAAACTTTTGCAGCCAGTTCTAGTCACCAAAGTGTGAGATGACCTGACAAGGAAAAGACTAGTTCAAAGCTGTCAATGTTGTATGGGTATTGTGGCAAGTTGCACCTTTCTACTCAAACAATTTATAGTGTCTACCAATCGTTACAATAATGTTTGTCATTTACTGTTAATGCATAACTTGCCTTGTTTTCAAAGAAGAATGGTGCAATGATTCCTCCAGCCAACAATGCACACCAAACAGTGACACGTTGGAGATGCATTTGTTTCTCATGAATCATTTGTAGATTTTCAGATTTCCAAATGTGGCAATTTTTTTCTATTAATGAAGCCATGAAAATGATGTTTTCCACAAAATTGGCATTCACTTCATTATGTCCAGTGATCCAGCAGATGAACTCTTTTTGCTGGGCAAGGTTTTACTGGCATAAGTTCTTAAGTCAATTCGATTTTATAAGCATGGAGATGCAAATCTTCAGTGAGAATACAGTGAAGAGTGGCTGTTCAAATGTCCAGTTCTTATGCTGATGACAAATTGAGGTACCTGGACTCCCAAGCACACTCTCTCAAACTACCACAATGTTTTCTTCTGTACAACCAGTACAATCTGTTTCGTGTGTTTTACATCAGCTAATGAACCAGTGCTTTCAAAATTTTGATGATTTTTTTTCACAACTGATGAATCTAGAACATTATTTTTGCCAGCTATTGAATGGAATTTACAAATCATGGCAACCGAACTTTCACCATTTTGATTGTTAAGTTTAAAAATAAGGATGTATTGTACCATGCAGCATTACATATTTACTAACTCCTATTTGTCTCCTATTGACCTGTCACAATTATCAACCTATTGCATCATAACAGTCAAAATGGCACCCAATTCAAATTTTGCACTCTTAGTGAAACATGTTCTACAATTTCCAGACATAGGACATTTGTGAGATATTTGTTCATGAAATGAGTCATGTGGTTAAGGAGGTGTGCACACGCCAAAATTTAACACATGACTCGCCGCAGCCTTCAACTTTGGTGAATGACAAGTCATTTTCCCTTTCCTTGTGATTTATATTGCCTAAAGCTGTTTCCTTTTTCCTTAGTTTAATTACTGATCTTTATGTTGGCACATAAAGATGTTTTAGATCCTTTAAACTTTAAACAGCTGTGGCAAAGGGGCATCCATTGATTATGTTGGATGGTTTTTCAGAAATCCAGACCCCTCCTCCTTGATGACATTTGGTGAGAACTGGCGGGACTCCTCCCCCCCTCCTAATGACCTTGTAATATTGTCTGGAGCCTTTTTTTTTTAGCTCTGCTGATCTTACCACCTCCATTTGTTTAACCTCACATAATTAGCTGGAATGGTAATGACCAAGGCTGAGTAAAATAAATTAAATTTTATTTGTACTTTGAAAAAAATTACAATTTAGTTAAATTAAGGAAGAATTGAACAGTATAGATCATGAGGAAGTGTCAAAATTACAAAGGAATCACCCTGCTGTGTCACTAAGAAGAAGATATTTGGAGATACTGGAGGAAATATGAGGTTAGTGGTTGAAAACAGACTGGGAAGTTGAAGATGGCATTAAGGCAACTGCTAGAGAAGCACTAAGGTAACAATATAATAATGAATTTATTGAACATCAAGAAGACATAAGACAATGATCTAAGGAAAGCAAGTTGTGGAAATACTACACGAGATGGAGTAAGAAATGGAATAAACGAGAGGATGATGAGTATGCATGAGGGGTGGGGAAATGGATGAGGAACAAATGGAAGAGGAACAAATGGAAGAAAGGCATGGCACAAAAAATTGGCACTTAAAAATAAGTGCTCTATCTCCATTGCTATTTATTATAATTATGGATGAAATAATTATGTGGCTAGCAATACTGGTTAACAACACATGAGAGGTTTTTTATTTACAGTTGATGTGATGAAATTGGGAAACTGTCGGACACAAAAAAGAGCAATTACAGTTTGGAAGGAAGGCAGGAGAAATGCTGATGCTATTTGTGGCGGCAGTGGTGTAGCTAGGTCAACAAGGACCCGGTGCAAAAAATTTATTTTGGGCCCTCAGGCCAGACGGGCGACCTTTTTTTGCTTCGTGTGCTGGTATAGGCCCCCTGAGCTGAGGACGGGGGCCCTTGAGTTGTCCTTAGGGGCCCCCAGAGATGCGCTTTGAGGCCCCTTGAGGTATGCTTGGGGACCCCCTGAGTGTAGGGGCCCCGGTGCACTGCGGTGCCTAGCCCAATAGTAGCTACGCCCCTGTGTGGCGGCAAAAAACTGATTTTTTTTTAAAGAGATTTAATGTATTTGGAAAATGTGATAAATAAGAAAGGGGAACAGAAAAGAATCAAACATGCTGAAGAGGAATAATGTCCTTCAGGCATCAGAGGAGTGATTTGGAATAGTGAAATGCCACAGAAGTGTAAAAGAATTACTTTGTGCTAATGTTTGATGTTTAGCTGACATGGATGAAGGAGATGTTAGCAGAATAGAGGCTGTGGAGAGGATGTCAAATTACAAACAGTTAGATGCTACTTTGAGTTTTACTTACTTATTATATAAAATATTTATGTTGGGAAAATTATTATAAGAGCACCAGAGAAAAAGTATACTGCAGGAGTTATCTGAGATGTAGTAAGGATATAACAATCTTTGAAAAAAAAAAGAAGGGAAGTGAGAACAATGGAGTGAGCTGTTATGGCATAAGTTGATCATAGCTTAATGTTCGATTGCTGGTCAGTAGTGATTTATTTTATTTGTGGACAGTTCTAATAACGGAAGTTTGGAATTAGTATAAGGCTTGACGTTATTAAGCGTTTTATATTAAGCGCTTGAACAGTGTAATGCAAGGAAGCTTCAGGTACTACACATGAATATTATGTGTATTAAAGCAAAAACAATTAAATGTCGTAATATGACATGGAAACCATTACAGGACTATGTGGAAAGTAAAAAGTAAGAGATAAACGTGCTGCTGAAATCTCCGAACTCACACACAACAAATCTGCAAAGAAGTCATTTTATGACAATATTACATTGAATGATGGAACTTGAAGCAATGACCAATAAATAGATAAGATCTGAGATATTACTGCTCTGTATGACAATTGGCAAACTGATGTTAATATCACTGCATACAGAAAAGAATGGATAAAAACCAAATAAATCATCAACCAGGCAATAGTAGAAGTTGGAAGAGTAGTTATTTTCTTTTAATTTAAAAGAGAGAGAAAAAGAGTAAAAGAAAAATAATTTTTTTCATCCAGTTTGGTTCAAGTAATTTTAAAATAAGGAAAGTTGATATTGGAGAATTTTTCCTAAGGTAACCTGTGCTTGTTTCTGGTTAAGGCTTTATTTTTTCTTTTTTTTTTCTCTCTCTCCAATTGTTTGCTAAATATAAATACACAATACCACTAAATTGTATTTTTTCTTCTTCTGAAATTTCCTTTGATGGAAATAGTGCTTTCACATAATTGAGAAGACAAAAGATTTATTCTTGCTTTGATTTCAACCTGAAAGTTTGTTATTATAATTGAACCAAGAATTTTGTTCAAATTTGTTGGTTTCAATAAGTAGGGTTTAGTTTCAATTTACTGACAATCTTATTAACAATCTCTAGGGATAATATATCAGTCAATCTGCTGGATTTAGTTTTCGTTGAAAAAAAGTTACTTGGTAACATGGCATCAGGGGAATCTGGTAATGCATTAGATACCCAAGAGGCAACGATATCTTGAAGGTCATTTTGTTAGAGATAAGAAGTACTATGGATGACAAATTTAATGCCCTTCAAAGTAGATGACTATGTAGGTTATGTTAAGTTTTTAGGTATTGTTATGGATAATAAATTGTCTTGGGATCCACACATTAAATACGTTAGTGCAAGGTTGTCTAGAGTGGTGTACTTGTTAAGAAATTTAAAAAATCATGTACCTACAGCCTATGTAAGATCAGCGTATTTTGCTTTTTTTTCAGAGTGTTATATCCTATGGACTTTTATTTTGGGGCAATAGTACACATGTTCAGAATGTCTTGGTCCTTCAAAAGAAGGTAATTAGGATTATGTCAAACGCTGAAAAATTTGCCCATTGTAGACCACTGTTTATTGAATTAAAAATATTAACGGTAATAAACTTGTACATTTACACTGTTCTCCTGCACACAAAAAATAACCAAGCTGAATACCTTCTTAGACAAGATTTACACTGTCACAGTACGAGAAATAATAGGCACATTGACATACCTTACTATAGATTATCGAAATCATTGAACAGTTATGAAGTGTTGGGTATGAAAATGTTTAACAAACTACCTCTAGAATGGGTTGAAGCCCCATTCAATCTATTTAAGCAGACATTGTATAGCTGGTTAGTCACTAATCCTTTTTATTCAGTTAATGAATTCTATGAATGTGGAAATATGAAATAATTGTGTGTGGAGTGTGCAATTTAAATTGTTTTTAATTATGAATTTTGTCTTGTTTGTATTTTCATATTTGTATTCTTGACGTTGTCTATTGCTATGACAGTTTAATGACAGTAAATTTTATTATTATTATTATGCAGCTTTGATGTTAAATTTAATGCTCCTCAAACAGGTTATGATTCCCTTGAACTAGCTAATAATACTCTTCAGGATAGTATTGATGTCCTTCAAAGTAGTGTTGATGTTATATTTAGTGCTTTCACTAGTTTAATGTTGTTACTAGTTTAATGTTGTTCAAACAGTTTATGATTCCCTTCAGGGTAGTATTGATGCCGTTCAAACTAATGTCGATGGCAAGTTTAGCGCCTTGCCAGTAGATTATGATGAAAAAATTTGGGCTATTCAAGATATTATTAGTGAGAGAAACACTGTCCTGATTGAGTATATTGACAAACAGTTGGAGGTTTTAAACAGGAGGAAATACTGCATGGATTCAAGAATCAAACTAGTCAACCACAAGAGAGGATTGAAATGGAAGGGGACTCTATGGGAGATGGAAGAACAATACTGTCTAAGCAAATAAATGTGCCAAGAGGAGAAGTTGAGAAAGTTAAAATAAATACAAAGATCAAGGAGATGACAATAATTTTTCCAAGGAAAATAAACATGACAGTAAAGACAATGGTTATTTGAAGATAGGTGATGGTGGAAAAGATGAAGAAGGAAATAGGAAAAATGCTGCAAAAGGAGAAAATACTCAAACAATTAACAAACTTAACCTACTCACAACGATAATCAAAAGATGTAAGGAAGTGAGAAGGCACGAATCTTTGTTACCTGATCAGGGAAGAAATACAACAGAATTTGTTGAAGAACATAAGAGGAAACTGTGAAAGGGATGAAATCTATACAGGGTAGGAAAGAATTTTCTAAAATGCAAGGAAAACATTGTAAATAAATGCGGATAATGTTACACTTGTAAAACTTTTTTCCATTAGAGTGTTTGTTAGGAACTGGAGTGCTGAAGGGGTCTACCACCTGAACACCCAGCTTCCTCTTGCACCGTTTCATTAATAGAACATTATCTATTTTGTCAATTGGTTGCTTTTCTTGTTATTTTGACGATCTGTTGGCTTTTTGAATCCTATTAATAGTATGTTATCTACTTTGTGGATTGGTTGGCTTTTTTAATTAGTTGGAGGAATGTTAGGAAATAATTAATTTTTTTTTAATTATGTCGATTACAAATTTTCTCTCTCTTTTAATTGGCAGGCAAACACAATTTTTGTTACATGGAATTGTGAGATAACTTAGTTATTCAGTTTTGTAAAAAATATATAATGTAAAAGAATTATGTGTTTACAAGGGACATCCAGCCAAAAAAAACCTCCTACCGCCGGTATGGGATTTGCTTGGTCATTAAATTCTTCACCTTGTGGCAAGAATCCGCAGCCAAAATCCATCATCAGTTTGTGGAAACCTATAGGCCTGCTGTTACATCAGCACATTTACAAGTGGGTTAGGTTGTTTATGGAAAGTCGCACTGACACATGATGAAGAAAGGAGTGGGAGGCTGTCTCTCATTTCAGAAGAGCTACTGAAGGAAATTGATGTAACAGTTTGCAGTGATCGTCGTGTGACTATTGGCAGCCTTCATGAAATGTTCCCACACATATCTCGTAGCCTCATGGCTGAAATTGTCTCAGAAAAGCTTGATTACAGGAAACTGAGTGCAAGATGGGTGCCAAGAATGTTGACTCCGGAGCATCACCAAAATTGCATCTTGGCCGCACGTGAATATTTTGAACGTTATGAAATGGCATTTTGTCATTCAATTGTCACTGGTGATGAACCTTAGGTATGTCACTATACTCCTGAGTCCAAAAGGTAGTCCCAATATTGGCATTATACCCATTCCCCACTGCCAAAAAGTGCAAAGTGCAGTTGTCAGAGTGGAAGATTATGGCATCTGTTTTTTGAGACAGAAAAGGTGTTATATTAGTAGATTTCATGGAAGGGACCACCATCAATGCTGTCGCTTATTGTGAGACTTTAAAAAAATTAAAAAAGAAGATGAAAGACAAAAGGAGAGGAATCCTTACTTGCGGTGTGTCCCTCCTTCACGACAATGCAAGACCCCACACAGCTCGTGTCACCCAGGACCTCTTTGAATCCTTTGGATGGCATGTTGTGACCCACCTACCCTATTCCCGGGAATTTGCGCCCTCAGAATATCATCTTTTTTCCAAATTAATGGATTTTTTTTTTTTAATTTTTTTTTTTTTTTTTTTTTTTTTTTTTTTGTTTTTTTTTTTTTGCCACGAAACGTTTTTCCCATGATCAGGAAGTGAAAGAGTGGAAAACTGGCTTTAGGTGGTAGACTGGAGCATGTACTAGGAGGGTATACAAAAACTGGTGCCCAGGCTGAAGAAGTGCACAGAACTTGATGGCGATTATGTGGAGAAATAAAGACATGTTTTGTAACATACCCTATAAATTCAGATGAAATAAATTCATTTTTCAATTTTTAACAGCATTTGTAAACTTTTTTTTCTGGATATCCTTCATATGTATTAATGATCACCAGTCAAAATATAAAATCAAAAAGGAGAAGGATAAATTTGTAATTTAGGTTTACGATATTTTGTGAAATTGCACTTGTAAACTTGTTTATTTGAAAAAAATATCTGGAAGTGGTTATCAAATTACAAGCAGTTAGAAGCTACTTTGAGTTTTACTAATTTATTATAAAATGTCTTTAGGTTGGGAAAATTATTATAAGAGCATCAAAGAAAAAGTATACTATAGGAGTTATCTGAGATGTAGTAAGGATATAACAATCTTTTTTTAAAAAAGAAGGGAAGTGAGAACAATAGTGTGAGCTGTTACGACGTAAGTTGATCATAGCTTAATTTTCAATTGCTGGTCAATAGTGATTTATTTTATTTGTGGACAGTTCTAATAAAAAAAGTTTGCATGAAAAGTGTAATGCAAGGAGGCTTCAGTTACTACACATTAGTATTATGCATGTTAATACAAAAACAACAATTAAATGTCATAATCTGACAACAAGTAGTTCTGGAATGGTTAAAATGGCAAAGTTATGAAATAACATGTGAGAAAAACAATAAATGTGAAACCCTGTATGGGTGATAAAACAGATAAATTGAAAATTGTCATATGAACAGAACAGGTTTAGAAAGAGTGCCAAAGTAAATGTATAATTTGAAATTGTAAGGTAAGAGTCCTGAAGGATATACAAAGGAGACACAGGAACATCTGTTGCATTTGTAGATTTGTCAGCAGCATACAACATCGTTCAGTTCAAATTGCATACAGTACGCTCTCAAAAAAACTTTTAGGGAAATTGCTCACAGACCACAAAATCAAGGTCATATTGTGATAGGCGATGATAAGATCATACACCATAAGAAAGGGCAGCTTTTGGTATCTGTACAAGCTACATTTCAGTCTTTACAACAGTGACATGCCTGAAGCTATCTCTTAGAGATTCATCTTTGCAAATCTATTTTGATAAGTACAAGGAGTATAAGTCATTATCATTGTATAACTTGACTTGTACTCCTTTTACAGACCAGATGAAATGTGTATTGATTTATACTAAAAGGTTCAATGTTGAATTGTTATGAAAAAATACTCAGTACTGACTTATACTGTGAATACATATATTCAGATGATAGACATGAATTTATAGTAAAAATAAATTGTGACTTATAATCCTTGTACTTATCATGCTAGACAAAAGAAAGACATTTGACCAGTACTACATGCGATGGTATGCCTGAACCCTTCAAAGACTGAAGAGTGTTCTTTCCAAATGCACAATGCTCAGGTTAATCCCAGCTGAATGTCTCTTTATGTCAGAAGGAGTTAAAGCACAATTTCATTACAGTGTATCTAGATTCTAGAACTTACCCACACTTAACTGCTAACTGACCGACAAGAAAAATCTTGAAGTAATTGTGCAAAAACTCATAACCAGCAACAATCTGAGCAGGAAACTAGCTGGAACAACTTGTGGGAGGGGACACAGACAATAAGTGATCATGAAGCAGTTCTGATGGATATTAGAGGATTCAGTAAACCAGCAGCCAAAATTGAAGGGGGAAATAGGTACAATTATAAAAAGGCACAGGTTTCAAATTTGAGGAGATATTTCAGAGAACAATTCAGCAAATGGAAGGAAGGCTCAGGTACAGTAGAGTCAAGGTGGAAAGAGTTCAAGGAGATAATAAGAAAGGGGGAAGAAAAATTTATTCCAAAGCAAAAAATAAAGAGAAGTAGAGATCCTATGTACTAAAATAGGGAAGTGAGGAGGTTAAAGAGGTTGGTAAGAAAAGAACATAACAGAGTTAAGAGACAGCAGGGTAGTAGGGAATATTTAAAACAACTAAACAAGGACTTAATAACAGCAAAGAAAATGGCCAAAGATGGGTTTATGAAGAGTATTGTCAGTGCAGGGGGACCATTGACTGATGCATCTAGAAATTTCTATGGCTATATCAGGAAACTGAGGGGAAGGGAGGATGTAGAGACACTTATAGATAAGGATGGAGAAGAAGTTACTGACGATTTGAAAAAGGCAGAGATTTTAAGTAACTGGTTCAGAGAAAGCATTAGGGAAAATGAATCAGAAACAGGAGGGTCTAATTCGGAGAACGAGCTTAACAACACAATTAGAAATGACGATAGTAAAAAATTTGATATCCATCCTGAGGAAATCATGAAGGAAATAAGAAAGCTGAAAAAAACATAAAGGGGCTGGTGAAGATAATATTACTACAGATATCTTAAAGATAGCCGGATGTGACATTGTACCTTATCTTGAAATATTATTTAAATTGAGTCTAGACACTTGCTGCTTACCACAGGACTGGAAAAGTGCAATAGTAGTACCGGTACATAAGGGAGGGGTGAGAAATAGAGTTGAGAATTACAGGACAATCAGTTTGACATCAGTGGTAGGTAAATTAATGGAAAGATTGATATGCAACCACATCAGAAATATATGTGAGGAACGTAATTGGTTTTCAAGCAGGCAACATGGTTTCAGGCAAGGATATTCATGCGAATCTCAGTTGGTGGGATATATGCAAGATATTTCAGATGAAATGGACAAGGGAGGCCAAATTGATAGTGTAGCACTAGATCTGTCTAAGGCGTTTGACAGAGTAAGCCATAAAATGGTAGTAAATAAGGTAAAAACCATTGGAGTGGATAAGAAAGTGATTTGCTGGGTAGAAGAATTTTTAAAAGGTAGAAAACAGAAAGTTAGGGTAGGAAATGTAGTATCAAAAGAAGTGGAAGTAAAAATGGGTGTGCCACAGGGTAGCGTATTGGGACCATTGCTATTCATTATTCTAATGAATAATTGTGTTGCCTGTTTACTATCTGAAATTAGATTGTTTGCAGATGACATAATGCTGTATAAAAGAATCAAAACGATAGAGGATTGTAAACAGTTGCAGGGTGATCTGGACAGGATATCTAATTGGGTTAGTAAACATGGAATGAAGATAAATGCAAAGAAGAGTCAGCTTATTAGATACACAAATAAAAAACAAAAGGTTAATTATGAATATAAGGTGGGGAAAGAATTGCTTGCTGAAGACTTGAAATGCAAATATCTTGGAATTACTTTTGATAACAAACTTAACTGGGCAGGACACATAGGACAGGTGGTAGGAAAAGGTTTCAGAGTTCTGCACTTGTTGGAGAGAGTTATGAGGGGATGTACGAGAGAAGTCAAGGAATTGGGTTACAAAACTTTGGTCAGACCATTGCTCGAATATGGTAGTGTAGTATGGGACCCTCATTTTACGTATCAAATACAGGAGTTGGAGAGGGTGCAAAGAAGGGCTGCTAGATTTGTTTCTGGAAATTATCGCAGAATGCAATCAGTGACGGATATGATAAAGGAGCTGGAATGGGATTCATTGCAAGACAGGAGGAGGATGAGGAGGGTCATGGGAGTGTACAGGGCATATACTGGTGATGAGGCATGGAAAGATATTGCAGTAGGTATGAAAAGTAGTGCATGGAAGGGAAAAGATGACCATGACCACAAGGCTGGCACTCGATTTCAGGCACAAGGGTGTAGGAAGATTCTCTTTTTTAGGTAAGGGTGTCAGGGATTGGAATGAGTTACCAAGAGAAACGATGAATAATTTACCGAAAACTTTGAAGGAATTTAAAGAAAAAATTTGTAGAGGGCAAATGTAGGTGGGTGCAGGATAGGGGGAAGATAGCTGTGTAGGGAAATTGCCACCGGAGCCTGTGCTCCATTGCAATTAAATTAAATTAAAAAAAAAAAAAAATTAATAACTCTGTGAACTGTATCCCTAGCACTGGTGTACTCAGCAACAGAATATGGTGCACCAGTCTGCCAGAAAATGAGATAAGCTACTCAATACAGCATTGAGGATCATAACCAGAGCATTAAAATCAACCTTGATTCAGTGGCTTCATGTTCCACATGAGTCACACAGCCAGTAATGAATGTTTGAAGTCTGGAAAAAATATAATGATCCCCAAATAAAGCTTGTGAGGCAGGCTGGCTAGACATATGACCTCACGGTGAAGTGAAATTTGGTGTGCCATCTTGAAAATTTTGTCGCACGGTGGAACTTTTCAATTATCCTCATGCGACTATAATTCGTTTAGGGGGTTCTTGAGCAGGAGCGTAGCTACCATAGGGCTAGGTGGTGCAGTGCACTGGGGCCCCTACACTCAGCAGGCCCCCAAGGGTACATCTGGGGGGCCCCAAGCATAGTTCAGAGGGTCCATGGGCTTCACGGCAAGGGAGCTCCTCACTAAGGCCCTCACTGCTCAGGGGCCCCCAACCACTGCTCAGGGGGCCCCTACCAGCAACACAAAACAAAAAAAAAAGGTCACCCAACTGGCCTGAGGGTCCAAAATAAATTTTTTGCACCGGGGCCCTTGTTGAACAAGCTACGCCACTGTTCTTGAGGGTTGATCTGCAGTCAACTTATTTGGTGATGATTTCTAATGCCTTAAAGATTGTTTGGACTTGTAAAATTAATTTTCAAGAATATAGTGACGTTTTGAACTTTAAATTAGAATCTTTCCATAATTGAGGTTATTCAATGTGGTGGTGACTGCAAACTGTAAAACAACCTAATTTATCCAAGGTGCACAACACAGTTACACTTGAGGTGTTAACTGTTTAGTGCAACCTCACAACAGGTTAAATCCTTACACAATATGTATCGCCTCCTAAATGAGTAAGGTTATTAACCACTACACTGTAAAGTTTTTTTGAGTTTGTCTTGCCCTCCTGCCTTAATCTGTGGTAACTGACGGCTTATTTCCCTACCCTAGTTTATTTTTAATTACATTAAAGTAATATCTTATCTTTGTGGAATGGCATACAATAAGTAAATAATAAAAACCTAGAGAATCAAGCAAGTGCAAAAAATACTGATGGTAGTGGTGTGAATTGTACTGTTTTGGAAGGGGAAAAATGGTGGCAGCATACAAGCCACTGCAGATGCAAGGCTATTGGCTGGAAATTGTTCAAGTAAATGCTTAAGATATTAATTAGTTGTGTTAGTGCTCTAGGTCATTCATTTTAGCCACAAAGAATAAAAAGTTAAACAATAGCAATAAAAAGTTCAAGAATGGAAATTCTAAAAGAGGAAGTAAAGACACACTGCAGAAAATTTCAACATTCACAAGCTGTGTTGCTACTTACAACAATATTCTGAATACAGACATTAACATTTACATGGAGTAAACAGTATCTCATAGTATCACAGTCTCAACACTATACACTTTTGCAAAATCTCAACTGACTGACAGCATCTGATACATAAGTATTCATAGAAAATAAAATAACTTTTAGTTACAATCAGTAGTTAAAAAGAAGAGTAATTTGACAATCAGAAATTTTTTGTTGTTAATATCATGCAAAGTAAATGCACTGATATCTGCTTACAAAAATTATTTATGTTAAATAAGACTCTGTAACTCAGTTCCTTACCTTAAATTATCTAAACTAACATATTTTGATGTTTGTCATTTATTATTATTAATGTTTGCAACTAGCAGAAATATACTGCAATTACTTTAAAAGGAAATTCTCATACTGAAATAAGTTTATAATAAGATGCTGTCTGTAAATTAATCACAAAATTCAAATGACATGTTCATGCACTTCAAATGAAAAGTGTACCAAATATATTAAAGTATGGTGCATGCAATATTCAGTTTTTGATCTGATAATACTCACACTTGTCATCAGCTCTTTTTCTTCTGCATACTATTATGATGATGACACAAACAATAATCACCATTAATATAGCACCAACAATTACTGCAATGATAATTATGATATTGTCGTTTTCGAATTTCCCCCACCAAGTCATTGCATGTCCTGCAAAAACAGAGAACAATTATGAGTTGAAAATCCAAATACAAGAAATTAATTCAAAAAAGACATGGCAATAAGGCACACAGAAATTAGGAGACAGTGTAGTAGTAAAATCAATAAAGATCTAAGAGATGTCACAGTGCTAATGAAGAGAGGAAAGCATGCATTCCCAGAAAAATAAAGTACACAATATTTAATGGGTTTAGAGACTTAGACGCTAGCTATAAATTGACAGTGAAGCATATGAATTTTTATTGCAATTTATCATTTTACATGAGAGATTTTTTCCCCATTTATTGTATTCTAACCCAAGGATGGAATGATGTTAGCTTTGTGTAAATGCATTTTGCTTGTTAATTGTAGTTTTTTAGGTAACTAGTGGACACAATCCAAGCATTCACCTACATATTAGAATAACAGCACGCTAGTGCCCTTATTGAACCATCTCCCTGTTTGCAGCATGCAAGACATTAATACTCATGAATAAACTATGTAACATAGGAGTAAGCCTCATAGACACCATAGGAGGAGATTTTTTTTTTTTCGTTGTTATTAACTTGATTTCGAAGGCTAAACCCAGACTGCTTTTGTGTAAGTAAAACTTTAAACCATAAAACTAAATTGCAAGTAAACTTGACATAACGGTTAAAACTAAACTTGTTTTGTGTGAGTAACTAAACATTGAAGCCATAAAACTAAATCATAGGAAGAACGTCTGTAACATTTTCACAGTTAGTAAAATTAAAAATAAGCATTTTAAAGTAGTATTTCTATGGTGGGAAAATTTTATTTGAGAAGATAAATGAATTTGAAAGTTTATTCGCCATGTGCTTCTGATGACGTAACAAGGTCAGACCATGAATGAAAGCAAGTTTCAGGGGAATGAAAGAAATGACTTTTATTTAAATAGATAAACATAATTTAACAATGTCAATGTACTGTCAGCACCTGGGAAGACTTCCTGACAAAAATTAGAGCTTGTAAATAAATCCTGGATAACTTTTTAGAGGGACAAATAAATACATCTCCATAAATAAAATAAATAGAGTATGGAAAATATTACCAAAAGATAGCCAAAATTAAATAAAGGAATAATATTGTTACAGTTTCTAACTAAATTAAAGTTTAAATGGTGAAAAAATGGAATTTTGATGTTTAACCTTCAGAGGTGACCTCCATACATGTCAAATAGAAATGTTTGTGGAAAGCAAGACATGAATAATTAAATAGAGCATTAAATTCCAAGCAGAATGAAATAAATTTCATTTAAAAACATAAATAAGTAAGGGAGATGTGATTTCCAAAAAGTAAAACATAATTCTGAGAAATGAAAGATTACAGCCAAATGACGATAGGTTGTGTTGTGATAGATTGGGTTGTGTGTGTTGGTGTGGTGGACAGTTTTTAACTTGTGATATCTGTTTGTGGACCATTTCTGGAGTGGTTGAATAAAGCAGTTCACGTGCAACCACTGCCTGGCTTCATATATGGGTTTGAATGGCTACAGACAGATGGTATTCACATGGAACCCAAAGCACCCAGTAGCTGTCCATGCCATTTTTAAATTATTTTAATACTTGTTTCACAGTCATTGCTATCAGAGTACCCAAATAGCAGCAGCTTCTTTGAACTCAGAAGTTAGGAACTTGCCTATCAGTACAATTCTGGAACAAGGCAACTTACCTGCTCTCAATTTAAGATAATACCCAGTATTTTTTTTTTTGCCCTCTTTCTATCTTCTCCTTGCCTCCATCCCCACTACTTAAGTTGAATTGCTGCTAATCAGAGGTGATATTTAACTTCATAGAATGTTTGATTTAGCAATGCTCCGGTCTTAGCATTAAATTGTTACCTCTCTAACCTGTCCTCTTTTTGCACTTACTCCTACCTTTGTCAGGCATGCTGTTGACAGTGTGCTGTTAGCCCACTGTCTGAACTTTGAACAATAATGTTCAAGACCGTTAGTCTCTGGTACCTTGAATATTTAAATGATCCAGTCGTCACATGATTAATATACCCTCAAACATGAGAGCAAAAATATAAGCGAGTTCACTGTACACTGTTTTAAAATCACAAAAAATGTATATTCTTCTAAAAGTTCCACTTTACAATATCGGTACCAGAAGTTTTGATAAAGCAATCGGACAACAGTTCCACAGAAGATTTGCTGGAAAAGCACACTCACATGAGAGGACAAGCCCCCTAACTTAGATGAAAGTACTACTACAGCATTTTGAAATATACTCGCTCCGCCAGTGACAAGAACTGACCGTTACGAAACTTGACGAAAAAGTGAGCTACATTACAACACGAGGTTAACTGTTTGAAATCTGCTGGAAGACTGTGCTACATTATGACACAATGTTGACTCTTTGAAAACCACCAAAAAACTGAGTGCCGCCAGGATGGCTGTGGGTCTGTGTATCGAATTAGAAAATTTTGTGACTTCAGCAAAAAACCCTCAAAATTTAATATCTCAAAAATTATTTGATAGTTTGACTCATAACTAATACCTGGACTTCTTGATACCTTATCCCATCTATTTCAACTTAGTTTAGTCTTCAAAAAGGTTTCTATTAAATTACTTTTAAATTCTCTTATGTCATCAGTTAACTGGCCATTCTTAACAATTACGACAATCCATTTCCAAAATCTCATTTATATTATATATGGTTTAAACTTTCTACAGAGACAAATGCATATTTTTAACCCTATTAATTTGAGCTATCCTCTGGTGTTAATTTCTTGCTTTTATCTCTTTTCATTTAAATATCGATTTTTTTATTTGATTAAAAACCCTATTTCTACTTCATTATATATTTAAAACATGCTAGAAGGTGCTGACTATGGCTGGTGATAAAAGATCAGCTGTAACTTTATGTGTTCGCAAGTTGTTTTAAATTTTCAATTATAGTCTCCACTGATCACGTGGCTTACAAACGTCAAGAAATCAAATTATCTCCAAAACTAAATTTTTACTTGTATAATAAATAGACTTTAAAATGCTTCTAGGATGAGTTTTAGTTGTGGAAATAAATTCAGGAAAATCCTTTACTGTTGAAAAACTACTTTTACTGAAATTTCTATGTTCCACTAAAACAACTTTGAAATCGAACTATAAAGTATGTAACTACTGGGAATAGCTAGCAGAAATGCTTCTGACGAGCTTATAGATATGTTACACCTTGTTCCTGGCTATCAGTCAAATCTATCACACATGTGGCCATGCTGATTATAGGTGCTTGTGCAAGCTCAATCACATTTCTACTTTCTTGTAAAAGGTCATGGCCCGAAATAATATATATATATTGTTTGTGGACTGTATTTTCTGTTGCTGCTTACCTTCACCCTTATACTTTGTTGAGTGGCAGGTGTAATTTATTTTTCCTTTTCATATAAATATTGCCTCACAAAATCTCTTTGGTACACCATGTTTAACTATATCCCACCCTTTCTTTCTATTCAAAGAGATTCTGTCAACTGTCTCAGATGGACACAGCTGCCTTCTGCCATGTTTTACCAACAGAGAATAACATCCAAAGAAAATATCTATATGAAAAATGCATATGTAGATACCCTGTTTCCTTAAAATTCTATAGCAAATTTTGTTATACATTCTAAGAAGCTTATTATCAATCTTCCTGACTTCCACATAAAGTTGTACTTTATTCCTACATGATTTTTTAACATTTATAGGTAGAAAATTCTTCTTTCCACATTTTTGACTGACTGGCTATAATCCTGTAGGTATGCATTTATTATAAATAATATTTAGTTTTGTAACAGTTATTTTTTGAATTGTCAGAAATATCATACATGGCAATGGCCAAACATAGTTTTGCAAATAGTGATGATAGCAGAAATTTAGTAATCTCTTCTTATTGTCACCCAAAAATAAATATGGGATTGTTGTTATTTTAATACACTAAAGCTATGAGACTTTTATCTTAGGCTGCTCACAAAAGAATTAATTTATAACATTTAAGAAGAAATGGTTAATATTTGTGAGACCTAATGAAATTTAGCCTATTAAAGTAAAAACTATGCAAATACATAAAGATCCAAGAACAAATACAAAAATATGCAAACAATGAATACAAAGGCTAGCAAGTATTGCTGTGCAAGGAAGATTCACTTGCAAGGCAGCCTGGTATATATTTCATCTCTTGCGAATGGGGGCGAATAGGGCATATAAGACACTCTGTTTTTCAGCACTATACATAACATGCAAGATATGTGCATCTGGGACAACTAACAAAGTCAGTAGAGTTTTGCACAGCATAGAAGAAAGATGCGGCTTTGACCTCGAAGTGACAAAAATACCAGCTCACACAAGTGGATATTAGGGCAACATGATTAAAGAAGGCTATGGCTATTCTTCTTATAGAGGATATTGTAAACAGAGACACATAGGAACTCAGTGCAGCATGGAACCATGTTATTGGTCAGTTAAGGAGGCAGAGACACGAGAATCAAGATCGTCGCAGGATGTATTCTGACCTCAGCTGACTCCTTCCACTGTGTGTCTCCATTACGGCTTCTGTCCACTGCCTAACCAACCCCATCAGCCTTCTACCCCACAACTATTGCACTGAGAGGCACTCTGCGTACTTTACCGCTATGTACTGACAACTGTTGCCCGGCACATGCTATAAAAGGATGGACTCTCTGAGAACCTAACACTTCACCAGAAGATAAAATTGGAGAGCGATTTCAAAACATCAGATCAGATTGTTGCACTCCCCTGGTGAGAGGCCCAAAAATATTTTATATAGTTGATATTACAGAAATACCTCCATTGATTCTAAATTTTAGGTGTTAAATGCCATTTTCCAGAAAATAGCTCATTTTATGGCTGTTGGGTTCACTTGGACCAATTCTTTGAGTGCATTACTCTTTAAAGTTAGGATAATTTAGCAGGTGTGCCATTTTTTTTCTCTTTGTTGCTCTGATATATACACATTGACATTGTGCTTTCCCATTTGATGGGAAAACACTTTAGAGTTCTCCAGATTTGACCATTTCCAGATGATTACTGTTTATTAGATGATGGCAGCCAGCACTGTATCTTATGTAGCAATGCACCTTTGCAGGTGAGGAAGGTGCACTTCTGTTTGAGACTAACACACAAAAAATCTGTTGACCAAAATTTGAATTGGAAAAAGGGGAGAGGAAATAGCAGGGCTGCACTGCTGTTTGGGGAACTATACCATACTGATTATGATTGCCTCATTTTGGAAAGGGCTTGTTAGTAGATACAGTTGGTTGACTGGATTGAGTTCCAAACACTCATTTATTGATCAGTAAGTTTCATTTAATTGGGGGCTAGTATGTTTGTATAAATTAATATCTTGCATACCTGCTCATTGTCAAAAAGTCAAGGAATTGGGTTACAAAACTTGGGTCAGACCATTGCTCGAATATGGTAGGGTAGTATGGGACCCTCATTTTACGTATCAAATACAGGAGTTGGAGAGGGTGCAAAAAAAGGCTGCTAGATTTGTTTCTGGAAATTATCGCAGAATGCAATCAGTGACGGATATGATGAAGGAGCTGGAATGTGATTCATTGCAAGACAGGAGGAGAATGAGGAGGGTGATGGGAGTGTACAGGGCATATACTGGCGATGAGGCATGAAAAGATATTGCAATAGGTATGAAAAGTAGTGCATGGAAGGGAAAAGATGACCATGACCACAAGTTGGCACTCGATTTCAGGCACAAGGGTGTAGGAAGATTCTCTTTTTTAGGTAAGGGTGTCAGGGATTGGAATGAGTTACCAAGAGAAATGATGAATAATTTACCAAAAACTTTTGAAAGAATTTAAAGATAAAATTTGTAGAGGGCAAATGTAGGTAGGTGCAGGATAGGGGGAAGATGGGTGTGTAGGGAAATTGCCACCGGAGCCTGTGCTCCATTGCAATTAAATTAAATTAAATTGTACTAGCCACATTATTAGCACAGAGGAAGTGCTGTCATTTCAAGGGTTTGTGTGTGTTCCACTAGCAACAGTTGCTCGACTTTGTATTACCTTTATTACTGCCTGCATTTAATTAACCCCCAAGTCTATTCATTGAAAGTTTGTTCCTAGTCCAATGTGACACACAGCACTAATCTTTCCTGTAATGTACTAAATGATATTTTTTACTTGTTTTACATTCATATTTTTGGGATTGTATCTGGAACTTATGTAAGGTCTGTAAACCAATAGTTTTTGAGAAAAAGTGAAATTTGCAATATTCAAGTGATACTTCATGTATCATAAAAGTTCAAACATTTCTGACTACAGCTGTAGCGTGATGGATTTACAGTTTTACTACAAAAATAACTGGTGCTTGGATACAAACCTGCGACAGCTGTTATCTTTTTTCCAAATCTGCATAGCTTCTTTTTTTTTGGAAAAAAATACATATTTTTGTGATGACTTGTTCACTGTAAATACATTTTATCATGAAAGTTGGAAAGTGGCAAGTCACAGCAGGTGTAAGATGGCTCCATTATTCTTGGATCTTGATCTGTTTGACCAACATATTTCGTAACAAGTTTCACCTAAATGAAAGAGACAAGGTTCAAGTGGAAGGGAACCATCTGTATGCTTGCTGTAGCTCATCACTTACTAAATTCAATGTATCTTTCTGGAAATTGTGTTCACAAACAAAACAAATTCAAAGAACATGCAAATTTTTTTTTTTTTTTTTTTTTTTTTTAAAAAAAAAAAAAAAAGGTTGCAAAATGAGGATTTGGAAAAGGGGGGGGAGAAGGAGAACAACCAGATTTGAATCAAAGCACCAGTGCTTCATACTCAAATCAGATACCCAATAGAACAATGAAACATTCAGAAGTATTTAAGCTTTTATGGTACACAAAGCATCTTTTTCTAGCCTCAAATTCCAGGCTTTCTCAAAAACTATTTGTGGACAAAAATAATATATTTTGAAAATTTATTGATTAGCGTTAGTCTGAATGTAATCCGCCACAATAAGCTTTGATAATAATTGTCTCTAACAAAAAAAAAAAAAGAAATATTGACCTTAATGTTTTACAAGGTCAAGTTTTTTATTTATCTCTTCTTTTTTTGGACACCATATCAAAATTCATTGAAATATGTGAGGCACATATTCAATTCTCTCATAGACAGCAGAATCCAGAGGAAGAATATTATTTATGTAATATTTAATTAAGCTGTTGATAGCTTTTGTGGTGAAACTCTAATTGTTCCAAAATTGTAATGATGTGCTGCAGAGGCTAGTAATTTACTTATGTAAAACTTTTGGTGTGGATGAAATTCATCTGTCTTTAATGTAGATTTTAGGTTCCCAATTTTTTTTGGCTTATCGCCTTGCTGCCCCCTTTTTAGGAAGAAGAAGAAGAAGAAGAAGGGGAGATGGGGGAAAATCCATGCTGACTCTCCTTCTTGTAATAAATAATGTAAACGATAGTGCTCCAAAGTTTTTGGTTGGTAACCCACTTTTTGAAACAGTGACTTGAAAGTGCCCCTCTTAGGTCATATATTGGAAAACAAGTACAGATTTCTAAAATAACTTTATTAAAATATATTAACAATATTGGTGTAGTGTTTGATTAACAGATACATGTTGTGAAAAAACAGGGGTGTGCTCTGTGTAATTACTCTAATTGCCCTATAATTGGTAGCTTAATTGATATCAGCAATCTTAAATCACTGCATTCTAGTGTGACAATCTGTTACTTTTCTTACTAATAAATTTCTGACTATGCTAATTCTCCTTTTGATTACATATGATCACTGGAATGCAATTTAAAACTTTTTTGATGCAATTCTTAAAACTGGATATAAAACTAGAAAGCATGGGATGGTGGTTGCTCCTCAATGCTCCTAAATTTGTTTTGGACCAGAAGTTCCCTCTGTGATCTCTTCAACGCCCATTGGTGGGCAATACTGACCCCGTTGGGAACTACCGATGTAGATGTTGAAAAGTATGGACACTAGTATGCTTGTCCATGTCAATTCATATTTCTATATTCAACAGTGATAAAAATGTTAATCAATCATCTTGTCATCAGTGCCAGATCTAAGGGGAGTCGAACCAGGGTGCTTGCCTGAGCGGCAAATTTGGGGGCAGTAAAATCATGTTTGAAGGAGCAGTAAATGACCAATTCATGTGTTGGCGGTCGTTTTTTTTTAGTTCTACTGCTTCGAGCAGCAACCATTAGGCTGAATGGCAAAATTGAAGTACATCTCTATACTATCCCGGGCAGCAAATTCCCGTTAGAAGGGGTGGGAAGCTCAAGTTTTTGCCGTGGCTCAGAAGATCTGCCATCACTTGTTATAAGTGAATGATAACTGTATATGCATTTCGAGAAAGCATTTACAGGAAGTTGATACCAAAAGTTTATAAGGAAGACTCATTGCATATGAGTTCTCATGTTCTAAAAAAGCAACATCCATAAAATTTCCAAGCATATTTTGAGCTGTGGAGGTAAATGCATTAATAGCTTATTTCAGAGCATCAGTTGCAATTACTACATTAGCAATAAATACCTCAGAGTTTTTTTTACATAGTTACATGGTTTCTTTTATCTTTAGGCTTCTTAAACTTCTATCTCAGTTTCCTCTACAACCATTATCTTGATGTCATAGCAATTAAATTTTTTTGAAAAATCTGAACACTCTGGATCCTCATTTCTATGGCACTAAACAAATAAATAACAATAAACATGAAAGGATGCAATAACTATATGGTCAGTAGGATTTACGACTAATGGATAGGTCATATTAAATTCTCAAGACTATTTTGGTTCCCATACAGAAGAAGTGTGAGCCAAAGATTGTAGAGATTATTGGACAAATGGTTTAGTATTTGATTTTACAACTGTCACTACTAGACTAGACTAGAGCTGAAAAGAATGGGAGGAAAATAGAGGAGAATATGGGAGAAGAATAGTTTTGGCTTTATAAAAGGAAGAGGGCTAGAGATGCTATTGGAATGTTCAGTGGCGTAGCTAGGTCAACAAGGGCCCCGGTGCAAAAAATTTATTTTGGGCCCTCAGGCCAGACGGGCGACCTTTTTTTTTCTTTGTGTGCTGGTAGGGGCTCCCTGAACTGAGGATGGGGGCCCTTGAATTGTTCTTTAGGGGCCCCTGAGCAGTGCTGAGCAGCGAGGGCCCTTAGTGAGGGGCTCCTGTGTTCTCAGGGGCCCCTTAGACGACGGTAGAGCTAAAAAAAAAAAAAAAAAAAAAAAAGGTCACCAGTTTGCCGTGTAGGCTCGTGGGCCCTCTAAACTGCGCTTGAGGGCCCCTAGAAGTGCGCTTAGGGGCCCCTTGAGGTATGCTTGGGGGCCCCCTGAGCGTGAGGGCCCCGGTGCACTGCACCGCCTAGCCCCATAGTAGCTACGCCCCTGGGAATGTTAGAAGTTAACAAAGAAATATGTAGATTCATCTACATCTACATATATACTCTGCAATTCACAAAATTGTGGGTGGCAGAGGGTGCTCAGCACCAAAATTAATCTCTTTGTTGTGCATTCCAATCCCCAATGGTACGAGGGAAAAATAACTCATATAAGAACCAGTGCAGCACCTTATTTCTCTAATCTTATCTTTCCTGTCATTTTGACTCAAGTAGGTTGATGGACGAAGTATTTCACCACACTCATAATTGATTGGGGGAATGCATTCTGTTGAGTGGACTGGTTTATGTTGAATGTTATGAAAGAAATTGATATAGACTGAAAGGGCAGAACAATGATAAATGATTTTAATAAAGGACAGAAAAAGGTAAGTACGATAAAAAAAAGGAGGAGACAGAAGAGAATTGGAAGATGGTGAAACAGGGTTGCTAAATGTCACAAGTATCATTCAATATATGCACTGAAATACTGAAGGAGAAGGCCTTGGAAAAATCAAGAGGCACAGTGGTGGAGAAAGAAAACCCAAAAACAATCAAATGTGCAAATAGCACTGCAATGTTGGCAGATTTAGAAGAAGAACTGCAGGATGTGACAGATGGTATTTCAAAATTTAAAAAGGGAGTTTTTGATATTGTATATGTAATCATTGATGATGCTAAACTAAAGAGGGTTGGATAGGAGGAAGGACTGTCAATATACCATTGGAGGGCAACCAATGGGACAGGTAAAACCATATAAGTATGAGGGAAAAGTGAAGAGTTCTAAGCCTGCTGCAGTAATTATACTGCTATTGGTTGATTCTTAGACTGGTACATAGCTGAAGCCATTGCTACAGTGAATTTTACATCAAGGATTAAATATGAGAAATGTTTGTGCAACATGAAAGCACATTTGTTAAATCCTCACCAAATAAAGTGTGAAATGAATTTCTCAACAAGGTTTGGAAATTTTAAAAAAGTATGCAGCTGACAATGGCAATGGAAAAGCTGAGATTGTCCATCCTGTTCATCATCTTGCCATCTGATGTCCAACTACACAGACGGAAAAAAAAATCCCAACACCAAGAAAAAATTATTGTAGAGTAATGAAATTTGGACAATGCATTTGTCAAGTTAACATGTTTAATTGATTAAATTTTCAAGATCACAGGTTAATTTAAGCTCAAGAAAATGCATTTCAAATGTGAAATACTGTTAAATTAATAGCCGGTGTAACCTCCAGAATTTTGAATGCAAGCCTGCAAACGTGAATGCATTGTGTCATACAGGTTTCGAATGTCACTTTGTGGTATGGAGTTCCATGCTTGTTGTACTTGTGCTGTCAATACTGGGACGGTCAGTGCTGGCTGTGGATGATGCTGGAGTTGTCGTCCAATGATATCCCATACGTGTTCAATTGGAGACAGATCTGGTGATCTCGCAGGCCAAGGTAACATGTCGACACTCTGTAGAGCACGTTGCGAGACAACAGCGGTATGAGGGCGAGCGTTATCCTGTTGAAAAACTCCCCCTTGAATGCTGTTCATGAATGGCAGCACTACAGGTTGAATTACCAGACTGACGTACAAATTTGCAGTCAGTGTGTTTGGTATAACCACAAGAGTGCTCCTGCTGTCATAGGAAATTGCTCCCCAGACCATGACTCCAGCCCTGTAGCGTGCATTCCACTGACTACAAGCCATCGCCGTTTGCGACTCCAGTGGTGTCAAGCCAGAGCTCATTGGAGGACGGAGTGGAGATCTGTTGTGTTTTCTGATGAAAGCAGGTTCTGCCTTGGTGCCAGTGATGGCCGAGTGTTGGTCAGAAGGAGGCCAGGGGAACGCCTGCAACCAAACTGTCTGCGGCCTAGACACACTGGACCTACACCTGGAGTCATGGTCTGGGGAGCAATTTCCTATGACAGCAGGAGCACTCTTGTGGTTATACCAAACACACTGACTGCAAATTTGTACGTCAGTCTGGTAATTCAACCTGTAGTGCTGCCATTCATGAACAGCATTCAAGGGGGAGTTTTTCAACAGGATAACGCTCGCCCTCATACCGCTGTTGTCTCGCAACGTGCTCTACAGAGTGTCGACATGTTACCTTGGCCTGCGAGATCACCAGATCTGTCTCCAATTGAACACGTATGGGATATCATTGGACGACAACTCCAGCATCATCCACAGCCAGCACTGACCGTCCCAGTATTGACAGCACAAGTACAACAAGCATGGAACTCCATACCACAAAGTGACATTCGAAACCTGTATGACACAATGCATTCACGTTTGCAGGCTTGCATTCAAAATTCTGGAGGTTACACCGGCTATTAATTTAACAGTATTTCACATTTGAAATGCATTTTCTTGAGCTTAAATTAACCTGTGATCTTGAAAATTTAATCAATTAAACATGTTAACTTGACAAATGCATTGTCCAAATTTCATTACTCTACAATAATTTTTTCTTGGTGTTGGGATTTTTTTTTCCGTCTGTGTATTTCCAAATCTAAAGACATATATGATTATAAAAGTGTTTGAGTCAAATAAAGAGGTGACAGCAGACCAGCCAGTGTGGCTAAGGGTTGGGGAGGTACAACGGGACAGGGCATGAGCTCAGGCACCTGTGAACCGGCCATCCTAACTGTGGTTTATAGGCAGTTTTCCACATCCATCAATCACATTTCACAAACAAAAAACACTCTTAACACACACACACAATACAGTTACATGTTTCACAGACAGACAGCAACTCTTCCCTCACTATACGTAGTATGATATGGCAGCAAGTATAAAATACTTGGTGTCAGAAAGGCATGTAGGTGTAAAACCAAAGCTCCAAATTTGAGCATGACAACAATAAATAAAACTCATCAAAGGCAGCCAAGCTCCAAATGTTGGGAAAAGGTGAAGAAGAAAAGAATATGAATCTTAAGGATTGAATCCATTAATTTGAGAAATTCTGGCCAAAGTCCATTGAACTAAATGGGGACTAGGAAAATAAATGCACTTTTGCACTAAAATCCATGCTCCATCACTGTTAAGCCAATATCAGCTTGTTGCCTTATTTAGGAAAATTAATGACCTGGAATGCAAGCTCTACAGAAGATGCAAAGAACAGAATTTCTGTGGGAAAAATAGCTTTTGGCAAAGTAAAAGGGTTGTTAACTACCAGAAAGTTCCTGACTGAATTAAGAAAGAAGGTTGAAAAATGTTTTATTTTTTTCCTCTCCCCCACTACATCATTTAGGTTTGATAGCCATTTGAGTCAAGCTCACTAGTTTTGTCTTTTACTATTAGTATATGAATTAATCATTTCATATCTATTGTACCAACAGCATTTTTGCATGGCTGTAAAACGTTCTCACCAACTTTCAGCTTTTGTTTTGTAAAATATTTTCCCTAATCCTGTATATATGAAAATTTTTGTTCTAATTGCACATAAATTTGCACTACTGAAAAAAAAAATGTTCATGCAAATACCAACAAAAATGATTTTTTTTAGTAAGAAATGCATTACAAGTAATTTTTTTCGCTGATGAAATTTGTAATGTTCTAGAATTTTGACAGAGCGTTCTGGTAGCTCAGTGGCTAAAGCGTTTGCTTTCAAAACGTTCGCTGCTCCTGCCTCGGGCACGAATCCCGGCAAGCGCAGGAATTTTGAGAGTTGTGTTTAATCATATGAGCTATGCCAGGACGCTCCATGGTTCGGATTCCACGTCAAACTGTAGGTCCCAGAGGAAAGGAACTGGCCGTCCTACCTCTGACACAATGACTTAGTATGCCTCCTTCGGGAGGATCCAACCAACCTTCGGGTTGTGGACTAAGTTAAGTTTTTTTAGAATGTTTACAGTGAAATTTAAAAAAAAAGCTGATTTAGACATTTATGAATATGAAAATAGGTTGTAAATAAAGATACAAACTTTTATGTATACAAACTGCAATTTGGCATACATTTTCAGAGAAATATTTGTTTAAAAGAGTGGTTGGAATATGATATAATCATAAATCCACATTCCTCTCTATAGAATTCTGAAATAAACATGACACAGAAAATTAAATACTGAATCTTTAAAGCTTTGTGGTGGTATCCAGTCATCTGCAAATAACTTTCAAACTTTTACTAATATAAAAGTCTATTGACAGATTTATCCCAGGCTTTCTCATGTAAATTTTCCCAAACTAGGGGAAAATATCTTACTACATTAGTACCTACAAAAAAGTTTTACTACACTTGCTGAAAACATGCAAAATAAAAATAGTACTGTATAATCTAATGTGTGTCTTAATTACATTGTAAAAAGCAGTACCATAATAAATAACACTTCAAATAATTTCCAACTGCTACCATACTCTTGAGAAAACAACCTAAGAAACTGTTAAAAATTGGAAACAACTTGGAACTGTACTGCAATATACCAACAGGAGAGAAGTACTAAGTCAGAATACTATATGTGAAATTTCAATACTTTTTACTCTTCCCAAAAATCTTTTTTTTTTTTTTAAATTTATGACAATTTCAGTAGGGGCATATATTATATCAACATCCTCCAGTGTGCAGAACATATGACTCATGTGATTTGTGAAAAGCCTTTATGCTCTTTCAGGTGTTAATATAATGATCATACCTACAAAAACACTTCATAATCTGTTCTACTGAAAAAACTAGTGCTATACATAAACTTCTTCTGCCAAGCAGACGATTGTGATAGAAAGCCACATGCGTGCAAGCATGCAGCAAGCAATCAATATGAGTATGGCTTTCACTACTGAAAATAATCATACCTGTGTCTCTGAACTTACTACTTTTCTCCTGGTAGGCTAAAAGCATTGCATAGTAACATCAGTACTTTATTTCTTTCACCTAAATGAACTGGCCAAATATTTATAAATGTATATCACTTTTATTTGTAATTGAACTATATGAAGTTTTAGTTGAAACATATGAATGAATATTCAACAGACATCATGACTATTATCTTCTGAGAAGTAATATAAATATTCAAAGAATCACCAATTATTAAAATTTTGTCAGACTATATTATTAAATTATTTGATACATCAACCCTAGTAGTCCAGTGGTAATGTTAAAAAAAAAAAAAAAAAAACCTTAAGATATCTGTTCCAACAGAGAGCAGACTGAAATGTCTTGGAATCTTTCTGTTCTAGATGCTAAAGTAAATTAATACTATGAAGAGAGCATATTTTTTAAACATTCTGTGAACAAGACACATAAATGTAGAAAGTAATTGTTATAGGATTTAATAAAAGCTTTAGACTATTAGTGAGAATTGAATTGGGAAGTGGAAGAAAAATTTAGAGGTGCTCTGTTAGAATAAACAAGTAGTCAAGATAATGAAATTTTTTAAGTATAAAAATAAAGTATAATTTTTTTTTCTGTGAAATATCTGTATCTCATTCCTACAATGTAAGGTATTTCTTTCTCTAATGAATAATACATATGAACAGAGATTTCATTCCAAGAACATTGTAGCTTATCAGCTGTAAGAATGGTAGTGTTTACAGTGTGGTAGGTTGGTTAGCATCTCTTATTAAGGATAGGAAGCAGGGAGGGCAACAGAATCACTGGTAATAAAAATCTGTAATGGTTTTTAATTTCAAATTGATATTTTAGTGATGATTTTACCTACACTAAAAAGCAAATAATTACTACCCAACATTTTTAACACGACATCTGTGTCTCAATGAAATACCAATAATTCCTGCATTAAGTAATGTTTTTAAGCCATAAAACTGAAAATTATTAATATGAATAAATTAAGGAGGTATTGTCTAAATACTTCACTGATTAGTTATTGAAACAAATAGTTTATTTTCTATTAATGAATATTTTATTTTGTACTAACAACAGCTTCATAATAGCATTGCTCATAATAGATGGGAAGGGAATTAACCACGGCCTTTGTAAAGGAGTCATCGTAGCATTTGTCTGGAGTGACTTCAGGAATCCATGGAAAATAAAAATCTTGATGGTTTCCAGAAAATCAAAAGACACTATCACTGTCAAACCTCTTTCAAAATTTTGTTGCAAACTTGAGAAAAGCCAAGCAGTCAAGAGATTCCACCAAGCCTTGAGGAGTATGAAACCAGCTAATTCATTTCCCATCCCCTAGCAATTACTATGATGATTAACAATTTCCTCTTTGAAACATAAGACATATCACATAAATGCATAATTATTGATTATTATAATCAACAATTTCACTTTATACCAACAGTAGTATCACACATTTTTACTTTAAACCAGTTCACTGAGTCAAATTGTTCAACACAGTCCTTGATATTTTATTCCAGTCGCTGACAAATAATAACTTTCCCACTCATTTATATCTGAAATCAAGTGCTAGTATATGATAATCTAGCCATGTCATGCTTCACATAATTCTTGTTCTAATAGCCCATCCATGCCATAAAGAGACCAAGCTCTTTCAACTCGCCATCTTTCTCCCCGTGATTTCCAGTTGTATTTTATCATGTCAATCACTGATTGTGGTATATAGTCAGCAAAGAAATGTAGCTGACATCATTTATAACTCCTCTAACTCCTCTATTTGATAGTCACAACAAGTGTACTACAGTGTTTACACACAGTGGCGGATCTGGGAAGCCCTCCCCCCCCAAAAGTACCAAACTCAACCTTCGACGACATGGATTTTGGGGACCTTTTTATGCTCTACTGTTTTTATAAAGGTGGCAATCTGGACTAATGAGATTTCTGTCGGTGACCTCTTCCTCGCTCGAGTCAAGGCCCCCCCCCCCCCTCAACCAAAATCCTGGATCGGGCACTGGTTACACAATTTGTATTGTGAAACCTGCATTCTCCCATTGGTATAGATCTTTTTTTCATGGTATCTAGTGATAATACTGAACTTTACAGACATAAAAAGTGACCACAAAAATATCTATTGATGCAATGCCTGATATAAGATTATTATCATCATTGAACATTTCCACTTATTTTAGTGTCATCCAGCAAATCCTTTTCCTGAAGCTTTTTTTATTTGGAACTATTGTTTTTCTAGGCCCACTATAGAAAGCCTGATACAGCATAAGTACATTATACAGAAGATTAAAAAAGTGTAAAAAAACTTCTAAATCAGTTTTGCTATAGGGTAAAGAACCATCACATTAAAATAAAAAAGTATCAGAAAAGGCAGCATTACTTATTTGTTCCATTTAATGTTACATCTTTATGCAGTACAAGTTAACAACACAAGAGAAAGAATAGTTGGAAAAATTCCTGTCACTATTGACAATAAACATTAGCAAATACTGAAAGTTGAATTTGTGTCTTATAAGATAGCAACTCAAGCCTCATATCAATAGTCATACAATTTATTATTAAATGGACATAATTAATACTTTGGAAGTCACTGGAATATGATTTTTTTTCTATATCTACACCTGTACTCCACAATTCACAAAATTTTGGGTGACAGAGTTTTACCCTGGAACTACAGTAAATCTGTGCAGTCCAATTGCAAATAAGAGGGAAGAAAGAATTAATATAAGTCATCCATACAACACCTAATTTCTTTAATTTTATCTTGCCTGTCATTAGAGTACCATGGGAGTATCACAGAGTAGTGTATTGGGACCATTGATATTCATTATTCTGATCAATGATTGTGTTGACGGTTTACTATCAGAAGTTAGCTTGTTTGCAGATGACATAATGCTCTATAAAAGGATCAAAACAGTAGAGGACTGTAAACAGCTACAGGGTGCTATGGACAGGAATGATGATAAATTTGAAGAGTCAGCTTATTATATACACAGATAAAAAAAACTAAAGGTTGATTATGACTACTCGGTGGGAAAAGAAATGTTTGTTAAGAACATGAAATTTAAGTATCTTGGCATAACATCTGATAACAAGCTCAACTTGGCAGGACACATTGGATGGGTAGTAGGAAAATATTTCAAATCCTTCATTTGTTGGAGTGATGAGGGGATGTATGAGTGAAGTAGAGGAATTGGGTTACTAAAGTTTGGCCAGAGCATTGCTTGACTGTGGTGTTGTGGTATGGGATCCATATTTTCTGTATCAAATATAGGTGCTGGAGAGGGTTCATAGAAGGGCTGCTAGATTTGTCTCTGGAAATTACCACAGAACACAATCAGTAACTGATATGTATATTGGTGATGAGGCATACAAAGATATTGGTCTAAGAATTAAAATTAATGCATGGAAGGGAAAAGATGATCATGACCACAAGCTGGCACTCGATTTCAGGCAGGATTTTCTTTCATAGGTGAAGGGGTCATGGATTGGAATAAGTTACCAAGAGAACTGATGAATAATTTACCAAATAGGGTTAAACAATTTAAAGTTGAAGGGCAAAAGTAGGTAGGTACAGGAAAGGGGGGAAATTGGGTGTGTTTGGAAATTACCACTGGAGCGTGCTCTCCATCACAATTAAATTAAAATAAATTGTGACTCAAATAAATTAGCAGAAAAATATATCTCACTCGTAAATGCAGGGTGTTGATAGAATGTTTACCAATAATTCTCTGTACCAGACAATCCCAACCCAATGTATGTATCAATTCTGTTATGCTTTCTTAAGGACTGAGGCAAATAGTCACAAATTGAGCAGCTATTATCTGTACCAATCCCTTGCGATACAGATCCCTAAATCTGGCCTCACAAAGGTTTTATATGTTATCTTGTTTGTATATACATTGCAAGGTTTTCTTTCATCCTTTTTATGGTTTTATGCCTATGAACGTCGTGATCATCAGAGGCAGCAAAAGACTGGGGACAAGGAATACAGCTGTGGCCTTTTAAATGAGACATCCTGTCATTTGTAAATGTAGCCTTCTGTGGCCAGAATCAGTTTTTCTTGGCTGTCCGGAAGACGCCGCATCGGCTGCACACATCATGACGTGGCATCACCTGGACAGCCAAGAAACATCCTGCCATTTGCCAGGAAACCATGGAAAACTCAAATCAGGATGGCCAGACAAGGATTTGAACCCACGTACACCTGAATGAAAGACCAAAGTTTTACTGCTTGGTTGACCTATGAATTGCAGCCTTGTTGTTGCAGTTTAGGATTCACATTCCTAACATCAAACAGCAATTAAAAAAAAAAAAAAAAAAAAAAAAAAAACCATAAATAGAAATGAAATTTTGAACGTTACATGGAATTAAGAATACTGAGTGTATTCTGCGAGACAACTTGGTACAACAACTGATAACATTGGGTATATAACACACTGTTAAAACAACACATCACTGTATTCCTTAAGTAAATCTAACTCAGTGAACAGTATTGTCAACTTAGTGTAAAGAATTGAAATAAAATAATTTACAATTTGATTAATCTTTGTTGTTCAGTAGTAAAATATTCTATAGCTTTGGTGCTTGGTCCATCTTAGTTTTGTTTGATCAGAAGATGAGAAGTACAGAAAAAAATATAGTAAGAACAATATAAAAAAGAAAATTCTTTAAGGTATGAGAAGGATAGCAAGAAAAATTCATATAAAATTTCATGTTGGAAATTTCAGTAGCCCTTGAAGTTTTTGAACTTCCCTGAAGCCATTTTGGATTTTTAATATGTGAGATACTACTGAGATATCCATTCAGACAGTTACAATTTAGTTATTTCCTGGGCCTCCTGAAATCAGAGCTGTGATGGTAAGGAAGTGAGATACAGCAGGTGTTGAAAGCAAAGGAGTATTTAACATTGTTGTATAAATGTAGAACCAATTATCAGGAGATATAATTATTTTATTAGATGTTTATTAAGAGCTATTACAGGTACCGGTATTTCACTATCCTAGAATTTTTGGTGATTTTAAAACTGTGAATTTCATCCTTCAAAAATTTCTTCAATACAATTACTGGTTACTGTTAGCAATAAACTCGACAATTATCTGACCTTTACTGATAGCGTTTAGTTATTTTTTAAAAAATTGTAATTTACCCTGTGCACATGGCTGAAGTTACCTAATAACATTACTTACTCATAGTTTGCTTAGCATTGAATTCCTCATAGTTATACCTCATTATCTTCCAAGAGAATAGAAAAATAATAATATGCATTTGAAAAAAATTGTTAAGCTCACCTGTAACATCTCTTTCACATGGAAACCCAACACCTACACTGTTGTTGGCGAAACACAGGTATGTGCGGAAATTTTCCACATATGATTCCAAGGTCAATATGCTTATATGTCCTTTTTTCTCTATGTTCTCTTCAATTGTGTCATTCTCATTTTTAATTCGCCATGTGAAATCCACTTCCGGTGGATTGGCAGTTGTGGAGCAGGTTAATATTAATTTGCCATCCATTTCAGATTGTGTGATTGCACATTCTGGTTTGTCTGTTGGAAAAATTGTTGAAATTAAAACAAACAAAAATACCAAGGAAATACCTGCTGAAAAAGCTTGCCTGAGTGTTATTATTTAGTCAACAAAAAGTTAGAAAACAAATAAGGAGAGATAGGAAAAGTAAGATCATTTATCACATATGAAGGAAGGAGCACTGCGAAGAACACATATAAACTAATATATGTTACAATATTTTGATATAAAATAGTACATATGTCAAGATAATTGTGAGTGCACACAAGTGTGTATCACCACACGAGTTATGTGGCGAGACTTGGTACGCTCATTTACAATCCTCTGTTTTGTATAATTTCTTCTGAACATAATATGATTTTATACAAAAATATTTAAAAATGTGTTCATTGCTGCTCTCCAACCATAGGTAACTGTTGGACTTATTCTCCATATCATATATATTATTTCTATAAGGTATTTTTTTTGTCACAATCCTTTATCTCTCTTCATACATAACCGAAATCAATGAATGAGGTGTCATTTTAAAGCTTATGGTCTCCACTTTGGTCACATCCTATGTTAAGAAAGTAATTTTTCGGAATTCGATCCTTAAAGGGCAAAAATGTCAATATTTCTAAAATGCTGTTTTTTTGTGTTACGAGTCATTTATCTCCCTGGATACCTAGCTGAAATCGTTTAATGAAATATAATTTTAAAGATTAAGATCTGTGCTTTGGTGACATCTTATATTAAGACAGGAATTTTTTGGAATTCGACCCTTAAATGGCAAAAGCATCAATGCGTTTTTGTGTCATGAGCCATTTATCTCCCTTCATATCTAACTGATATAGATATATGAGGTATCATATTAAAGATTAAGGTCTCCGCTGTGGTCACATATTTTAAGCAAGGCATTTTTCGTAATTCAACCTTTAAAGGGCAAAAATGTCAATATTTCTAAAATGTGTTTTTTGTTTCTCGAGCCATTTATCTCTCTATATATCTAACTGAAATCAATAAATGAAGAGTTATGCCTCAGCTTTGATGACATTATATATTAAGACAAGAATTTTTTTGGAATTCAACCCTTAAAGGGAAAAAGTATAAATGGTTCTACAACACATTTTTGTGTCAGCAGTCATTTATCTGCATTAATATCTAACCAAAATAGATAAATGTGGTATCATTCTAAAAATTAATGTTTCCACTGTAGTCACATTTTTTGAATTGAACCGTTAAAGGGCAAAAATCCATTTTTTGTGTCTCAAATCATTTGTCTCCCTTGATAATTGAACAAAATTGATAAATGAGGTGTCATTTTAAAGACCGAGTTTTTCGTAAGGTCTTTGGTTCCTTTACACTATATTTTAAGAAAGAATTTTCTCAAAATTCGACTCTTAAAGGGCAAAAGTTCAATTTTCAGTCATGAACTATTTATCTCCCTTGATACCTAACTGACATCGATAATGAGGTCTCATTTTAAATATTAAAGAATCCAATTTGGTCACATCATAATTCAGGAAAGAACTTTTTCCAAATTCAACCCTTAAGGGGCAAAAATATCATCATTTATAAAACCTTTTTTTTTTTTTTATCTTGCTTGATGCCTAACTGAAATCGATAAATGAGGTATTATTTTAAAAACCAAGGTGTCTGTTTTTGTCACACCATATTTTAAAAAAGGAATTTTTTGCAATTCGACCCATAAAGGGTATAAGAAGGTATCAACATTATTTCTGCAGCGTGTTTTTTTTATTATTATTATCATTACAAGCCATGTATCTCCTTCGATACCTAGCCAAAATCGTTAAATATCATTTCATTTTAAAGATTAAGGTCTCCAATTAGGTAAAATTAAGAAAGAATTTTTCGGAATTTGATGCTTAAAATGGCAGTGAGTATGAGACAGTTCAGAGCCAAGTCCCTAGATTGCAGTAAAGATGCGAAGCTTTCTCAAAGTTGAAATGCATACAATGAGTTTTTTTTTCAACTTTGTAATTCTATAAGGATGTTTATGTCATAGTTTATATAGGTACACATGCAAATAAAGAAATCTGTCTGTACACATGCCAGGCAGCGTCATTTCAAATATTGCTCACAGAGAAGCAATGTGAACATTATTGAAGTGTGTCTGTGGGTCTTCGAAAGTCATAAAAACTTTCAAATTAGGGAACGTCCATAACCTACATGCTCGGTGTAGAGGGGGGGGGGGGGAGGTGTTTCCGAGCCAGGCCCTGTAGCTTTTCATTCATATTATTTGCCACAGTTAAACTGAGCTACAGAACACACAAAAGTAGGTAAATATTTCGTTCTGCCATTTAATTATCCCCGTATGTAATTTACAATAGTCTGACAAAAGAAAACAATACAGTCTTTCAATAGAGAAATAGGCTATGTGCTACATGGGAGGTGGGGGGGAGGGAAGGGGTATAGAGAAAAGGCACATCAGGCTATGTGGGGGGGGGGGGGTAGGGATGAGTGGAGGGGGGGTTGACAGGAGGGCAAAATGGAGCTACAGAGCTTATTGACCCTCCCTTAGTGGTAGTTTTAAGGAGTGGTAAAAAGCAACGATACTCTTAAATGTGATTAAAGCATTGCTTACAATATAAATTCAGCAGGAGAAAAGAAGAATCAGAAAATACTGAACTTTCTCCTTTGCCTTAACCTACTCAATATTTATTTGATAGTTTATGTGTGAATTAACAGCACAAATCTCAAATTCCGTGTGAATGAAGTTGCAGGTAAAGCTAGTAATGTATATGATGTATGTGAGGCAATTGTCCCTGGTGCATTAGCTTAACCACAATTAATTGATAATTCAAATAATGATAATTCTGATAAAACATAAATGGGCATTGAAATGAGGAAAAATAATTATTCCTTAAAGATTAGAATAGCTAGAAATTCATTATTTCCAACTGAAATATATTTAATACTTTTCTACAAAAGTAGACAAAAACATTGAACAAATTAATTTCTTCATTTGAGAGATGATCAGTTTGCTTCCTTTTGTTATTATTTTTGGAGTTATGCTTGTCACAATAACATAATTTCTTATTTTATAAATCAAGAGGTTTTTTTTTTTTTTTTTGTTGGGAGTATAAAAAATGTGATACTGGGAATGGTGGAATGTGTGGATTTACAAGCAGCATGAAAGTGAGAGCTTGTACATAGCAATGTTTAAAATCTACCATCTTTTATTTTAAAAGAGTTACATTTACCCTAAAATATTTGAAAATTTGTCCTTTATTTGGAATCTAAAGCCCTCTTGTGTAACGTGCTATTCTAAATGCCTTTAATTTTCAAACCAAACATATCTAATCTCAACAGAAACAATGCAATGCTTGGCTTGTGAAAGGGAGTATGTTATTAGACATAATCATTGATACGAGTTTTTTTTGGGGGGGGGGGTTACAGTGTTAACTACTGCATTGGTTGCCTGAATTTGCATGTAGTCACAGGTACTAGATTTAAAGTTATAGTGAACCAAGGTTTTATAAGGATCTATGAGAATTTACAGAGAAATTATAGAGAGTTGGGCTAGTTGTGACAGTAACTGTAAGTAGTTGAGCCAGAAGGAATTTGTAAACAAGCAGAGCGATGAACTGGATAGTGGTTCAAGTCAATCAGCAGTTTCAAGCGAGCACAATGCAATCATATCAAGGAGGCACAGGATTGGTGAGCCGTTATCCTCTCCCTCCACTAAGAAGGTAGTGGGGACAGTGAACAAAACTGAGGTGCATTGTCGAATGGGTTGAACCAGCCAGCAGCAGCAGCAACTGGGGCAGCAATGTTGATAGGAGCACAAGCGGCATTTGCGACAGAAGATGGTAGGCCACGAGTAGAGACGGTGATAGTAGCCTTCGGCGGATGACACACCATGGCACTACAAATAAGACAGGTGGGGAAAACAACCTGTTTAGATGCTGATAGCTACTTGGAGATGGTACTGCCTAATGGAAAGTTAAGGGAGTATGCTAGTCCTCAGACATTAGTCGCAAGTCAAGACAGACCTGGCTGGAATGAGGGTATGGTCTTCATAATAGATTGATAAAAAGTTGTTGTGTTCATTACTGACTAAATATAAATACTTGTACATAACCGGCTGTTGTATTATTGATGCATCCTACCGCTCACATGACAATAGGTTTCCTGCCCACATATCAGTCTCCTCTCGTTGGTGGCAGAGCAAAAAAAAGTAGCCAATCAACCACTACTACTGTTGCTACTTTTATGTTTTTAAAACAGTCTTAGTACTCTATATTCCATACAGAACACCTGCAATAAATCAAGTAATCATATTGTCTGCTTTTGTGTTAATGTACAGGGACAATTTAATAGTAGGCAAATGGAAACAAATACTAGATTAGAAGGCATACGGTGATGGTTATCAAAGAAAGTGGAAGTTCTTATCTCCTGTGAACTTCATCTACATCTACATACATACTCTGCAATTCACAAAATTGTGGGTGGCAGAGGGTGCTCAGCACCAAAGTTAATCTCTTTGTTGTGCATTCCAATCCCTAATGGTACGAGGAAATTCATATAAGAATCATTGTGGCACCTTATTTCTCTAATCTTATCTTTCCTGTCATTCCAGCTCAAATAGGTTTGTGGACGAAGTATTTCACTACACTCGTGAGTGAAAGTGGGAGTACACATGTTTACCAATAAGTTTAAACGAAACGTGCGTCGTCTATCTACCAGAGACTCCCAGCCTAGTCTACTAATCAGTTCTGTGACGCTTTCATAAGGACTGTAGCAAGTGGTCACGAATCGAGCAGCTCTTCTCTGTACTTTCTCTATACTTTCAATCAACCCCTTACGAAACGGATCCCAAATGGCACAACAATAGTTCAAATGTGGATGCACAAGAGATTTGTACGCTATCTCCTTTGTTTGTTCATTACAATTTTTCAATATTTGACCTGTGAATCGCAGCCTAGAATTAGCTCTACCTACTAACGAATTAATGTGTAAGTCCCATTTCATGTTCCTTTGTACTGTTACTCCCAAATATTTCATAGAATCGACCATATCAATAACTGAATTGTTTAACTCGTATTTCTGAACAATTGGATTCTTTTTGTTAGTTATGCTCATTGTCTTGCACTTTTTACAATTTTGCGTATGTTGCCACTCAGCGCACCATGCCAAAATAATATCCAGATCATGTTGAATTTCTAAGCAATCGGCCAAATTCCTTACTTCCCTATAAATAACCGCATCATCAGCAAACAATCTAAAACATTTATAATGATGGAACAAATAAAAACAACAAATAAAAATTACCTTACTTACTCAGATATACCTAAGCACCACCATGAAGCACAGAAAATAAATGAAAATCCCCTATCACTTGCCACGAATGAAGGCGGGAGGGCCAGACGAACACAAAAAACAAATGCACCTTAAAATGTTTCTATTATTAACCTTAATCATGTCAGAGGCAAGATGTATGGCAGGGGGAAGATAATGTTACAATCATGTGACCTGATATGGATTGCCACTGGATGGTCAGGGTTGGCAGTGTAAACTCATCCTTTAGGACAGTTGTTAGACCAATGTAGCAAGCAGTGCAGTGAAGATAGGTAAGTTGGTATATTAGGTGAGGTGTAGCACAGCTGATGTGTCTAATGATGGAAAGGATTCCCCTGTGATAATATTAGGATAAGTAATTGTGGATGGATGCATGATGCATCCTTTACAGCAGAGTCTATTGCAGGGTGAAGTTAGGAGGAAACCAGGTATATATATATATTTAAAAAAAGGTGTAGAAAGATATGAGATTTTTCCGGAATTTTGATGGAGTGAAGATTTCGCTGCACTAGAAAGATATTTTTCACAATTTTGCAAGTTTTTAAGTTATGGATTTAACACTCAGTTTTTTCTCTGAAAATATAACAACTTACAGAGGACATTTATAGTTGTTTTCTGGGTAATGTTTCCATGTCTGTTGGATGCTTCACATATGTAGTTGCCACTATTGCGACGAGAGACAGCAAAATTAAGCATTAATGTTTTTCCTTTTGCCAAAGGTTCTTTTTCACCCTCCTTCCACCATTGATAGCTTGCTTCTGGGTATGCCTTTGCATTGCATAAAACTTTTTCAGGTATGTGTTCTTCTATTACATAAACCACTTTGTTGGAAACTGTTATGTTTTCAGGAGGATCTGTAACAACAATAACATCAAATAAATAAAGATGTTGCCCTTCTGCCACAATAAACTATTTCTATTACATTGATTGTAGTTTTAACAAAAATCTTGAATTTACACTTGTGCACGAATATAAGATACCAATACTTTGTTTTTTAATATCCTTAGTTATATATATTTTGTTATTACAGTTTGTTGGAAAATAAATGCTTCCGATTGTCAAAGAATTGCTATAGCTTCGGGTGGTGCTAAAGTGACTCATCTTGAATATGACTTTTAATGTAGCCTAATGGTTCTCTGTCTTTTGGTCCCCAATCCCCTGTAATACCCCAGGAGATAAAGGTAGGTTCTTAAATAACTTTTCACTGTAGACTTACTGAATTTTAAAACTGTATATTCTTCAAAACACTGTACATTATCAGTACCCAAATTTTAAAGCATTGGGATTTTCCTCCAAAATTATTTATCGCAGCTTTAAACCATGAGACAAGTAGCAAGAAACTCCCGGTGATCCCCAAAACTAAACAAAGTTTTGTTTCAATGAGAGCTAAACCTTACTTCCACTAGATGTTGAAATTAAAATAACAATGGCCAACCACTATATTACTTCCTGCCCATTTTTCCTCCTAAGCACATGGCACCTAAAAACTGCTCCATGCGCTACAACCTTCCGCAACCAAGGTTTCTGTAAGACTGACCTCAACTTGGCCGACTGACCTCCTTAAATAGAAAATCAAATAGTTGATGAATTTTTTTTTGTTGATATTGCGCAATGGTAAGCCTTACTTTCAATCAGATCTTCCTCAAACTTTTATAGATCGTAGCTCTCTGTCTGAATGTCAAATCAAATACTTATAAAGTTTTGTCTAGCTGCACCTGTTCCATAAAGTTTTACAACCTAAAATTTCCTCTCATTTGAAAAGTCTTTGAGCTAAAGTGTTAATTCTTACTTTAAAATCATCTACACATCTTCACCTAACTTTTGATATATAATATAGCTTGCTTACAACTGTACTTTTGTATGAAAACCGCTATTGCGTCTTACCTAAAATCCTTAGAAATTCTTTATTTCCAAAAGTACTGGTGCTACTGAGCTGAAATGTATGTCAAACATTACAGAATCAAATTTTCTATATGAGAGTGATGTTTTTTTATCTGCTATCTACTCTCTTAATATAGTTTTCTTTCATGCCTTCAAAATCTATTGTTTAGTTCAGTGACATCACCCTGCCATTTTCTCGTTTAAATTTCAAATCTTACTACCTACATCTTTACAAAACTTGCTCAGTGTGCATAGAAAAAACCCTACTTTGTTTTAAATCTACTCTCAACTGAATTCCACGCTGCTTAAAACGTATAATATTTACAAAACCATCATTTCCTTCCAGAAAGGTTACTTCTGCTTTACCTAACTTTTTAGACGATATTGTTCGAATTTTTCTGCATCTTTTGAGTTATGAAGCTTTAATGTAACTTAAAAATTTGGACTTTTGTATTAACCATGCCATGTTTCACATCCCAGAGGTCCTTCCTCAGCAGGGATCCATGAAACAAGATAGATAAATAAATAAATGAAAAAACTTATTTTGGCAGTTTTTCCGACCTTGTGTTTGGTTCAACATAAATCTCAAATATCTCTTTAATAAATCTAAAGTGTTGCCCCTTTTTTGAATTATGATCACCTACTGCATCTTTGTCCATGAAGGGAAGGAAATAACTAAACTTCTTTATATATCCACTACTGACAATTCGTCATGATTGAACTTTAATATTTATCCCTTCTATTTACCTGAAAACTACAAGAAAATGACTTTAAACATGTTTTACTATTGAATTCTTATGAGCTCACAGCTCTATTGACTAATTATCTATTAGCAAAATTAAGGTTATATGACAAAATTCATGTTTTAGCTAAGACATACTGACATTAAATACCAGCAAATTATTTAATATCCCTTTAACCTAACAATTAAACTCCATTAATATAACTAAAATCATTTGATTGCTGACAGTTGTACTACTAGTTTTATAAGGCTAAAAAATTTGGGTAATAGTTTCCTATTAAGGTTATCTGATACATGCATAACAACATTTGGAATTCCAACAGTGACAGAAGAAGTAATGTATTAAAAAGAGATTTACTGAATCATCAAATAAATGTGTTACTTACATTCAACTCTGAAGACTGTAGTACTGTTGACTCCAGGGCCAACTGTATTACTTGTACTTAAGCAAGTATAATTAGCACTGTCGTGTAATATGTCTAATTGTTTCCCTGGCCAAGCAGACATGTTCCATTGTAGAGTAGAGTGTATCGATTCAAAATCATTTGCTGCTGTATCAGCTGGTATCAATTTATTGATAATTGTGTACAGGGAGCCATTACTTGCATCAAGTGGATTGTTATTTTTCAACCACTTCACTTCACAAATTGGAGAACACTCAACACGACATGAAATTTTAATGTCTTGAGAATTAAGAAGTGCTCCAAAGTAGGACGGAGATCTCTCAATGAATGCAGGTGGAGCTATAAAAAAAAAAAAGTTTTTATTTTATTTTTTGTATTTTTCAACAAACAAAATTTGAATTCATTATTAAAGACTACTTGTGGGTTTCAGTTTAGTAAAAATGAGGATTGTAGTTACCAGCTTTTACTAGATATAAATTTTCTCTTAGAATTAAAAATATCATATTCAATCATCATTTAGTGTTTATAAATCTATAAGTTTACAAGGAACTGAACTTTTGAATGGAAAAAAAAAAATGTACATAATTCCTGAAACTTTTTATATTTATATCTAAAAGAATAAAAAATTATGTAGGTAAATGTTATATAATTCACATATAACTTTAACCGCTAGTGCTTTATCCTAACATTATCTCTCTCTGCCCCTTCCCCCCCTTCTTCTTTATCTAAGTGTAATGAATTTTAAAATCTGTCAATGCAATTGTAAATCACCAACAGAAAATCAAAAACACAATTCACAGCCCATAAACAAAGCAACATTATGACAAGGCGTTTTTTCATTTATCTATTATTATTTTTACATGCAACATTTTATTCCAACAAGCATATGCGAACTTGAAATCAATATCAAGATATTTCCAAATAGAATAGCAATAAATTTCAGACTTTACCCAAGACTTCAATGTACACTGTAGCAGGCTCTCCCTCGCCTCCCTCGTTGTAAGCCAAACACGTGAAATTTGACTGGGTTTCAAGTGTAACAGGATCTATCGTCCAGTTGGTAGATACCACATTTGAGATGTTATGTGAGCCTCTTATCCATCTATATTTTGTAGTTTCAGGCCTTCCTGGGTCTTCTACACTACAATTCAGTGTTACAGATCCTTTCTTTATAACACGATTTGGTTCAAATGTAAGAGTAGCTGGGCCAGGAGGATCTGAAACATAATTATACACAATAGTCACAACCGAGTATTGAGAGGGCTACATTTGACATTTAAATTCTGTTCAGTTAGTCTGGAGCCACAATTTATATTAAAGAACTGTGAGAATTTGAGGAAACATTTGAACAATCTTAACTATCATAAATCTGCACAATCAATATTCAGTTGAAAATGTTTTATGTATCAAATATAAATCAATGAAAGGAAATATACATAAAAACAAGAAATGGAGAAAAACAAATTAAATAAAACTAAACCATAATCTCAAAAACTGATAACATAAATATTACAGTCACTGAATGGATTCTAATGTATACAAAACATGGTTGAATATGATTGGAAGCTTTGTCACACAAATTCCTGTTGGTATTCTGACACTGAAACTATAATGTCCCTCTTTACTGCACTATTTTATGATGTTACAGGTAATTTCATGGTACTTTAATAGCTTAGTGACAAGTTTTTCAAAATGACACACATTACATTGTTGCTGTATCAACAGATAAATAAGGAAGCCAAACCAATGAGCTTTTCTGTTGTATTTCATATCATCAGAATAAACGTTTTCTAACATGAAGGAGGAAAAGCATTTAAAAATTTTAAAATCAATGATGATTTGGGTCAGTGATCTTTTGAACTTCAGTAGAAATGTACCATTGAGCTACAAGACCACTATATTTTCACATTATAAGTGTTCATGTATATAACTGCAGTTCTTCTAAATATACTGAAATGTAGAATTGACATTTATGCACAAATTTAAGTAAACTGATTTAACATTTAATTTAATTGGCTAAAAGACACCGATGTGTAGTTTGAGCAACCAAGTGACAGTGTATCAATTTGTAATGGTATCCATCACTGTTGTAGTTATCTAGCTCAATGTTTTAATTCTAACTGGTAACAATTTAAAATTCTGGTAGGGATGAAAGCCAGTTTAAAAGCTTGTAAAATTTCTGTGCATGTCAGCTCAGGTATGTATTTTAAAGTGCCAACATAAAAAATTGGGAACGTTTGAGCAGTCCAGATTCAAATATCTTGCCTGAAATGCCCTCTGTCATGATTACAACTTTTCGTAATCAGTGAGGTGGTAGTGCAAATATTATAGCTAATCATGTGTGAGATTTCTGGGGGAGGGTGTAAAATATACTTTACTCTATCATCCAGTGTGCATAATATGGCAACATTACTGAACCTGATAATGGTGGGTATGTGCAAATTTGAAAACTGTGGGTTATAATCACAACCAATAGTGGATCATCCTGTACTTATATGTAGAGTTTCTTACATGAAGTGATTAAATATTCTTATACTCCAGCAATAAGGGTACAAATTTGATGTTAATACTGACTTATGTAATATATGACATACATCACACTGTACTCACAGTAGACGATGAGTTCATGGTCGGGAGAAAGTGGCCCCCATCCGGCGTCGTTCATTCCTTCACAGGAGTAGTTTGCATGGAATCCACGACCCACATCCTCCAGCATCAACCTACTGGGATCCACGTCACAGAAGGTGGCAGCCGCATCGTCGGTGGCATTGCAGTCGGGCAATTCCTTGAGCAGCTCACCATCCAGGTACCAGCGAACAGCAGTCAATGTGGGCGGGTTGCCCGCCTCAACTTCACATAACAGGGTGATGTTCAATCGGGAAACTTCACTTACAGGTGTCTCAGGCTCCATCGACAGTCGCACCACAGGTTTGACTGCAGACAAGCAAAATTAAAGCTAACACAAATACACTGGGATGCCATGTAATGGGATCAAAATGAACAAATATAATTTAATAAGTAGGAGAAAAAAAGTTATGACAGAATGAAGAACACTGTATGAAATAATTTTTTGGATATCTAAGATGATACAGAGGGTTGCAGCTAATTTCTAAGTTTCAAAATGGTTAGAAATTGCTTTTGAATTCCTTGGGGCTTAATTCTGGAACTTTCATTCAAACTCCCTATTAGGAGACTGTGCTTCCTTTGCATGGTTTTTAAACTTCTGTGAACAGAAAATACTTCAGATTATGATAAAAAGATATTTTTGATACAGGCAGGGATTATTATCATTAAACTCCTTAAACTTTTTTTTTCTTTTTTAAATAAAGGACGGTAAACAAAGTTAGTGCTTTTGGAGAAGACAAATGTAGTGCTACAGGTGAAGGAATTATACTGAAAGAATGGCAAACATAGTAATGGGGAAAGTCTTGAAGTTGTTTATGGCAATGGGAACTTTATTAACATCGAAAAATTGTAATGTACTATATTCTGCATACTGTATTCAAATATCACATAAAATAAAAAAAGATAATCAAGTTTTAAAAGCAGGGTGTTTGATGTCTCGAGATCAAGCATTAATCAATGATTATTTATCGGAGTTCACCTGAAGTGGCTAAACTTATTAACATTTTAATTAATATGTTAGAAATGTGAGTGGAAGGGAGGGTATTGAGATGCTTATAGATAAGGATGGAGAAGAAGTTACTAAGGATTTGAAAAAGGCAGAGATTTTAAGTAACTGGTTTAGTGAAAGCATTATGGACAATGAATCAGAAATGGGAGGGTCTAATTCGGAGAAGAGCTTAACAACACATTTAGAAATGGAGATACCAAAAAATTTGAAATTCATCCTGAGGAAATAATGAATGAAATAAGAAAGCTGAAAAAACACAAAGGGATGGTGTAAATAGTATTACTACAGATATCTTAAAGGTAGCCGGATGTGACATTGTACCTAATCTTGAAATATTATTTAAATTGAGTCTGGATATTTGCTGCCTACCAGAGGACTGGAAGAGCACGTAGTAGTGCTGGTACATAAAGGAGGGGTGAGAAATAGAGTAGAAAATTATAGGGCAATCAGGTTGACACCAGTAGTAGGAAATTAATTGAAAGGTTGATATGCAACCACATCAGAAATATATGTGAGGAACGTAAGTGGTTTTCCAGTAGGCAGCATGGCTTTAGGCAAGGATATTCATGTGAATCTCAGTTGGTGAGATATATGCAAGATATTTCAGATGAGGTGAACAAGGGAGGCCAAATTTATAGTGTAGCACTAGATCTGTCAAATTGGAGTGGATGAGAAAGTGATTTGATGGGTAGAAGAGTTTTTAAAAGGTAGAAAATAGAAAGTTTGGTTAGGAAATACAGAACCAAAAGAAGTGGAAGAAAAAATGGGAGTGCCACAGGGTAGCGTATTCATTATTCTAAAGCAGGAGTGGCCAACCCGCGGCCCACCTTGAACATTTTTCCGGCCCGCGAGACTCATCACACTTTTACAAAATAATTTTTATATTTCATTTTTAGTGTTATATATTTCTTTACAATGTTTGTTTAGTATAATTATTATTATATTATCTATGTTTACATGTAAGAATAGTAGTGAACACAATAATAACTCATGTTTCAATTTTTCATTCCAAAAAAAGTCTCTATTGGGGATATATAATTTTATATGCGGCCCGCGGAGTTATGATGCACTTCCAAAGTTGCCCGCAAGATCATTTGGGTTGGCCACCCCTGTTCTAAGAATAATTGTGTTGATGCTTACTGTCTGAAATTAGATTGTTTGCCGATGACATAATGCTATATAAAAGGACCAAAATGGTAGAGGACTGTAAACAGTTGCAGGGTGATCTGGACAGGATATCTAGTTGAGTTGGTAAACATGGGATGAAGATAAATGCAAAGAAGAGTCAGCTTATTAGATACACAAATAAAAAACAAATAGTTGATTATGGTTATAAGGTGAGGAAAGACTTGCTTGCTGAAGACTTGAAATGTAAATACCTTGGAATTATATTTGATAACAAGCTTCACTGGGCAGGTGGTTGGAAAAGGTTTAAAAAATCTGCACTTGTTGGAGAGAGTGATAAGGGGATGTATGAGAGAGGTAAAGGAATTGGGTTACAAAAGTTTGGTTAGACTGTTGCTCGAATGTGGTAGTGTTGTATGGGGCCCACATTTTGAGTATCAAATACAGGAGTTGGAGAGGGTGCAAAAAACCGCTGCTAGATTTGTTTCTGGAAATTATCGCAGGATGAAATCTGTAACAGATATGATAAAGGAGCTGGAATGGGATTCTTTGCAAGACAGGAGGAGGGTGAAGAGGGTCATGGGAGTGTACAAGGCTTATTTTGGCATTGTGGCATGGAAAGATATTGGTGTAGGTATGAAAAGTAGTGCATGGGAGGGAAAAGACGACCATGACCACAAGCTGGTACTCGATTTCATGCAAAAGGGTGTGGGAAGATTCTCTTTTTTAGGTAAGGGTATCAGGAAATGGAATAAGTTACCAAGGGAAGTGATGAATGATTTACCAAAAATGTTGAAAGAATTGAAAGATAAAATTTGTAGAGGGGAAATGTCGGTGGGTGCAGGAAAGGGGGAAGATGGGTGTTTAGGGAAATTGCCACCGGAGTGTGTGCTCCATTGAAATTAAATTAAAATAATGCTCAATCATGTCTATAATGTCACCAAGTGTGTTTATTTACATTCATTAAATTTAAATTGATACTTACTGCTTACCAGTTGACTGGAAAAAATTGTAACAGCAGTACCGATCCATAAAAGAGGAGTTCAAATAGGGTCGAAAATTAAAGGGCAATCAGTTTATTGGAGAGCTTGATATGCAGTTACATCAGACTTGTCTGTGACAAAAGTAAGTGGTTTACAAGATGCTAACATGGTTTTAGGCAAGGATGTTCATGCAAACTTATTAGGCTATATGCAAAATATTTCTTATGAAATTGACAAGGGAAGTCAAATTACTAGTGTAGCACTAGATATTTTAGAGAGTCCACCTTTAAATGGTGCTAAATAAAGTAAAATCTATTGGAGTGGATGAAAAAGCGAATTTCTGGGTAGAAAAATTCTTAAAAGGTAGAAAGCAAAAAGTTAGGGTAGAAAATGCATTCTCAAAAGAAGTGGAAGTAAAAAATGGGAGTCCCACAAGGAGCGTATTGGGACCATTTTATTTGTTATTCTAATGAATGATTGTGTCGATGATTTATATCAGTTGTTAGATTGTTTGCAGTTGATATATAATGTTATATAATAGGATCAAAACGTTAGAATACTGTAAACAGCTGCAGAGTGACAGGATATCTAGCTGGGTGAGTTAACATGGGATGAAGATAAATGCAAAGAAGAGTCAGCTTATGAGGTACACAAATAAAAAGCTAACGTTTGTTTATGATTATTAAGTGGGGAAGGAATTTCTGGTTGAATACTTGAAATGTGAATACCTTGGCATAGTATTTAATAACAAACTTACCTCGGAAGGACACATTGAACAAGTAGTAGGAAATGGGTTCAAAGTCCTTGACTTGGAAAGAGTGATGAGGATGTAGTGGACAGAAATAAAGGAATTGGATTACAAAACTTTGGTCAGATCATTGCCTGAATGTGGGACCCACATTTTGGGTATCAAATACTGGAGTTGGAGGGAGTGCAATGAAAGGCCGCTAGATTTGTCTTTGGAAATTACTGCAGAACATAGTTAATATCTGATATGATAAAGGAGCTAGAATGGAATTAATTGTAAGAGAGAAGTGAAGAAAATCGTGGGAATGTACAAGATGTATATTGGTGATGAGGCAAGGAAAGATAATGGTGGGAAAATTAAGAGAGGTTTGTGAAAGGGAAAAGATGATCATGACAACAAGACGGTATTGGATTTCAGGCATAATGGTGTGGGAAGATTTTCTTTCATAGGGACTGGAATGAATTACCAAAAGAAATGATGAATAATTTATGAAGAACACTGAAAGAATTCAAAGTTGAAATTTGTAGAGTGCAAAAGTATGGGGAAAAGGAAAGGTTAAAAATGGGTGTGTAGGGAAATTACCATTGGAGCATGCGCTCCATTGCAATTAAATTATTATTAATAATAAAAATAGATTTCTTTTTCGAAGAGTGTAATGAGGACAATGTGTGTGGTTAAATAGAAACTAGGCATTGCGTCATGGCATATCATCAACTAAGTTTTGTAATTTTTGAAATCAATAGTTTACACACAAAATTTTAGAAAAAGAGAGACCTATGACACTGCAAGAATCAACGCTAATTCCTAAAAACTCATTAAGTTTGGTATATATGTTGTGAAATCCAACGGTCTGTTTCATGACAAATTCTAGGGTTGAGTCAAGCGGCTGGAGTATAAGTGCTGTCACATTCTTCACCAAAGACAATCTTACCGTAAACGATGGCTTAAAATAAAGTCAACATACCCAATGAATAACGAAGACAACACGACAGAAACCTATATTTAACGTATATTTAAAAGTGCTTTTCGTGTGTATTAGGGACCAGTGCTTACAGAAGATGGAGACGTTGATGCTGTTGGTGGAGTTCTCGGCGCCCACGTCGTTTTCCAGGCCGCACTCGTAAACGCCCTGGTCGTAGCGCGTCGTGTTCTTGATCACCAGCGTAGTCTGTTCAGTCGTGCCTCCTTCGTAGTGGTCGGCATTCAGAACCACTAGTTGCTTGTCGCGGTACCTGTTAAACGACAGAGATGAAGCATCTATGAAAAAGGAACTAAAATCGTTCGGCGTGAACAAACAATTCGAAATCGTATGGAATAACACGTTCCTAAAGAATTTGAAAGCTAGTCTCCATCTCTGCTTGGTAAAAAAAAAGACAATCCATTTTATAGAAAAAAAGCGAACAAAATTATTTTCCAACCAAGCAACATTGTCTAAAAAAAAGTAATGATTTTATCTTTTATTCAGTCAGGTTATAAAAACTGTATAAACATCATGAGCACTCAAGCTGTGATAGTAATTATCAACTTCAGGAAATGTTAGTTCAGCCTCAAGCTTTATCACATACAGGTAATCTTGGTCCATTCTTGTTACATTAATTAACTCCACAAACCTTACAACGTTTCATAGAAAGATTTATAAAAGCTTGGTACCGGTATAGCATTCTCAGGAATAGGCCTAAGCTTAGGAGATCTTCCTTCTTCTTTTGAGAAATTCCCGGTCTTGAATTAAATGCTGGATTTAATGTGACATCTGAATCACAACTTATTGCCTCTTTAAAGTCATCCGCATACGAGTATTTATTAAAAGAAAAGGTATTATTGTTTTTCCGTTGGCTTCTCATCCCTCCCACACGAATATATCGGTATCTGGGATTAACTGTTTGCATCGAATTCTCTATAAATTGCCTCTGTTTCTCAATGTCAATGCAGGATATCAAGCTGCAGCCAAATGCAAAGGTTTTTTTTATTTAATGTCGATGTTTCAACTTTTATTGAGTATTACTTTTTTTCAAGGGACAAATTAATTTCAAGGGGAAAAAAAGTTAAAAACGTAGTTATAATATGAATAAAATTGACATGTCATTTCATCTTTATAGAATCATCTGTAACTTTCATAATGTATTGCTTCTTTTTTTGTTTGTTTGATTTTAACTTTTTACTTAAACTAAAAGACCCATAAAAAAGTCGAAACCTCAGCATTGAATTATAAAACTTTGCATTTTATTGTTGACAGCAAATTTCTATCTTAATGTATATTACTAATTAAATGCGAGCATTCTTTCAATTTTTTAAAAAATTAAGTGTCCCATTTAGTGGTAGTATCAAAATTTTAGTAACAAGAGTGACATAAGTGTCAATCATAGAAGACGAAAATTATGTTTGGGGAGAATATTTCATGCAAGAACGTCACATCTCAAACCACAAAGTGTAGACTAAGTTTATGCTATATGGTATTTTGTAATAACTCAAAATAATCCAACGACAAACAAGATGGCTTGCATCAAGAACGACACATTAAGGAATAAAACTAAGGGCATTTAAGCAGATTATTTCAAAAAGAATATCACAATTTGATATAACACATTATTGAATAAATGTATATCTAACGTGAATAATCTTACCATTTAACCAATATAGTCATAAACAAAAATACGCCACTCTTAAAGAAACTTGTCGCTATATTACTTGACAACGGCCAAAAATCAACTGATATATGACACTGTTGTGAGTAAACTGGAGGGCGGTCTGTTGAGAAACAATAGTGACATAATCTGCTATCTCTCGGCGAATAATTGAAGCTCAAAGGTGTCGTTCTACAAACTACTAGTATATACGAAAATGAATCATCGTTTGGTCATAACTCAATAAAGGTCATTTTTTAGTTATGTCACTGTTGCAGAAAATGAGCGATATGTTATCTGTATCATTCTACGCGGCTAGGGGACGAAGCAAGAAATGATAATTGATTTGTAATCAGAACAGAAAGGTGCCGTAAACCACATTGCATCTAAAATAAGCAGCCCTTGCTTAACCTCAAAAGATACTCTAAATCACTAATAAACACTGAAACTCTGTGGATTGTGTTAATATTGTTTATGACTATGTTACTTTGCTTATTTATATCTTCAGTTTTCAAACGCGCAGAACTTTTTATTAAAAGAGTATTCATCTTATTCTAAAACAGCTCACCAAACATTTTAGTATTTTTCTGATTATAAAGGCCTAACGTAATCTGTTCCATAAAAATCGAAAGCTATCATAACTCCCGCACACTTCAAGCAACGTATTGCTAGATGAAGAGAATCCGTTGCAAAGGGATTTGTCTAATGGGTTCTTTGCGAAGCGTATGACGTAATTTTGTGGAGGTAAAAATGCTTCACTTGAAGAACTTCAACCAGTGTGGGTGAATAATTTCGATTTTACATTCTTCATTTACACGTTCCCTAAGCAACCATTTATAAACTTCTAAGTGCAAAAATTACTGATTCTGGGTGAGGTCAAAATATTTGATCATTTCGTTAAGGAAACTTAACACAACTTTGAACCGGATCTCTGATGCACTGTAGGACGTCAGTATCTAATTTCTAGTAAATTTTGAGACATCGAACCAATTAGAAAACTCGAAAATTTTAAAATAACCAATTATTAATTCACGACAATATCCCGTTGTTGAGAAGCTTATTAACAATGTATTAATTATAAGCCACATAATTGGCAAAAAGTTTTTAAATTAATATTGGGGTTTATGAGCAATTTATGCTGCTACCTGCGTTGAGTATCAATAAAGACAACGTAATAATACATATGGTTACCCTTGTTCCAACGTTTGATTATAATTAACTGTACCCATTTCACATAATAAATATAGAATTCATGTAATTTACACCAGAAAAGTTCAATAAACACTAGAATGATTTACTTGAATGTGGTAGGATGGAATGAGACCCACATTGTGTGTAACAAATTTAGGATCTGGCGTCGGTTCAAAGGTATGCCGTTAGATTCATGCGTTGAAAATAAAAGAGGAACACGTTCAGTAGTTGGTACTATAGAACTAAGTTGGGAGCTATTAAAAAACTGGAGGCGCATGAACAGCTATAGGTATACATTGGTCGTGTGCAAGTTTTATTGACGGTAAAGGTATCGGGAACAATGTATCGCAAACAACGAAAGAATTCAAAGCAAAAGTGTGTATAGACCAAATTTTCACTAGGTCATAAGCTCCAGCACAATCAATAATGATTATGTGAAGTCAAAAATGATTGTTTGGGTCATCTATAACAGATATTAACATAGGTAATTTTATACGGGGCAGTGAGTGAACAGGTTTAAATATTATAATGGCCCCCAGCATCTCCACAGTCGAAAAGTTTTAAGACTTCCAAATTGCATAAATATTCATTTGGCACATCAGCTATGCATATGCAACAGAAAGTACTAAAATGTATTATTTCACTTCTTCCTCACAGTAAGACGTCTTCACTTCTCTTTGGCAGTTGCTGTTCTGACGGAAAAAGTTAGAATCTTTTCGCCAAATCCCTAGAGAAGGTAGAGCGAAGTAAGTGAAATATATTTCCTTCTGGAGAGAAGTTAGTCCAGAAGTTCTGGAAGAAGGTTTTATTTGCATCGATGTCAGAATTTTTGTGCTTAAAGAATTAAATGGGGTTTATTCGATCAGCGAAGATGATTCTCAGATCACGAACGTTTCACAGAGCATACATAGTAAAACGTTTCCATCCTGTAGACGATGAAGTAAAACATGCGCAGGGTTGTACTATTTTTTTTTTTTTCAAGTGAGATTCAATAGTAATGGCGAAATTTCCTTGATGCTGCATTTCAGAAATAAAGGTATGAACTAAAACCACAAATTGTAAACTTCACCTACCAAGACGTCGAAGAAATCGTCAGACTGTAAAAAAATGTATCGGTTGTATCTTGTGAACCTCAAACGCAAAGCATCTATCTACATACTAAAGTAATATATTTAATAGTGATGTTTTCTATAAATGACTGATTTTTGTTACATAAAGGGATAAAAAATACTATTCCGAGATAATCAAAGGAATCCATTGCCTGATTATCCTACGATGGAGCTTCTAAGCGGTAACGCCACCTCATAATGTTTTTTATTTAGTAAACCAGTTTCATTGCACGAAAATATTTAACAATTATAAACATTATCAAATAAATTAAAGCTTTAATTTAGTAAACTAAATTGTTATGTATTGGTAAACTGTTTACAATAATATCAAATAATACTGTCATTTTAGTTCTCGCGGAAGAACATCGGTGTCTATACGTAGAATATCACTTCTGAGCATTGCACGTGAGTAGAACTGGCAGTTGGCGAAAGATGAACATTTAAAGGATAGATCAAAGTAAGAACCTGATATATGTTATTGGATACTTCATATACGTACTATATTTTCTCTATGGTCTTCAGCATAAAGTTTTCGTTTCTATGAGCTGACCACTTTTTTATGTTTGAAGATTTCTCTAGAACTCTTCAAGCAGCAGATTCGTCGGAAAAAAACAACGTTTACAAATCACTTTTTTGCGAAAGTTCAGTTATAATTTTCTCTTAATATTGAATCAATATCACGAAGCACTATCAAATGTATACGAGATTTTCTTTGAAAACAGCCGGGATGATTTGATGCTAGTAAACGTAGGAACAATGTGAAAATGGTACGAGTGCCTCGGCACGCTAAATGATACAAGCTTGTTTCTACGACCGTTTGATTACTTATCATCTCGATGAGTCTACTGAAGATTGGTGTGTTCATTGTGCAACGCGTAATTTAGTTTCTAGTATAGAAGTTGCTAAACCAGCAAAAGTTTGCGCTTTTTGCTTACGCAGTTCGGCAATAATACATTTACGAAGCCCTAAATGTATAAGTGGCATACCTCACTCACACAAGGTTTCCCACCCTCCTTCCTTATGGATTTACGCCTCGTCGATGCCAAGATTATTAGTGACGGGAAAGAACTGGGGTCATGGAACGTGAAGGAATTCGGTCATAGCCTTTTGGAAGGAACCATTCCGGCATTCGCCCGGAGTGATTTGGGGGAAACCATGAAAATCCAAATCTGGATGGCCGGACGGGGATTCGAACCTGCGTTCTCTCGAATACGAGGCCTGAGCTTTACTGCTCATTCACCACGCTCCGTGGAAATTTTTTTCCAACTCCGAAGAGATTAGATTTTGTGTGTAATACGCTAGGAACACTATAAATATAAACTGAAGAATATTTTTTTGAAAAAATACTCTCGTTTTATTTAATGGCCGATGTAAGGGGACGAAAAGTACGGTGGTCATGGACAACTACGTATATATTCCGCCTATTGGTTAATCAAATTCTAGCGCCTAGAAATCCGTAATTTACATTCAACTCGTCAGAATTTGGAAAATTGAGCAAGTGGAACACTGTTTAAAAGAAAAGTGTGTATTAGAATGTCGAGGAGTTTAGCAGCATTAGTCACTGTATGCAAACAATATTCAAATTCGTATCATGTGAATATGTATCTAGGGAAAGGATATCCGAACTTTCTTTTTATTGCTTTGATAACTATTTAACAATTCGTTAAGTTTTTTTTTTATATATGTAAGAAGATAAGAAAATTATTTGTGATATTGAATTCATTTGATAAAGTAAAAACGCAGCAAAAAAAAAAAAAAAAAAAGTTTTGTGCATTTCCACCGTGCATTGTGTCACTAGGATGAAACGTTTCCTGCCGGTCAGTTGGAGTGGGCAGAGAGAATTTCGCAAATCGATCACGTGTGCAATGTTGTTCTCTAAAGTTACCGTTCGGAGAATAGATTAATTATAGTATCGGTGCAGATGGCAGGTGTTAGCAACGCGTGAGCTGAGCAATTGAGTTATAGCCTCAGGAGGCGCAGTCCATCACTCGGGAATACACGCAGCAGCGAGCTTGCCCATCATATCAACTGAACAACGAAAACCACGCGCAGGAACACAACAGACCAATACTGCTGCTGGAAATCACTTTTAAGCCTATAAAGCCAGAACGTTCAAGAATACTGTTCTCACTTTCTGCAAAACCAATTTCTTTCAAAATTGTTTGTCAGGCACTCTTAAATGTTTGATTGGAACAGAGAGTATAGCTTCTGAATGAGTAGGACGTAATGGATAACTCTCAATATTGCATTAAAATTCATGATTTAGACTGCGTAATAGGGTCGGGGTAATACTTTAGGAAAGAAAATCAGGAAGATTTAATTCAGTTCAGATTGAAATTTTAAACCGAAGGAGCGAAACAATCGAGGAAAAGTGCCAAGTAAGTATTGATATGAACTATTAATATAAGCCCTTGTAACAGCCCTCAAACCTAGACTTTAAAAGGAATTGTTTTTTATGAAGCATTTGTAGCAAGCTCGGGGTTGTGTGAATATGATTTTGTATGTCTTGCAATTTACTATAAATCGGTGTAAATGTACTTTGTTTTATGAAAAGATGTTAAGTAAATACTATTTAATATGTTTAAGGACAGAACTATGAAACAGAATTGGTTAAAAGTTTGTAATTTGAAGTGTAAAGGTGAGCTACTATGTTTGAAGGACGATTTGCTACAGTCTGGAGTGATTTATGTGGATAATTTTGTGTTTAAATGTATTTGATTTTCATTTATGAACATTTCGTGGTGATGGTGGGTGATAGTGTATGGATTTTGATTGTTTTTAATATGTTTGAGTATTGTTAAAGTTCGAGTAATTTCTATCAGAAGCCTTTGTAATGTTCTGGAACTCTGTAGCAAACTTATATAAAGCGAGCGGCAGAGACTCAGAGACAGACAGTTTACGTCGGCAAAGGACACTCAGTTGGAGCTGTTTTGAGCGAGCAGTACTGTATTATCTTTGAAAGCAATAATGAATGTAATCTTTGGTACTTGTGTTTACATGTGATCAGTATCTTTGAAGTCAGATGCTTTACGAGAAATAAAAACAAGTTAAAATTTAAAAGTGTGTCTGGAACAAATTATTTCATATGTAATAAACCACGAGACACCTAACACGCTGTTCGAAAAATAAGTGCATTTGGGCAAATACATAAATAAAGAAAGATACACATATGATTATAATTATATTATTATTATTATGAAGATATACATACATTTATACTTCATCAAAATTTTACAAATCTTGCACTATTTTTCTACATCCATTGTTGATAAACTTATCGAAGCACGCCATTAGTAAACACTGATGATTCAAAACATCATGGCTATCTGCTTAATAGCGTGCTGGTCCTCAGTTTAGACGCAATACCACAGCATTTGGTTTTACATGAATTCGACAAATCCTTGTTTCCTGAGGTAGCTGGTACTAGATACCTACGTGCATGTCACGCAATTCCCTTAATTTAGGGGCCGGTGATTTGTGGGCTCAAAGCTGGTGCTCGATAGCGACCCAGATGTGTTCTTTCGGGTTGAGATCATGCGTTTCTTTTTGTTTTTTATTTTATTTTTGCTTCTGGCTTTACGCCTTGTCGAAGTCATTAGAGGCGGGAAAGTATTCGGGTCAAGTAATAGGAAGGGATTCGGACATGGCCTGTTGAAGGAACCATCAAGGCGTTCGCCTGGAGTGATTTGGGGAAACTATGGAAAACCAAAATTTGGATGACCAGACGGAGATTCGAATCAATGTCTTTCCGAATGCGCAGTCAGAGCGTTACTGTTCACCCACCACACTCGATAAGATCAGGTGAATTTGACAGCCAAGACATCAATCTAAGTTCACTATCATGCTCCTCAAACCACTGTATCAAGATTCTGGCCTTGTGACGTGGACAGTTATCCTGCTGGAAGATGCCATAGCCTTGGTGGAACACATGAGGCATGAAGGGAGGCATGTGGTACGCAATAATTTTCACGTAGTTCACAACCTTCGATTACTACCACAGGTCCCATGGAAGCTCAGTTGATTGTTTCCCATAGCATAATGCTGCCCCCACCGATCTGCGATACATGTTTCTAATATAAGAACTAGCAACGTTTTCGAGAAAGAATTTTAAGTCGGCTAGTTTTTTGATATTTCCTTTCTTTTTGAAGTTCGGTATGGATGCGGTGCGTCTGGCACGTGGTAGCGGTTGCGTTTACCTGTGCGCATCCCTTCCATACAGGTTAAAGGCGCATTCCCACGATCCCTTGTAAACGGAGGCGAGACGGGACGGGACGGGAACAGGGCCGCCATGGGAACAGGGCCGCCTCTGCTAGCGGAGACGAGACGCAGCTACCCACACCGAGTCGGTAAACATCACAGGCGTGTGTAGCGGTGCACTGTTGCCATCGGTTTGCAGCAGCGGTGCGCACCCCCTTCTGTTGCTGTAAAGTGCTCTGTGCCAAACGACACTAGGCAACGTGGTGGGGAGGTGGCGGCAAGGTAAGCTAGGAGTAAGCTGCGGCCCGCGGTCGTCCCTACACTTCGGCTAATGAGGTCCCGTCCCGTCTCGCCTCGCCTACAAGGGATCGTGGGAATGCGCCTTTAAGTTGTGCATTTTGAGCTCATTTTAAGACTTTTTAAAAATAATTTCCTTTATCTTCTTAGCAATATAAATTTGTAGTTACCATTGACCTGTTGTAATAAGAAATGTGATTCATCCAACCAGGTGAAGCATTACCATTTATCCATGGTCTACTTTCGATGGTCTCGTGCACACTGAAATCTTAAATTACGATGTAGTTGGAACACATAGGACCATCTGCTGCGGAGCCCTATGTTCAACAATGTGCGACGAAAGGGGTGCTCCAAAACACTTGTGCCTGCATCAGCATTCTACTCAGCCGTCAGACCTGTCACGTATCACCCTCCTGCTTTACAGAACCCGACCACCAAGTTCTGTGATGAAACGTGGACGTCCATCACCTTGTCGCCTACTTGTGGTTTCGCCGTCCTTCAACTTATTTCAATAGGGGGCTCGCTACAGTAGTAAGCGGACAGCCGATCAACCTCGCCGTTTCCGAGACCATCGTTCCCAAAGGTAGGGCTATAATATCTGCCCTTTGCTAAGTTACGTATTGCCTAATTCGCCGTACGTCGCTATAGGGCTCCCCATGCGTCTCTACTCCGCTTATGTACTTTGCTTACGGCATGACGTGGCCGCCCCGTCACCAGACGGCTTTCAATCGCGCGTTGGGGAGTGTCGTAATGTTTTGGCTCATCAGTATACTACGTACGGTGATGTAAGCCAGCCTCCTGCGTTATAACCCACCATGCAGTTCATCAGTGTCATCAAAACACTGGTCACCGAAAATATACTTAAGGTATACAAATAGTTGAAAGTCGCTAATTGCCAGGTTCGGGCAATGATTTGGTAAGATTTTGTGTGACAACTGCACTACTCGACCGAGCATTACCATAGGACAGGAACCTTCTAACCGTCATCATTTTATCTTACATTTGACAAATCGTTTTCACAAGACCGCATAGTCTTTGTGTTTGAAAAACGAATTTCAAATCTGATTTCACTATTGACAGCCATTTGATCGTTTAAATATTCACAACATTTAGTAACACGAGTGCATATAAAAAAGTTTATGAAACCAACTTTCTACCTTCCGATGCCAAACCAAGCTGACTTTGCGTATTATGGTGTCAGGTTGCTTGGAACGTTAACATCCTGTTTACGATTTTTAAGCTGCGTTCTGTATTACACATGCGAACATTTCAAATTTATGAACACAAGATTCATATGTAAAATATATAGTATCGAGAAACGATGGTGAAACTGGCTGGTTACAGAAATCTTATTATTTAGTTAAGTTTGTGATTAGATGTTTATTACTAAAGCATTTTTTTAACTGCTTAACGTCTCTTAACAACGAGGTCTTTAGAGACGGGAAAGGATGGGGGGCAAGGAATGGGAAGGAATACGGCCATGGCCTTTTGAAGGAAGCATCCCGGCATTCACCTGGAGTGATTTGGGGAAACCATGGAAAACCCAAATCTGGATGCCCGGACGGGGATTCGAACCGCCATCCTCCCGAATGCGAGGCCAGAACGCTAACCGTTACACTACCACGCTCGGTATTATTTTCTTGATTATCCTTAATTTGACGGAGTTATTTTATAAATGAGAACTCGATTAATAAATGTAATTCTTATTAATTCGAAGAAACCTGCATTATAAGGCCTCCAAATATAGACTGAACGCACAGTGAAACTTCAATCGAAATATAGAAATAATGTTCCTTCGCTATCACGTAATGTTTACACTTCAAAATTGCAAAATTTTAAATATGATATTCGGGTTTGAGTCAGCAAAACATGCGACGGGTGAAAATTATTCCAACTTACTCCATTAAGTGTTAGGAGGCCATGTGGGAGACACACAGAATACCGAACTTCAACAATGGAGTTTCGTTTCACATTAGATACTGAAACGTAAAAGGAACTGCTTGTTAATGACTACTAAACTAAAATTTTGAATTCTGTATTCTTTCCTTAAATACAGATGAAATAAAAATATCTACAATGGCAGATAGTAAAACACTAATAAAAAAAAAAATTATATTATCTTTAGATATCATGAGTAACTTTCATAATGTGAAAATTGCTTGATATCTTTTAAATAAACTCGTGTCATCAGTTGTAATTTAACGCTACACTAAACAATAGTTTGAATGGATTAGCTATAAAAGTTTTATAAACAATTATTAGCAAGTTTAAAAATTTAGCTTACTTGGCATACAGAAACAATGAAAATTAAGAATTCTAAAAGCAAAACGCTTGTGTCACGAAGAAGGCAACTACTATCACTTCGGCAACGTATTGTGAAGAGCGAGTTTGTATGAGTTATCGACTCAGTGGTAGAGTTTCTGAAAGTAATCAAAGCGAACTTCTGGCGTGCTGCTGATGGACGCTAAATGAAGTAACTTTGCTGTTCTTCCGGAGTTACATCACGCGCTACCTGCGCGCTCTCCTGTTAACAGCAACTTGAAGTGACAAACACCTCTCCTTGTCTGGCAGATGTCTCCGACAGCAAAAGCGTCCAAGGATAATTGTGTCGAGGAAATGGGAACCCTAGCATGTCAAGCTCACTGCAACTGACAAGGGCACGAAGACAAGGGGAAGCTTATAAAGTATTTCGCCTGGCCGCAGTAGCAAAATTTTGAATCGAGTTGATGGTACGCAGTTTCGCGAGCACTCGTTGGTGTTAACTAAAACATCTTTAATAATGTCACTATTAGAAGAAAAGATCGCATAAAATCAACAAATTTGACTAAGTATGCGTAGAAATACTATATTACCTTCGCGATGGTCTCAAGCCCTACCAACAGCTAGATTGTAAAAGTCAACTAGGAGATAAATTTGCTATCATTGGTCTTCCAACCGATTGGAGAGACAGTCCCCAATCTTCATCTCAAGAAATCTAATAGTTTCAGAAACCAAAATTGTGCAAAGCTTATATTATTCGCTTCCCTGTCACAGGTTAGACCGTTCTTAATATCCTAGACGTCAACAGGACGCAAAATCTAAGAAAAAAACGGAGGTAAGTAAATTTCCTCCTCTGCAATTCAAATCCTTATTCTCTTTTCTGTGTTAAAAAGTTCGTGATATGATACGTCTGACGATGGAAACTGGGTATGACTGGCCGGAATAATTATGGGAAAAAACATATATTAAGGTAGCCAATCTAGCAGCATGGCTACTGGACTTGGGCCTATGTTATCGCTACTCTTCCTATTGGCTGCAGTTTTAATAGCAGAGTCATAACACCAGGCAGTTCGAAGAACAAGACATGAAAATATATGCAGTTTGTAATCAATTAATAACAACAGAGTGTCAGTGTTATTAGGTACCGACAGTTTGTGTAGCGTCTGCAAGATTTTGGAGGTGTGGCATGAGTCAAACTCAGAGTGCTGCGTGATGGGACAAAGTGAGCCTTGCTTTACTAGTCCGGTGCTTGACTAAACATTCTACTTAGCCTGGGCATGCAATGGATTTATTGCCCATCATAAATAGCTAAGGTTCGCTTTCCATTTTGGCACGTTCCGGAAACGACCTGGTCCGACGCCGGTAGCAAGGGGCGGGCGACTGAAAACAGTGCTTCGTGCGAATTTCTAGTATATGTGCGGGCTCGAAGAGTGTTAGGGAGTATCCACAGCCTCTGAAGGCGCCCGCCAGCAATATTATTAGCTTTTGGGTGTTTTGTTTACCTGTTGAGCCTACCACGTGCAAGTGTCTACGCGGTAGAGCTGTGATTCGCCGAGTGACATACGCCCCATCGCAATGCGGTGGGAACAGATTTCTTCGGAGCAGAGGAACGGATGAAGAGGGCCTCTGATCTGGTGCAGCAACCTCCAGCGAGGCCTGACCAGTGACCAATCTGTTGGGCGAGCGACGCGGCCCGGGGAAGAATTCAATACATATCGGCATGCGCCCGGACAAGAGACGACGCCTGTGACGCCAGAAAGGTTGGCGTCGGTTGCGTGACCTTGCTATCCGTTGACAATTATATAACTTCCTTCGCGGTTATGCAATCAGTTCTATCCTGTAAACGAACCCTCAGAAGTCTCAATTTGCTCTAACTGTTTAGAAATCAGACATTAGGCAAGATGTAACTGTTCAAATGTTAGTAAAATATATTTCAGGTTTGCGTAAATTTCACTATTCTTATCTTTTAATAAATTCAGTTAAAGTGTATATCCATTTTTCGTTGATTTTATTAAGTCCAATAATATGTCTTGTGACTAGGTGATGACTCATAATCACTAATAATAATCAGCCTTGATCACAGCGGGATGTTCCTCATACATGAAACACATGAAGTTCCAAAAGCATTCATTCAGCTGGTTCTATTAAATTTTGCACAGCTGAACATGCAGTGCACAATATAAAAGTTGATTAACGAATATACGTAGCATGCATACTATGGTATCACATAAGAAAAGAACTTTGCACTTCAATAGGAATTCGCGTTAACGTCCATATCCAATGATCATATGTTTTCCGGGGCCATTGCTGGAGTCGCTATTAACCAAAAACAACATTAGAATAACAATAAAGTTTGTTTATAAGAAATTATTTGGTTACTGAAGAATAAGGACTTAAAATTGCGGCTCAGTGAATTGCACTGGCAGACTCGACAGTGTTTGGCCGCATCTACTACATAATTTTCCAAGCTCACTCACTCACTAACTATTTCACCTCGATAGTTATTGGCTGGAGAACAGTGACGTCGCGCGCCGGCCGTCGCAAGCAAATTAACAACGACCAGAGATATCATTAGAAGAAATTCAAGGTTATGTCCACAATTTAATAGCTAAGCAACTGCTACAAAATTGATTTCCATAATAGATTAATTATGTTTGCTTTTCGTAGCATTTCATAGTTAAAAAAAATATCGATAAACTTTAGTGTTGAAAAGGTGCAACTGCTTTTCAGTAACAAGTCGCTAGTGAAAGCAACATTTTTTTTAATAATCTGAAATTACTTACAGTCTCTGCTGTAATCACAAATGCTAATTTTCATTCCAGCCTAGGTTAAATTTAAATTTAATTATAACTTTCGCTAATGTTGATGCTTGACCAAAATTTATACATTACGGTTTATTTGCTTTTTACGTATTTTACTGACCACTTTCGCTAATGGTCTTTATTCATACCCGCTCTTCGTGAATTATTAGGTTACTCATAAAAGATATCAAACCAAATATGTTACTGAATCGAGTGGCACGGTGAACACGTAGCTTTTTTCCTTATTGATTCCAGAAGACATTTTGTACTGTACTCGTATTTCTCTTGTTAGACTATCGTTAATTACATACGGAGATAATTAAATGACGGAAATAAATATTTACATGCTGTTGTGTGCTGTTTCAATTTTGACAATTGATATGAATGAAAAGCTACGTGGCCTGTCTTGGAACCCCTCCCCCCCCCTCCCCCTCAAGTAGTCCAGCGTAGCTTCCCAGCCAACCCCTTCCCCACCTATAACGAGCCAAGTAGTTTATGGACGCTCCCATTTGAAACAATTATACGATAGCGCGTTCGTCTCTGCCTGTGTTTAATATGTCTACTAATACTTCTGATTTTTTCAAGCTCAAGAGATTTTATTCACCCCGAGGATATTTGGACAGATCACGTCAACCTGTCGTGATCTTTTACCTTAAAAACTGGAACTATTCTAGACCTGTCACGGGCTTACACTAGTGAAATATAAACTCATAGCGGGGGCTTGTCATTGAAATAATTCACCACCTACGCGCGAATGGAGACACCCCTGTTTAAATTGAAGATTTAATATTCTGGCATGGTATTTAGGAAGAAGATTCGATCCCTGGTCCGGCCATTCAGATTTCTGTTTTCAGGGTTTCCCGAGACCACTCCCGGTTGATGCCTTCAACAGGACATAGACAAATTTCTTACTGATCCTTACACCTAGTTCTCTGCCGGTTCTACTTACCACGATCTCAACGAGCTATAAAACCGTAACACGTAGTGAAGACATTTATAAACATCCAAAACTTATAAAAAATGTTTCCAAATGTTTAGCTGTTTTAAGTGAACATCATGAAAGAAAGAATGATAGATCATCCGTTGTAATCGATCAAAAGATTGTAGGAAAATTCGTGTAACCGGCTGGATTTGATGATACAGTTACGGAAAGGTTAGGATATTAGAAATTTTACGCTGAAAGTCTTTTCGCAACAGTAACTGCTGGAGAGCATTAAGTCGGGTGATAAAAACGTAAATGAAGATGAAACTTTGAATGTACCACCAAACAATAAAAGGGCATCACCACCACAGCACATATTCATTTTTAGCAAAATAATAATAATATTTGCTCTAAGAAGCACGGTAAACATCTAATGAAGCCTGTTGCTGACAGTCTGTTGCCAGAAAAGAAACGTTGGGCTATTAAAAACAAGGGGAGAGGAATACTGTTGCGAGAGTCCACGAAAGGCCCTACACACCTCTTTCAAGTGGAGTGTTGCATTTATCGACTCGCAGGAATTCGATATATCTATTGCTTTTCCCAGATAACTGTTATTTCTTTCTTGAGTTAAATATAGCCGCAAATTCTTTTGCTAATGTGATATGGTTCTTTTGCTATTGTGATATGGTTTACAGAAGGAATAAGACGCCATTACGCTATATGTGTAATGAAAATAGGAAAATTAAAAAAAAGATAGAGAAGAAATCGTTTCCTTGCTCACTAACTTCATTGAGAATCATGAGGATTAAAGGGAGAAGTAAATAAAGGAGAAGTAAATAAAGGCGCTTTTAAAAATACTGTAAAATAAAAAATAAAATCCTTTAGAAGTTTTTTTCCCTTAGTGCTGACACTACTTGTGTAAAATATATCAACAAATCCATGCATAATTGCAATTTATTTTCGTTTTCAAGTCTGATACATGGTCTCCACTGGTTAGTCAGGCCTGCCATGATGTGAGACATGTGTCGTCTATGTGCGAAATGTATAAGCCTTATACTAATGGCAGTTTCCAGGTGTAGAGATGGGGGCGGGTAATACTATTTTCTCGTAACAGATTAATAGTAAACCGGAAGTAATCACCAATCACAACAAAGTTCAAGCGGAAAGTTGAAATAACAGCACGGAAGGTCAGCGAAAGCTTATGACGCACAGTGCACAGTTGGGTTTCTGGATCGTCTTTGATGTTGCCAGTTTGCCGATGCTCAAAGAGTGGTAGTGAAGACTGTGATGATAGCGGCCATCAACGCCTTCAGCTCGCCGTGTTAAATGGGGGTTTGCTTACAGACGGCAAACAGTGGAACCAGAGCTCTGTGGTTGTTCATCTCTAGTGCAAGCGAACATTGCGGGCTCAAACATTGCTCAAGATACACAAAAGCCGTGAGCAAGGCAAACACAAGAGATCGGCTACGCTGTCTTAATAGTATCCACAGAACTCTCCAGAAGCTATTACCATTTACTTATAGTTAAATGCCAAACATTGACACAACTGAAAAGTCTGTGTTTTCATCTTTCTTGGATTAACTGGACAGCGACTGAAGATCCACGTTTCAAATTCTCCCAAAGATCTGCCATTGCAATTTCCGACGGGTTACGGGATCTTAGATGAGAGTACCTGATACTAATGTTATAAGCTGTACCCTTTGTGTTTCCACTTACGTTTCGATCCAATTCTTGTAATTAAAAAAAACACGTTTAACATTTTTGCATACACTAAATTTTTATTCAGACAGATAAAAACAAAAGTTATTTATATCTCTATATAAAGAACTTATTTTCATACCGAGCGTGGTGGGTGAACGGTAATGCTCTGGCCTCGCATTCGAGTGAACGCGGGTTCAAATTCCCATCCGGGTATGCAGATTTGAGTTTTCCATGGTTTTCCCAAATCACTCCATGCGAATGTCGAGGTGATTCGTTCAAAAAGCCATGACCGAATTCCTTACCGTTCCTTGTCCCCGTCCTTCCCCGCCTCTAATGACCTCGACATCAACAAGGCGTTAAGTCCTAAGCAAAAGAAAAAAGCCACTTTTATAAATTATTTCAATTCATTGCTTTCATGTTTTTTTTTGTTTTTTTTAGGGGGGGGGGGAGAGTTTGGATGGGGGAAGGTTAGAGGGGAGGGGTTGGAGTAAGAAACTTTTCAAGGAATCATACGGGCATATATGCCTTGAGTGATTTGGGAAAACAATAAAAAAAAATAAAAAAACTGGATGGCCGGACGAGGATTCGAACGCACGTCCTCACGAGTGTGATGCCAGAACGTTACTGCTGACCCACCACACTCGTTCCATAGCTTATCGACAGAGTGATCATTCGCCAGGATTTAAAGAAATGCTGACGACGAAATTGACCGCCGTCT